>VXBQ01014033.1:670797-702590 GCA_013400175.1 Phainopepla nitens
GCTGGAAGGTGCTGGAAGGAACAGGGACGGCGGCGGCGCGTCCCGCTGAGGCACCCGCGGCCCGGCGTCCCCCGGGTCGGGCCCGGCGGACGGGAGGGAAGCGGTCACTCTCTCGGCCTGGTCCGGAGCCCAGCGCCGGCCGTGATGCGCGGTGTCTTCCGGCGGGCGCTGTGCCGTCGCGCTGTCGGAGAGAGGAGGGAGTCTCTTTGCTAAGGGAGTCGGAGGCGTCCGGGGAACGGTGTCAGTTTCTCGTGGCTGTTGTCGTGCATCTGAAGAGCCCGGGTTTCTGTCTGCTGGCTCCGGAGGGGCTGTCAGGAGGTGTTTACTTGCTTTGTGGTAACTTGTTAGCTTTCCTCTCTGCTCAGCTTGAAGTTCTCTGTGTCATTCACCTGTTGCATCCTGTCAACCCAGGTCGCGAGTTTTCTAGGACACAAACTAGTCTGCGCGGCTGTCAGTTTGCATGGTGCTGTTAAAAGGTAACTTAGTGGCAAGCACTGGTGGTTACTCTTCATTGTGCCATTTCACTGACGCTTATGGTGCTAAGGTCCACAGATCTGTCAAGACAGGATTTCATTATGGTCTGGAAGCAAACCTTGGATCACTGGTGAAAGAGAAATGCTCTGTCTTCTGAAACTTCCTTCTCTTCTTTTCTTTTTCCTAAAGGGACAGCTGGGGCCTTCCCTGCAAGGCTTTTTTGAGGGAGTCTCCAACACTGAGTCATGTTTCTGACTAACAGTTTGGATCACTGTGTGTCAAGACAGTTCCTGGCTATGACTGCAGGTTATGTTTGTCTGTAGGGAAGAGTCCTCTCAGATCTGCTTCTTGTTCCGAGGCACAAGGAGTTGATCTGCTCTTCCTGGGTGTCAGAGAGGAGGCTATACCTGAGGACAGAGAGAAGAAAACAGAAAATCTGGTTTTTATTTACTGAGTGGTGGGCTTGATTTTTTAATTGAGTCTGAATCAAGACATAACCCCCTTGCTGAGGTAGAAAAACGTTCCTTATATTGTAGTTGTGGAAACAAAAACTGTTTGAAAACTTTAGCCAGTTGTTGCTGAGCTCTACCCTTCTATCATTTGGGCTGTGGAAAGAGGGCACTGGATGTGGAACACATTGTGCCAAGACCAGGTGGAGGTTGGCCTTGCTACACTTCTTTGCCACTGCACCTGTGGTATATTTACCAGAAAACTGCTGCTGCAAGTTTTGTAAGGGCAGACTGATGGTGTGGCTTCCTGGTGTGACCCCTTTTTGAAATACAGCACTTGCAGTGATCCTTCTTTCGCATACATGAATATGCCCATGCATCCTTCTTCATACAAGAAGGCCAGCTTTTGCAGGAGAAAAAACAGGGTGAAAATACTTAGCCACTTTCTTCCAGACCCCCAAAATAAAAGGTGGAGGAAATAAGCCTAAACCAGCCTGAGGGAGGACAGAAAACGGGTCGTTGTGGAGCTGTAAGGGAGTTCCGTAGCTGCCGGAGGAGACCTGCAACTACTCGTGTTGTGAAGGGATGCAGGGAAAAGTACCACAGCAGGGACTATAAATACATATATATATATATAAATTGCCCAATCTAAAAAAATAGGGACAGGAAACTTTATCACAGAATTAGTGTGTCCTGGCAGTGTGCCTGGGGTTGCCCTGGCTTGCTGTTTCCAGTTACTGCTGCTGCAGCTCCCTGTGCCGTGTCAGCATGTTTCCCTTAGCAGCTGGCTGGGCAGGGGGAGGCCACGCAGGGCAGGCGTGCAGCCCTACAAATACAGAGCAGGAGTTTGCTGCCTTGTGCCTGTCTCACACCTGCAGGAAGAGTCGTGTTTCCAGTGTGCTGAAGTGCATTTGGTTGCTATGACTTTCTTTTCCTTTCTCTCGGATTAGTCCTCGCATCTCTGCATGCTTGCTCTGAGGTAAACAGGAGGAATAATATTTTGCTGTTGTTGAATGTTAGATCAAGTGGTGATGGTCTCACATCTTAGACACAAGTATGTGTCTTGTAATTAGATCTGGCCCGTGATTGTATGGCTGTCGAGACTGACAGTTCTCAAAATTTCAAGTTTTGAATTTAAAAATCTTTAACTGTTGCTCTTTTTCAGAAGTTGTGATGCCATCTGCCTAAGGAAGAGTATACAATATAATGTGCTTTGTCTTGGGTGTATTGAAGGATGATCCTGCTTTCTGCTCTGGAAGCAGCTGCTGTGAAAGTCTCATTGTTGCAGATGTGTGGGTCTTTGCATGTTGAATAGGAGAGCTTATCAGATTGTTTGTCACTCTCCCTCGTTTCACTCCTCCACAGAGTAATGAGATTCACGCACCTGACAGCCTTGGAGAAAAGTCAGTCCTCAAGAACTGTCAGGTGTTCCTTTCCTTGGTGGTGGGGGTTGAACCTACTTGATTTTTTAGGTCCTTTCGAAACCGTTTTATGATTCGATACAAATATACCTTGTTTCATTGTGGGAGAGTGTTCTGCTGATCTTCTGTAGGATGTGTTAACTTGTTTTCCTTACAGCATAATAACTCAGGAAGGCAGAGTTGCATTCTCTTGGCTGTGGATACCTTCTCGGTGTGAAGGAACTTCATCTTAGGAGGGAATTCAGGGGAGTGCTTCCTTCTGATTGGTACAGGTCTGCAGTAAGGCTGTAAACAGTTTGAACTTGGTCATAATTTCATATTTCTGCTAGCATACAAGTACTGTTCTTGACTTAGCATTTTCACTGTAGTTGCTTCAGGTTTGAGAGATGTGTATAATATTGTTAAATGAAAAGAGGCTGTCCATGTTCAGTCAGACCTTAAAAATATGTCAGTTAGAAATGGTACAATGGCTTCATTTACCATTCCTGTGTCAGTTTTGTTCTGTGACTTCCTGCTCGTGACCAAATACTTTTTTTTTCCTTATTTGGAACATAGACAAATTCCTTTCTTGTGTTCCCACTGAAAGGGAGATACCCCTAAAGCTAGTATAACTTGTACTTTTATATCTGGACATCTCAAAACCAGATTTCCTGTAAAGCAGAATTACTCACTTTATGGAGTAGCAAAAAGAAAATGTTAAGGTGATTTACATAATTTTGGTGTAATATTATAAATCACTTCGAAGTATACACTGTCAAGCTCTTATCAATCTTATTTGGGGAGGACAAAGGTTAACTAAGGTAGTGCACAGAGGACAGCAGAGCATTGCAGACCTTCCCAATAGGTTTAAGGAGAGGAAAAAAAAAGTTTATTTAGTGGGAAGTCAGTGAAGAAATGAAGAGAAAATGCTAGAGAATGAGAAATCTAAATCCTGTTTTGAACAGACCCAAACTAGTGCCTACAAGGATTAGGTAGGAGAACTATCTCGTGGGATGTGAGAATTGAAGCAATTGAAAAGCCATGTTGCAGAGTCAGGTTATATTGTGTACTCATAGAAACCTCTCTGAGATGTAAATAAGATGTTAGGTGAGTATCAGACTGATTGCTAAAGCACACGACTGACAAGAGAGTAGGTGTCTCCTGGCATGTAAGGCTTTTTAGCTTGTTTTTAAGATTTAAAAAATATTGGCAAATATGCTCATAGAAGTTCTTGTAACCAATAGGGCACGGAAGTCGGATGCTCTCTCGCTCCGGGGAGCGGGGCAGTGTTGGCCCACTGTTCCTACTGCAGCTGTAAGGCAAACAAGGTCCACTGGTTTAAATCAAGGCTTCCCACGTGCTGATAGAAATCATGATTAAAGTTAGTGATTTGAATAATTCATTTAAAGTTTGTGTTGCATTTGATAATTTCTTAAAAGGCAGCTTAAGTCTAATCAGTTAGGCTCATCTATTACTGCTCCTTGCCAAACAGGACGATACAGTGTATCTGCATACATCTCTTTATGCTGTTATATCACAGTAAATGTTTACATTACAAAATGGTCAGTTGTAATTACTGGGTGAATTTCTTTCGTCATGACTTGCACAAAACTGCATTTGAATTAAAAGGTCAAATCAAATATGCAGTTTTTGTTAATTATACTATAATCACACAAATCATGCACTGGGTACATAAGAGAAAATGTGCTTGCTGGAGTGTGCTATTAAATAACTGATTCTATCAGGGTAGTGTTATCTGCATTTAGCAGAATAAACTGGTTGGTTTTGGCAATTGTCTCTTTCCAGATCTTAGAATGAGCATAAGTCATCATTCCTTGTCTTGTTTTCATTTGGAGATTGTTGGAGAGAGGTACCTCCCACCCATTTTATGCTGCCTCCACCAACTTTGAGTGAACTGAACTAATTTAATAAGTGAATTGAAGAAACTACTCTTTCTGCCTTTTTAAGAAAGAATTGTTTTGTAGTGACTTTGCAGACTTAGTGACTTTCTCAAGTTTAGGAATTAGACTTTTAAAACATTCTCCAGTAGCCATGTCCTGCTTGAATAGGGCCTGCATGTGTTTAAGTGGTTGTTTTAGACTTCATCATAAATTGCCATTAACTTAGGAAATTAATTAACAAGTGTAATCTTGAAAACTGTGTGTAAAACCCATTTAAAGGAAAATATTTGAAATTTAACTAGTCTCATCTAGAGCTCTTATGAAATGAGGGCAAACAGGTAGATTTCTGTAACAGTTCTCTAGTATGTCTTGATTGCCACGGACATACATGCAGAAATGTGCCAACCCCCAAAGGACTCCACCTGCCTTGCCAGAGATGTTTGCTGGAGGATTTCAGAGTCAGAAATGCACATGTAGTGACTTTGTGCACGTCTGCCAGCAGAAACTTACGTGCAGCTTTGTGTGGGCACATGAACTTGCACTGGAACAGCCTTTGGGACTTGCTGTGGTGGTGCATGCCTTGACATGCAGGCACACATGCACACTCACAGTCCTGTGGGCAGCCCTCAGCAGCGTGCGTTGGCTTGCATGAGAAGTGCCACTGGGGCAGGGCAGCTCAGCTCAGCCAGCTGCAAGCTCCAAGACTAGAAGGAGAAGCTGTCACCTGGCCCTCAAACAACAACTCTGTGATTCCAGTCTTCTGACTGACTGCTTCCTGCCTTTGGCCATTGTCTGCAGGAAAGAAATAGTATGCTGATTTCTGTGAAAGGGCTAGGAACAAGTTCAAAAGATGGCTTTTGTGTTTACAGCTGGTGAGATGGACATTCTCAGGCATCTGCATGTCTGGACAGGAAGCCAGGTAAGGATACGAAGGATATGATTTCAGGTCCATATAGAGTGAGGATGGGCAAGGTTGCACTAATGCACCTTTAAGGAAGGTGTCAGAACCCCTTCCTTAGCAAAGGAAGAGGGAACTAATGTTGTGAGGAGTGTTTTAAAATGAAAAATAAAAATTTAAAATGTAAGATATAAAATAACTATAGATCATACAATGTGGCCTCTTATCGGTGTGTGTCTGAAAAGTAAGGATGTAATTTTCTGGCCAGCGTGGGACTGAAGAAGAATTTTTCCTTGGTCTGCAGAAAGCACCCAAGCTGCTGTTCGTTCTTGTAGAAGTCCAGTAGAAGTGAGGAAAGGAGAAACTTTTGCCTGAAGAATACATGAATTTTCTCCCTATCAGTTGTACTTTGAGGGCATTTTCTAAAGTGTTGCTTTTAAGCAGCAGACTGGGGATGAAGGCTGAAGAAAAAAACCAAGAGACTGCAGACTTTGTTCTCCCTTGTTTCAGTATCATCTTCTACTGCTACTCCCTGATACTTGCTCTGGGTGGTGCCTTTAGCAGTGTCCCAGAATCAGTGAGTGGGCCATCCACACCCTTCTTCCTTCACACAAGGATCAAAATAAGAAATGGAGCCACTTGTTGGCTTAGTCCCATTGCCTACTCCCACACACTTGTACACATGCTGCGTTTTGCAGCCTTAATCTTGGATTTGCACTTATTTCTGGGAAGTCAAGGTTATAGGAGTGCTCTGATAGGATAATGTTTGCTTGCTAGCTTCATGCAGACCCTGCTGGAGCGTCAGTCTTTGCAGGATCACTGGCTTCTCATTTGTCCATGGGTCATGTGTGATGGCTCCCTTCTTGTGGCAGGTTGTGCCAGAGTTGGGAGTAGGCTGCTGTCCTTGCAGCAGGATGCATGTGACACACTCAGATGGTCTGACAGTTATGTTGTTCTGCATTTTGCTGTGAGAGCCTTGGTGCAGACTTTCGGTCTGTTCTGAGCTGCTACTGGGGCAGTAGGAGAACACTGGTCTGTTAGCACCTCTGGTCTCCATGCACCTTGGCAGCCCACTTTCTGCACGGGTGAGGGTGAGGCCTCCTGGGCTCTTGGAGACAACCTGAGGAGAGTTGGTGGCTCTGTTTGCAGTCTGGTGGGTGTGCCGTGAGTGCAGCCATTTCACTGGCTGGGGTTTGAGCCGTGGATTCTGTCCGGCTCCGGACTGTTTTTGAGCTGAGTGTTTGTGGTGATGTCAGGCAGTGTGAGAAGGGAACATGACTTGGCAGGACAAAGTCTGCAGAAAGTTCAGCTCCACATTTGGCCAAGAGCCTCAAAGGGAATGAGATCGACACACACATTCTGCTACACAGCTATCACACGCCCTCTCACATGCTCCCTTCCTGTCTCACAGAGCTCTTTCTCTCATTTTCAGACCTTTAACCCTTCCCTCCTAGCTTCTGCTTGGTGGGTTTATAAAACTCAGAGAAGCCTCCGTATTTTGTTGATACTGTACTTTGTAAGGGTTCAGTTGCAATGACCCCCAAAGCAGAAATAGCCCATACAGGCCAGAATCCAGAAGAGTAGTCAAAATCAGGGCAAGTTTACTTTGCAGCAAAGCTCTTAATAGTCCTTTATTCTGACCTGCACCCCTCTGCCAGTGTTCATTGTGTTTCTTGGCAGCTCTTCTATCTCCTTTATTGCTCTGCTCTAGTCTATTGGCTGATCTATATTTGGGTATGTATATCTGCAACCTTGCCTCTCTCCTCCTGCTCGTCTAAGAGCAGTATCAGTAAAACCTGACAAAATAGATCCCTGATGATGCTTGAGTGGGGATAGACTACCAGTCAAACATACTCTGGAACAGTTTAAAATTCTGTTACAGTATCCCTCTGATATGTTCTTTATATGGGAATTTTTGTAGTGCTGTAATTTCTTTCTGACCTCTGTGCTACATCTAGGGATGATCCTTCTATGAATGGGAATTGGTGCTTTTCCCCTACTGCCCTGAAGGGAATATTAATGAGTTTCCTGCCTGTTTTGCAATCCAGTACTGTATTTCTGGTTTGCCTGTGAGCGGTAGTATTTGTTTTGATTGATGCTTTTGGGTGGAATGGTGCTTGGATACAAAGTGTTATACAGAGACATTATTAAGAGGCTGTTTCCCAGAAACAATCCTGTATCAGTTGTGGTGATATGCAGCATGCTGATGGAAGTACTCCTGGGGTGGGAGGAAAGGAGGAAGTCAGATGTGAACAAACAATTTTCCTGTTAGCAGCCCTCCCCTTCTGACCTTTCCTCTTTTTCCTCTCTTCTTCGTGTCCTCTAATTTCCCAGCTGGCAGAGATTGGAGAAGACCAGTTAGTGTTCTGGATGAGGGGTAGGAGTTAGGGGCTTTTAAGTTCTCTTTTTGTTTATCTTTTTGGCTTTGCCATGATATAGCCTATGGCTTTATGTGTCTTTTGTCATCTTGTCTTCCTGATAAAATGGTACAGCTGCTTCTTTTTTGCTTTTATCTGCTTTAGTAGCTCAGTGCTGTGAGTGGACTGTGCCATGTTCCTGCTCAGAGGAGTCAACAGCAGTTTGAGGTTCTGTGTTGAAGAGATGCACTGAGACAGCCTGGGGAGCTCAGGAGATTTCCCTTTTGTGATTCTAGCTGATAAAGCTGCTTGGATAGAATAGGCATGGATCAGGGAATATTGTTCTCTTACTGCATAGTTGAGATTAAATAATTTTTTAAGGAAAGAGTCAGGTAAAAAAAAACCCAATACATCGTGGGATTATTTATCACTATCATTTTCTACCTGCAGAAAAAAGGCCTGCAGTGCTCTTTTCTAGACATAATCTTATTGGTCCTCTTATTCCTTATGGACTAGGTTTAGCCCTTTTCCCTGGCATCTCCACTACCAGGATGTTATTTTGGGTATTCATTCTTTCTTCTTGCTTTTTTTTTTTCTTTCCAAAGTTCTGATCTCTTGCTTCAGATTGGAAATAGCATTGGGGTGACTTCTCAAATCTGCTGTGAGTCAGACTCATGTTTGCCTGAAGCAGGGCTATAACACCTGTGAGACTAAGGGTCATAAAGGAGGAATGTAGGATTCATGGTGGAGTTCTGTTCTGTAATGTGGTGCTCCCAAGAAAGTCCACAATTATTGAAGAGTGAGGCTTCTTTAATTCTCCCCATTCCCTTCCAACTTCTATGCAAGCGCCATTAAAAAAAACCCAGTTTTTTGGACCTAGTTGGTTATTGTAATTGTCTGATCTCGGTTACACTATTACTTCTTGTCTCTTTTAAACTCTATTCTCTGGGAAGACAAAGGAAGCTCTGCGTTATAAAACTTGCTTCAAAGAATGCCTGACTGTTATGTTTTGCATAGCTATGTATAATTGTGCAGAACAAGATATTGATGGCTGAGTAAATATAGAGAAGGCATCCAGAAAGAAATTGAGTCTGTGGTCCTGTTTTCCATGATGTCATGCAGTGGCATTTGTAAAGAAACTGAGGCAGTGGGGTCAGGTTGCATTTTTGGCCTTCAAGTAGGATATGATGAGCTGTCACTGCATGAAGAGTGTGTATGAGCTGGTCAGCAGCAGGATTAATGAGCTTTAATTTTCCAAACAGAAGGGGGATTTTGTTAGCAGATTGTTTTATAGTAGGAAGTTTTGTTGGTTGCTTGAACACTTTTTACGTGTGGTTTTATTTCTTTTTTTGGTTGGTGGTGTGTGTATCTGGTACTGTGGTTAGAAATGTGAAGGAATGACACTATTAGCCGATACAGGGGCCCTAGAAAGAAAAACAGACACGTAAACAAAAACCACCTTTGCATAGATACATTTGGATGTGCAAGGGGAAAAAAGACTTTCTGCTGGGATAGCTAATTTGCTTGGAGAAGTTGAGTGCTACTGGCAAAAGAATGTTGTTTCCAATTTAAAGTGAGTTTCCATAGGGAAAAATTGCTATTTTAGTTGATGCTGACACATTCTGTGGACAAGGACCCAGGCTGCATTCCCTCCCTTCCGCTTCCCAAGAAGCGGCACAGAGGTGCCCTTTGCTTTTCTGCTAGCAGGAGGGGGCAGCTGCTCTGAGTGTTTCATCCTCCTGGGAGGAGCACAGATGGGATTTTTCCTGTAGGAAGCCCCTATCAAAGACTCAGTCGTGCTTCCTGCCATCTGAAGGTCGGTGCTGATAGTGGTGTTGAGCTGTCAGTGAGCTGGAGTCGTGGCCAGACGCGGGCGATTATTGCAGTTCAGCTACGAACAGCAAGTTCTGCTCATGTTCATCCCTGTGAGTACTGCAGAAGTTGGTATCCCTCTCAAGTGACTCCGCCCTGTCTCCTCCTCCTCTTGGGACACTGGCTACGCGGCTCACCTGGCCAGACAGAGCTGAGGAGGGATGACCTGTCATTTTACAGGATGGCTTGAAGGGGAGGGCAAGATGCAGGGATGCTGCTAGTCACATCTTTGCATGCCCTGGTTTTGGCCACATTCCTGAGGTAGCTATACTCCAAGTTAGCCAGAAGCTTGAAAGCTGAGGTGACAGTAGAAAGCCTAGGAGGGGCTAGAGGTTTTTTTATCCAGATCAGGGTTATGTTGTTTTCCAGAGTTCAAAGGAACTTGTGTCAATAGCCTTTTAAAGGAATTTCATGGCAGCAAGGTGGCTACATTGCTCCTGATATCACTTGTTATTCATTTCCAGTTCATTAACCAGGGAAAATCTTGTCTTCTAACCATAGTCTCTCCCTCCCTCTCTGTTTCCCTCCCCTCTATCTCTTCTCTTCCCACTTCTTCTCACTCTTCCCCTATCCACTTGTCAGCCTCTTTCTGTCTGCCGTTGTCAGAGGGACTAATACTTCCTTGCAAACAGGAAGAAAGGCGAGAGCAGCCCTTGTGCAGTGTGAATGAACTCCAATAACCTCATCTCCTTTCTCCTTGGCTCAGTTGCAGAATCTGGCAGTTGAGAGAGAGGGAGGGAAAATAAAAGGCGCAGCCCATTTCAGGATCTTACCTACCCTGAAAGTAGTCACACATATGCTCTTTTCCTCTTGCTCCTTGTGTTGACAGGGCTCGCTTTGATCAGGCAGAAACTAAGGGTTGAAGGGAAGGGCAGACTGAAAACCTCAGCCTTTGCTAGGCAAGGTCTAATGAGAGGCAGGTGAGAGAGCAGGAAGCACTTGCTGCTGGATGAGGCATGTGAGCGGGAGAGCTGACTTGCAGAACAGTTGCTGTTGGGGGTGAGCTTTGCAGAGCCTGTAGTTTCCTGGGTGGGACTGGAGTCAACGCATTCTGTTGTCATCCAGTTTAAAATTTAGGAAGCTATATATTCAGAATGAGGGAGTCCACAGGTCCTGCAGGAAAGAAACAAATCTTGTACTCTGCAGATCATGGACAAAGGAGCAGGTTTGGTTGTTTGGACTTTTTACTTCGAGCAAAGCAGAGTACTTTGGGCTTATTCTGCCCTGTTTTATTACATTGTGTTTGGTCATACAGTTGTGCCTTAAGATTCTAATTCACTTTGCTAACCCATTTGTTCACTTGTTTCAGTCCTACATCTCCTTCCTGATGTAGGGTGAAACTGGCTTGGAACATTGTTTGTTTATGATAGACACTCTTCACCCACAGAATAGCTAAGTCATATTAAGTTCAGATTCATAAATGTCCATAAAGCTCTTTGCATTTTGGTTGTAATTATAAGGTCTAATTCTAGAAGGAAACTTACGGAGACTTGCAGTCTCCCAGAACTCAGCTTTAGAGTGCTTTTCTGTAATAGCTAGACTTTTCTCAGTGTTCTTTTAGACATGCTGTTTTTCAGAGTAACACCTTTTAGGAAACCACTCCTAACCTTCCTTCTCTTCCCAGTACTCTTTCAACCAAGTGACATACATTTGTTTATTTTAATCTTTTCAGTTGTGAGTCACTTCTGCTGTTGTTCTGTCAACTTTGTGATGGTTTCTGTGCCTGACCTGGGTAGGAGACAGCGTGCCTTGTGTTGAGACCAAACAAAACCCAGTGAGAGCTGGATGCTGCAGTGAGCCCACTTCAAAGGGAGAAACAAACGCCTGGGCAAAGGCCATGCCAGGAATCAGCAAAGTTATGGGTAATAAAGGAGTTGGTCAGCAGCAGCAGTAAAACCCAAAGTAAGATGGGGGACAGGGGGAGGGAGGCAGGCTCTGCAACTGAGCTAGGGAGGGAGAGGTGGCAGTGAAGACCCTTAACTTGAGGGCAAGAGACAGGAATGCAGCTGCGCAGCTGGGAGTGACTTGTAGGACTCTTCTGCATAATTGTCAATGGTGGCAACAACTTAAAAAGCATACAAAGCAGTGCTACAGTCTTGGACAGCTGCTCATGGTCAGCTGAAGCTTAGCTGGACAGCAAATGAAAGCAATCAGGAGGCTGTAGCTTTTCTTTATCAGCTTGAGACTGATGGTGGCTCACCAACTCTTTCCGGTTTGTGGTTGCCTTTATGCTTCTGGGGAGATCAAAATGGATAATGTGATTTCAAGCTGTGTCCCTGCAGTTCTCTGAGAGAGATTTACAGCAGGGACACTGAGCTAGTCTGTTTACTGAGAGTTGCAGAACTATTTTTTCCGTTCTTTGTAAACATACTGTTCAAAATTGTTCTTTACAGTATCCTGTTGCACTGCTTTTCACATTTTGCGTTTTTATGATTTCTCTCTCCCACTGTCAGTCTGAAGTTATTATTTTTCCACATGAGTTTAGACAGTTTTCACATGTAATAATACTTCATTTTCAAAGTAACAGATTAGTTTTCTGTCTTGAAAGGTACAAGGTGATTTTTTCAACTTTTTCCTTGAAACGTGTCATATGTATACTTTTGCCTCACTCATGGACCTGCTATCTGTTTCAGCATTTCTTGAGAAATGTGAGGATGTAGAGGGAAGGAGGAAGAATTAGCCAATATGAGCTGGGAATAGTCTTTGTTTCTCTGGAATAGCTACAATGTAGTACCAAGATCCTAGGGAAGATTTGTGAAAATACTCTGGCTGCTACCCCAGAGGCAGTGTAGGAAATGCATTAGGTCACAAAATGTGGTTACTCTGTATGAATGGAATGGAACAGTGGTGCCTCTCAAGGAGCTTAGTTCTCTGCTGGTGCTACTGAGTCCTGTGAAATCTCAGTCTAACTGGTGTTTTGTTTTTTGGTTTTTTTTTTTTTCCCTTGGCCATTTAGAACTGCAGCCTGCATTTGATACCCAAGGTAGCATTATCACTGTGTGAGTTGTGCATTTGGGTTTCAGCAGAGGTCATTATGCACTGCTGTGGGACCAGCTTTCAGAGATAAATGCTAGCAGCCAATGTGAATCTATACTGCATGTCAGAGCACACTTAGAAGCCAAAATACCAAATTATATCTCTGCTTTAGTTACCTATGAAAGATAGCCCTTCCTGTCAGATATATTTGTTCACCAACAGCCTATTGAGGCCCATGCAGAGAGGTGTCGTCCTGTTGACACACAGTGAGCACAGTCATGGAAGCATATGTGTACAAACATGAGTCTCTTCTGCTGATGCTGACACGCTGCAGAGTGCCTGCTTGTGATTCATTAGAGAACTGAGACATAGCTATATATGTTTGCCTTGGATGAAACTGTAGGATATTGTAATTTACAGGGCTAGGACTGCAATGAGTAAATCTTGTTTTGAGGGATCACAGAGATTTGAACAAACTTCCTAAGAAGCTCCTCTTTCCTCTGAGCGTCCATTATTTGGAGGTAAATGGCTTGTTTTTCTGTTCCTCTGATTATTCATGTGTTACACAGTACAATTTCTTCAGAGATGTGCTTGCATCTGGTCTGGTTCCTGATCCTTAAACCCCTCACAGAAAATGCCAAGCTAAGAATACCAGGGAGAGGACAGCACTCTTTAGCAGAAGTGTCACAGTGACTGCATTTGGCTCATTTGGTTCCTATATATTCTGTGTTGCCCAATGGTATCTCCTTTACTTGTCCTCAGTGAACATGGAACAATAGTTTGTATATTCTGTAGCTTAGTCTCTTGATGATGGGTCAGAAGAATGTGTAAGTGCTTCAGCTGGCTTAGAAGAGGACTCAGCTGAGAGAATGGGATGAAATTGTTGCTGGAGGAAGTGATAGATGTTTCTGGCATTTAGCATGAGGCGCAAGAGCCAAGGCTGCCATCTTTAGTCCCTGAAAAAAACAGTACTTTGTTGTAAGAGTGCTGACCTGGAGACCATCAGTATCTGAGTTGCTCTGTTTTCTCAGAAAAGAAGGGGAGAAGGAAGAAATGGAGTAGGGTGAAGCTGATGGCCACACATTTCAGAAGTGTTTAGTGTCAAATTTGAGACATGGGTGGCAAGGGCTGGCAGAAATTAGTTTCCCTCAGCCTTACATCTCTACAGGTTTCCTCACTGGATTATGTCTGTTCATCAGGTTACTCTGTTCAACATGCTGCGTTTCAGAGAGGTGATTGCTTCATCTCTTGTCACATGGCCAGTTCTGGTTTCTAAAACTGAAGGAGTTGAGACAGACAGTGGGAGGCAGCACAGCAGACTGTGTCAAGAAGACAGTGTTCCCTCTTGCAGTTACGGCTTGCATCACCTTTCTGCATTTTTGGTTGAAGTGGTGGTGCAGATTGGAAGGTGTGAATCTCTAATAATGTGGTTATTAGTACAAAACTCGGCAAGATTTTTAGTCTTGTAAAAACAATCCTCAAGCTTTTCTGTGAAACCTAAGCCTCAGGCCTCGTCATACAGCCTCTCACTTGTGTGTATGTGGGGAAAATGCTCAGTAGGGTTCTTCAGCTAGCACCAGAGTGCTGCTGTTTGTGGTTAGGTCAGTTTTCTGCAGCCTGCAACTATTATTGCACCTACAAAAGAAAAAATCTCTGTCTTAGGAGCAAAGAAGACAAGTAACCTTTTCTACCTTTTCCATTCTGTTTTGGGAAGGTTGGAGGCTGGTGCATGAAGCAGGAACACATTGGGTTGTTCTACAGCACAGATAGTGGCTTCCCTGTTGCCGTGTCCTGGATGTGCACATGGATTTGTATTCCCCTCCCTCTTGGTAACTTGTAGTCTCTCAGACATTCCCCTTTGGGCTCCAGATGTCTTGCTGACAGCAAGTTTCACTCTTGCAATGTCAGTTGTTGTGCAGATCACACGGTTTTGAAATCCCATCAGACTGTACCCTCCTGTTGTTTTCTGGAACAAGTTTCAGTAGTGGCTGAGATGCACTGAGAATGGGTCACTGAACTGAAGGCCTGGGCCTGAGCACTGTCACTCAGTCCCTCAGATAGGTCATCAAACCCTTCCTTTGAAAAATTGCTGCAGTAGTGCTGCTGGTGATTCATTCTGCACAATAATTAATCTTTGAGTGAGTCTTTTGCATGGTTTAAAGGAATGTGGAGATGCAGAGGCTTACTCTTAGCTTTCTTGTTTCGTGCCCAAACATGTCCAGAGACATCTGTGTCAGCATCGGTGAGGAGCTTACATCGGACTAGGAATACGAGTTACGTTTGGATTTATTACAGTCAAGTTCCCATCTCCATCTGATGCTCTATGCTTCCACAAGGTTTTCAGATTCTGCAAGATTTCCTGGGGAGAGTTTTTTAAAAAAAGTTGATTGTGGTAGCCACGTTGTTCCTTTGAGGACCACAAGTTTCTTCAAATTGGTTGCAAATCGCATCGGTTAGGTTGTACTCTCCCATGGTAGGACTTCTTTTTGCCTGTAGGTTTAAGTTTCATATTTGCTGTCACTGCTTTTATCCTAGATAGTCTGTTTCTCCAGCTCCCTCTGGGAAGGGAGCTCTGAATTCCTGATGCAGTCTGAGGCTGTTTACAAATGTCACGTGAATTAATGTGCCCTGTGGGTTTTAACACCTGCATCCACAGTGTAATTGGAGATGACAGGAGCTCAGCAGGGCTGGCAGTGTGACTTGCTTTTATACTTTATGCCTGTTCGGAGTTCTGAGAGGGGATTCTTTTGTGGGAGAAAAGAACCTTTGTTTTTGACATTCTGAGAAAAGTTGTGTGGTCTGGTCCAAGTATCCAGGAGGAAAGAAGAGACCTGGGACAGTGGTTCTCTGCCTCTTCGTGGTCAGCACTGCAGTAGGTGAGGCAGGCCCCTGCTTGCCTGATGCTCTTGTGTCTGGGCTGCTCCAGAGCCTTCTGTCACCTCCTGTCTTTCAGGGACTGATAGGCTTCCAGTCCTGAACTCAGTCACTCCAAATGGTACAGGCCTTTCACATAGCTGCTTTTTAAATCAGATAATCTCTTTAGCTTGCATTGGTAAATCACTGAGTTAAGATCAACTGACGTTCAATCAGCTTAGGGGTGTTTACATTAGCAATTTACATCAGTTTCACTGAATCTGTGTGATTAAATGAGTAGGGTGCTTTTCTGTGCAGGTGGGGCTTTTTGGAAAAAGTGGTTGGATTTGCTTTCCAGTTTCAGGTTCTGTAGTGGAGTCAGGGCTGTATAATGAAGATGCTTTCCAGCATGGTGTCTGTATTCCAAAAAAAGGTGTCCTCAGAAGGTTGGTGGTGAATCCATTTCCTGAGAATCGCCTCGTGGCCGTTTCCCACAGGGAGGATGCTGGCTTTCAATTTCTTACTGTAGGTGAGGGGAGGATTTGTCGTCCTTCTTTGATGCATCATCCACCTCTGTCACAGTCTTTGGCTACTGATATTAAGAGGGAAATTTGATGTTTTGTAGTCTGCTAGAAAATTGTATGAAAAATCTCTTTTCCAATTTTCTATGTGCTGTGCAATACACGCACCAGAATTCAGGGCAGCTGGCAGCACTGAGCTATTTGTTACTGGCAGCTTTCTTAAAGGCCACTGGTTTTAATGCCAGGAATTTCCCTCTTACACACTTGGAGAGACCAGGGATGAAGTGCACTGGTAGTGTTAGCAGTAATGAACACTTGTCTTGCTGTGATAAATCTGTTGGCAATGAAGGAATAGTTTTGCACCTGGGTGTACTAGTCTTGTACCTTTTACCACAGTTTGTTAAAATATTGTGTTTCAAGAGTATAAACATTGATAAAACAAAGCTAATTACGGAAATGAAATCTTGAAGCTTGCTTATGATACAGCTTTTAATAGATTTTGGAAGTTAACAATCTCAGGAGTTGAAATCTTGCCTCTTTTGCATCTTTTTGTTTTTTCCACAGGTACTTCCTGACTTTCAGTAGGAGAGTGAAACTAAGGACTTTGAAGATAGATGCCTGTGGCCCCTTGCTTGGCAGAAACCATGCAGCAGCGATGAGGTTATAGGGAGCCCTTCCTGTGCGGCCTCCATGGGTCCCACTCAACTCAGCACACAGGATCATGGGAAGAGGGTGGCAAGTGTATTTGAGATGGAGGAGGAAGGGCTTCCGCTCTTCCCTGGCTCAGAGAACCCCCCTGAGCATGCAGGTATGCAAAAATTCTCACTAAATCCGTGCAAGATAAAGGCTATCCATTCTTTCAGCTGCAAGCAGAATTGATGCTTGGCAAAATTTTAGGACAATTTCCGCTGTGCTTGAGGCACTCAGAGATGATGTCTAAGAATAGAGTCAGTTATTGACAGCTGAAGACTGGGTTTATCTAAGTGATAAATGCGTAAAATATTTTGCTTATTTGACGTTCTAGAGGCTAGGTCCATGGCAGTAAGATAAATTAATTTTTTTAGCCTTATCAAAAGCTGCTGAACAATAAAGCTTTACTACAGGTAAACAACAAGAGTAGGTGGTGCAAAGAAATGATAGGGTTTTGCAGATTCATAGTGCAAATGAGAGAGTTGGAGTAGGAGTTTCTCCATGTATTTCTTACATTAACTGAGGATGAAGAGTATCAGACATGGAACTGAGATTCTGTAGTTAAAGCTGCTGGTTATGGCCTACATTTTCAAACTGTAAGAAGACAGATAACATCTCTGGACAGGTAACAGGAAAAAAAGGAAAGCATAAGTGCGTGGAGTCATCATCTTAATGAAAATATGACAAATTAGTGTATTTGCTCAGCAGAGAGGTAATGGGCAATCTTGATATAAAGTGAAGAGATAATATGAACGTTGAATGAGGACTCATCAGTAGAGTAGAACCAAAGAGAGTAGTTAAAAAGTGATATCAGATTACCCAATAAAAGTCCTTAACATGGGTTTGAGGACTTATAAAGAAAGCGATTGATAGATTGTTTCCTTATGAAAATGTAAGGGAAAAAGACACAAAATGTGAAAATATTTATTAAATAGGTAACTACCGAGGAAGGAGGACCCCAGTGAGAGCTAAAGGTTCACAGGTGACATTCATGCTTTCTTTATACATCTTACATTATTCCTGTGTTATCTTTGAATACAGAAAATAACAATAATCATCTATATGACTAAAATGCTTCATGCTCAGAGATGGAAAATAATTTGCATAGATCAAAGAATAAGCCTATCTGTCTCAATAAAGCAGTCATAGAAAAACTAATAAGAAGTTTATATAATGGCTTAAAGACAGCTGAGAAATCCAAAAGATGGACAGATTTATCTGTGGAAGTCATTGGATTACTCTGCTGTTCCTCAGAAGCATATGAATGTCACTTGAGGCTTCAGCAAGTTGTTAGACCAGTTAGTGTGCCATTACATGTGTTTATACTAAGTAATCTAAAATAACTGCAGGCACTGCATAATTTTTACTTTGGTAGTATATTGTGTGAAGAGAAATATAGTTGAACAAGAGAGGAGAATATCAGAAATATAACCTTTCTGATGACATTTTGTTGCTGTTGCATCAATCTGCAATGAGAAGTGCAGGCCAAAATGAGTGACCTCCAGGCCTCTGTAAAGCAAGCAGGATTGAAAATCAACACCAAGGTACTTATGGCTGAAAACTTGTATTCAGGAACACAAATAATGATATCTGAGGCTGACCTAAAACTGGTTACCATTTCAGGAACTTGAGCAGAATAGTAAATGTAAACACAAGTAAGGATAGAAGTGTTGGAACAGGAAGCACAAAAGTTGGACATGCAGCTGTAAGCCTGATGCTGATCAAGAAATGCAGTAGCCTTGTTCTTCAAACTAAGCATTAACTCCAATCTAAAGGCTTTCCAGGCATATCTAAACATAATCTGGAGATTTTTATCAAGACATGATGATTGTAATCTTTATAGCATCTACCACAGAAGAATCTATAATATCTGATATACAGAAAAATACCTGCACTATGAGCTGTGTAAAATATCAGATGTCAACACAGCTAGAATTAAATGGATGGAAAAGAGAGGGATATTAGGGAGAGAATGCGCATATAATATCAGCAGGCATTTGACTGGACTGCTTAAGTGCTTAAGGTAAGATGTGTTGGAGCAGACCAAAGGTGTTTTTCAAATGCAGAGCCACTGATAAGAGTAAAATCTGTCAGAATGATGTAGGAAGAATTGGGAGCTGCTGCACAAGACCGTCTGAGATGGGAAGCAGTAGTGAAGGCCCCGTGTTTGCAATAGAACAACAAGCTTTAGTAAGCGAACTGTCACTATGAGAGTGTTTCAGTTTTAGGAGTGGGGAGCGCTCCTCCTGAAGAGGAAATGATGGCTTCAGGATTCCAAAGGCTCACAGAACTTGTGAAGTGTACTGCTTGTCTGCTTATTGCAGCTAACTCCACAAGCTGCTGTCTTCTGTCTCGACAGTTTGCCCAAGCGTTCCAGTTACAGGGGTTGTCTGCTCAGTCTGGTTTTTGTAGGGTCACAGTTTCAGCACTGGCTTTCTGTCACTATTGAATTGAGGAAACATTTTTCCTTATTCTTGTGCGTACGTATGGCAGAGAATAGAAGTAAGATAACTGGAGGTGAATTCTGAAGAAATCTACTTTGTGCACAATCTTGGATTTCAACTCAACTTTTCTGTAGGTCTTTTTCACATTGGCAGCTTAACTGTAAACTGGAAAGTGCAGAAGAACACTTGGCCTGAGCATGCTTTGACTCTTTCACTCTGTTTTGG
This sequence comes from Phainopepla nitens, assembly GCA_013400175.1. Lineage (NCBI taxonomy): Eukaryota > Metazoa > Chordata > Aves > Passeriformes > Bombycillidae > Phainopepla > Phainopepla nitens. Next base: position 689,858 of record VXBQ01014033.1, read on the forward strand.
AGGGAAAAAGTGTGAAGCTATATTTGTTTATATAGTTGAAGTGAAACCTTATGGATTATGTCAATAAGTTTTTTGCAGAAGACTTGCTTGCCCAGAAGGGGTATGTGTGAAAAGGGAGACTTGATCTTTTTATCCGTGTGCTCGGGACAGAGTGGGTTTGAGTGAGGATGCTGGTTGTCAGGAATGGGGCAGTCAGCTGCGAACATCACACTTCCTTCATGTCCGTGGGTTTTCTTTTATTTTTCTTCCTCGCTACCTTTCGTTCGGGTAGAAAACCCCCCCTTGAAGCGGAAGAAGGGCCCAGCCCCTAAGATGCTGGGAAACGAAGTGTGCAGCGTGTGCGGGGACAAGGCCTCCGGCTTCCACTACAACGTGCTGAGCTGCGAAGGCTGCAAGGGCTTCTTCCGCCGCAGCGTCATCAAGGGCGCGCAGTACGCGTGCAAGAACGGCGGCAAGTGCGAGATGGACATGTACATGCGCCGCAAGTGCCAGGAGTGCCGGCTGCGCAAGTGCCAGGAGGCCGGCATGCGCGAGCAGTGTGAGTGCAGGCCGCCGCGCGCGGGGCGGGGCGGGACGGGAGCGCTGCGGGGACGATGGCTGCGAGGCAGGGGCACTGCCGGTGCCTGGGGAGGGGGCACGTGGGAGCCACGCGGGCTGGGTGTTGGAATGTGCCTGGGAAGTCACTGAGAGCTCTGCAAGGATCACGATGGGAGGTGAGGCTGTTAGTGGAACACCATTGGTGTGCTGAGAACCCCAGCCTTGCTTTGTTCCTTGTAAGAACTCGTGGAACATGCCAGCAGAGGAAAGACTGACAGGTTCATCAGGGTGCTCTAAAGTGTGTCAGTAATGTCAGACTTGTGACCAGGACTCTAAGATTGGTCACCGTGCTTCTTGAACAACAGGCACTTTTCTTTGCTTCTTACTGTGAGCTTGCAAAAGAGGTCGAGAGCAGTACTGCAGCTGTGTTTGTGCATGAGCTGATCTCATTGCTCCCTTTAGTGATCTCTGCCATTTTTCTCACGGCAGCGGTAATACTGAATATTCACCAGTATTTCTGCTTGCATATCAGGAACAGCCCTCCCTGGCCAAGGTATCCAGATTTCATCCCTTTGCTTGTCAAGACGGACTGAATGAATGCTCAGTTAATGTTAGATCTGTGTGAAGTCTTCTTTTCTGACATCCATCCCCCAGAACAGCTAGGAAAGTGACTACTTCCAAAACATCTTACAACATAATTTTGCAAAAATTAAGTCCCAGTGAGCTAGGAGACATGCTGTTCAGTTTTGCAGCATGAAAACACAGCACATCAGTATCTTTGTCTTACTGGTTTGTATCAGCATTACGTGTGGTGTCTCTACTCCATTGCCCTGTTCCCAACAGCTACAAAACAGATGTATTTGAAAAGCAATGCAGTAAGACCACTTGTTCACTTTGCTTCTCTTTTGTTGCAGGTAGATACAGAGAGCCTCAGTATGTTTCTACATTTAGTCATTGTTTTGTGGTGAAGACACATCAGGAAAATTAGGTCAAAAGGAATCTTGGTATTGTTATCAAGAACTTGGCAATTCTTGTTGACGCTGTAATCCCCACTGCAAATTTGTCTTGTTAGTTTTGACAGAAACTGAGGGCTTTTTCCTCCAGCTGTTTCATTTGGAAGGTCATTCCAGAACTTCCCCCCTAGTAATTGCTGGAAACATTTTTCTAATTCCCAGACTGAAGTTATTCATGGCCAGTTTATTGTTCTTAAACCAGTGTGAACCATGAGGTTAAATAATTCCTTCCTGACAAACCAAGTAAGTTAGATTGCTTTGAATTTAGCATGGTGTAGGAGCTTGCACATAGGCAGTTTTCAAGATTCATTAATAGCCAAGTAACGTGTTACCAGATAAAATTTTTTTTGTGCATCAGAGTCCCAAGATGAGGGACTGTAATCACTTGGATCAATTCCTTCCCTCTTTAAACTGACACTGGAAGTAGCATTTTCTAATCTTATAGATCCCCCTTATTTTGATAATTGTATTGAATGCCTTTGCTGTTAGAATTGTAAATTTTGTGCATGGTGCATGTACCTGTGCACACATCCCTCCCTATTGGAAGTCAGGAATAAAGGTTACTCTCAGCTTGACTGTGTTATGTTCTTTGCCTATCCTTCCAATCCCACAAATCCAGTAGCTCTCCGGTTCTTGTTTTTGTTTAACATGATTCTGTTAAGAAGTGCAGATACATAGTTGTTCAGTTTTAGGGCCTGCTTTTCTGTATAGCATCTATAGAATCATAGGATCATCAAGGTTGGAAGAGATCTTTTAAGATCATCAAGTCCAAATGTCTACTCAGCAGTACCACTGTAACCCTTAAACCACTAAACCATATCACTGAGCACAGATCAAGGTGCCCTTTAAACACTTCCAGGGATGGTGTCTCCATAACCTCCCAGGGCAGCTTGTTCTAATGCATGCCCTAACAAGGAATTTTTTTTGTTTTTAATACTTAATCTGAATCTCCTCTGTCTCAATTTAAGGCCATTTCTTCTTGTCCTCTCACTGTGGGCATGGCAGGAGAGACTAACTCCCGCCTCATTACAACATCCTTTGTTTTCTGTGTTATCTGCGCATAAAAAAATGGCCAAAGAATCTTTCAGCACTTTTAAAGTCTTGTTTGTAAAGTCAAGCTTTGTTTATTTATCCTTGTTCCTGAAGATACAGAGGTGGTTTTTTTTCCCACTCAGTTCCTTTTCTGCTTCCCTTCCCTCCAGAGTGTCAGTCAAGGCACACAGCCTGGTGTTGTCAGCAGCCTTGCTGAGGGTGTGCTCAGCCCCACTGTTGATGTCACTGACAAAGGAGTTCAACAGTGCCAGTCCCAATACCAACCCCTGGGGAATGCCACTCATCACTGGTCTTCACCTGGACATTGAGCCATGAGCCACAACTATTTGAGTGTGACCATCCAACCAATCTTTTATCCTCCAAGTGATCTATCTGTCAAATCCATGCTATTACAATTTAGAGATAAGGATGCATTGCTCCTGAGTTTGGAGGAGGTGATCCTTGAATATTAACCAGCTTTCTTGGGCCCCTCTTCCCTCCAGCACTTTATCTGATAGTACTCTACTGAGCAGATCCCTGAAGAGGCCAGAGTCTGCTCTCCTGAAGTCCAGGCCAGTGAACTTGCTGTGCACCCTCTGTCTGTGATGCCAATATGATCACAGCCCTGCAGGTGTGTGCATGTGTCTAACTCCTCTTATTTATTCCCTGTGCTATGTGCATTTACATAGAGGCATTTAAGTTGGGCTCCTGATGAACCTGACTTACTGGATGGAGTGGCAGGAACTCCATTTTGCTACTCTTCAGGTGCGCTCCTGCTGACCTGCATATCCTCTCCAGGCTCTGGGCATCTCTTGCTGGCCCTGGCATCAAACTGGATTGAGAGGGGGAGGGATGGATTGAGGTTGTCCTTAGGCAGCTTTAGTTTAAATCCCTCTTCACTGTTTGGCGTGCCTGTGAGAAAAGATGTGCTTCCCTTCCTCTGACAGAGGGACCCCATCAGCCCTCAGCAGAGCAGATGCCTTTGAGTTGTTCTGTTCCTTACACTGTTACATCCAAATAACATCTCCCCTTTGACTTAACAGCTGAAGGAGACTTGAAACCCTAGTCCTGAAGGACATGCAGTTGGTCCTCAGTATATTTATGCCAAGTTACTCTTCATTATTCATCTAGGGGTATATTACTGCTCTAGAGTTTGCTGCAGATGGCCTCTATAGCAAATTATCCTTTCACTCTCAAGCTCCACCCAGGACTGAGTCTGACCTTTGAAGAGGGTGAAATGACATAAGCTGTTAAATTAAAAACGTAGAAAAATTACATAATAGTAGGATAATATAAAATATGGTGGACACACCATGGCATATGAAGGGAGCACCTGTTGTAACATGACATTTTAGGGAATTGCTTTATGGGTAAAATCAGTGTTGTTTTTCTGAGATCTGCAGGGCACCATGAGGGGATCTTCTGCCTTTTGTGAACACTTTACATGATAGTATGATTAGAAGAAAGGCAGTGGAACAACTTAAAGTAGGGAATAGAGGGAGAAACAAATAAGTATCACTGTCACCCGTTTCGTCTGCACTCTGCTATGCCCAGTTCAGGCAGCTGTGATCGCTGCCTCTCCATCCACAGCACATTTCCCTGTGTTTCGTGTGGTTTCCAATGTGTTCCTATGATTGATCATGAGCTATTCCTGCTTTAGATGTTCTGTCTGAAGAGCAGATCCGACTGAAGAAACTGAAGAAGCAGGAAGACGATCAGGCTCGGACAGTTGTGGTGCGTCCAAGCCCTCCAAATCCGCCAAGCCCTTCCCACAAACTGACGCCGGAACAGCTGAGCATGATAAAAAAGCTCGTGGCCGCTCAGCAGCAGTGCAACCAGCGCTCCTTCACAGACAGGCTCAAAGTGACGGTAAAAACTCTACCAGTGTACCCAAACTAAGAAAAAGTGAAGTTTGGGGAGTTGCATTTTAGGTAGAAAAATTTGGGAGAACGGATTTGCGTTAGACATTCCATCTGTGGGCTAAAGCTCTGTAAAGAATAGCAAAGGATGGTGTTATGAAGGTTCATTTTCTTTCCTTGTTCTCTTCATCTTATCTTTCATCTTTGGCTCCATTTTTCACAAATATATGCTGTCTCTTCCCATTCCTACAGCCATGGCCCCAGATTCCTGATCCAAATAACCGTGAAGCAAGGCAGCAGCGTTTTGCTCACTTCACAGAACTTGCAATTATCTCTGTGCAAGAGATCGTGGACTTTGCCAAGCAATTACCTGGCTTCCTGGAGCTCACCAGGGAAGATCAGATCGCTTTACTGAAGACATCTACCATAGAGGTGAGGGTTTGACTCCACCCCAGTACATAGTAGCAGAGATGAAAGAATTTGGAGTTACCCAAAGAGAACAAGAGAACTAGAGAACAAGTTCCATCCCTTTTTTGAGGATGGCAGACTGAAGGACCTCAGCTGTGGAACCATTACTGCAGTGTGAGGTTATATTGGCAAGATGCCTGGTTATATACTGCAGTGCCTGGTTATACAGGAAGGGAATGAGGCAAGTGCCTTGGTAGTGGTAAGCAGGAATTTCCCATTTCCCAGAAGCAGACACCACAAAGGATGGCAGCAAACTTTATCTTGGAATTTTTAAGCATTCTGAGAGAAACTGGAGTGGGTTTGTTTGTTTGTTTTTCAAAGATGCTTCAACAGTCAGCAAGTTATTGATGCTGTAACTTTTTTTCATGCTTTCAAATCGAGTATAACTTATTTCTGTCTTCAGGTGATGTTGTTGGAGACATCTCGGCGCTACAATCCAGAGATTGAGAGCATCACCTTTCTTAAAGACCTGAGCTATAACCGGGATGACTTCGCCAAAGCAGGTGCTGCATTAGACAGGTGTTTCTTCCTCCCCAGTGTCTTGTGTTCTTACATATTTTCCTTTTTAATGTGGGCAGCTGGAAGTAGTTTGTGGTGAGAGGTTTAGAACAGGACCAAACCAATAGCCCCACAAACAATTTTTTTTTTTGCTGGTTTTAATGTATAGTACTAGCTCATTTTGTGTCTTTTTCTAGGTGTCAACTGGCTTGGGAAAATCTGGACTCTTAAAGCATAAAAATATTGCTGCAAGTGTCCACCTAGGAGTAGCAGTTGGTGTGAAATTCCTTGCTTGTAGAGATGTGACATGGGGGTGGAGCTGTATCAGATCATACCAATCCAAGCCACAGTCTTCTCTCATGTGCAAGTGTATCACTTGCTAATCTGGATGGACGCTTGGAGTGATGGCATTACTGTGATTGCATTTCAGTTGATAAAAAGTCTGTACTGTGCACTGAGGATCCCCAGAGACTGCTTTTGACATTTTATCATCCTAATATGTGATAGCCTGTGGTGTTGTGATCTCAGAAGTATATTTTTCCAGGAGCTGTGAGTGTGTGTAATTTCAGATGAAGTAACAAGAAGTGTGTATCTTCAGCATTTCTAAAAACAAGACAGCTGTGCTTCAGCTGATTTTTTTTATTTTATTCCTTGAGTAGCTATTTAACCATTTGTACTTGAGATGGCCTTTATATACAACTTTCTTTATGTCACTTTTCCTGGTATCCTTTTCTTCAGGTTACTAGAAAGGCAAAAAGGAGGGATCCAGAAAGATTCTCTCCATTTTGTTCCTCCTTCTCTGATGCATTTAATGCAGGAAATTAGAAACTTGGATGCTATTTTGGAGGAAAGGCCTGAAGTTTTCAGTATAATTACATAGCACAGAGACCTGACAGTGGTCTCTGTTATGGCAATAAATATTTCTGTCTGGCTGCATTTATCAAATGAGGTGATTGGAAGCCTAGGTCAGGCTCTGCCTCAGGTCTCCCAGCTCTTTGAGCTGAAGGAAATGGCATAGTTCAGAGTTCTTGGAACCTCCGATTTTCAGCTCATACATGCTTCAGATGAATCTGAAGTGTGGAATTAAAGCTCTCTTTGAAAGCATGAAGGCTACTGGGTGTGAAGGAGGTGATGCTGTGTGAGCAGACAGTATAAATGTTGTGCTTGTGACCTTCTGATGTTTTGATGGACTTACCTGATAGCTGATGTTGTGTTCCTTTAGCTGTTGCCCAGTAATGTGCTATGGGGTATTTAAGGCTTTAGTAAAACCTAGAAATAGTGTCATTTTACAGTTAGAGCCTGACTCTTCAGCCACTGTTGTTGGTGCTCACCAGTAGTGGATGTAAAGGGAGGATTCATTAGAGCATAATGTAATGGTATTTCCCTGCCTGTCTCACTTCCCCACTCCCTGGTGTATAGCAATGGATTTCTGGCAGCCTTTTCCATAAAAGGGAGGGGGAGAGGGGAGACAATTGTTACTGCCTCACCTTGCTCTCTTCTGTTTGTTGCAGGTCTGCAGTTTGAGTTCATTAACCCTATCTTTGAGTTCTCAAAGGGAATGAATGAGCTACAGCTTAATGATGCTGAATATGCACTTTTAATTGCCATCAACATTTTCTCTGCAGGTAAAAAGCCAGGAAGATCTGAAGAGCTGCAGCAGTGAGTCAGAGGGCAAAGAAAGTAGAATGAAGGGATCTTACAAGAAGAAAAGGAGTAACAGAGAACATCTAGAGTCTAGCGATAAAGGAAGCATATTATTCATTATATTCTGAATTTTATAGTGCCACTTCCAGAGGAAATTAAATTCCTCACTGCTGGAAAAGCGTGCAGAAAAACCAGCCAATATTTATCTTCCTCGTTTAGAAACTGCTATTTTATTGCCCTTGGCAATAAAAAAAACCTGCCCTTTAATGTCCTTGGCACCTCTGGTGTGATGCAGGTCCCACAGCGTGAGTGACATCTAGTGGGCAAGCAAACATACTCTGGACAAGAGGCAGTATCGCTCTGGGCCAGGACAGGGCTTTGCCAGGAAGCCACCTCTACTCTTTTGTCCTGTGACCTGATTAATGACTCTTTCTCTTTGTTCCTGTTTTCTAACTGGCTCAGCTATTGGAGAGACTTTGCCACTTGCTCTCGAATAGGTGAAGAGGCGGCTTCGCATTTTTTCTGGGACAGGAACATGAGAGCAAACAGCACTATGTAACTGTGTTTGGTCTCTCTAACCTCCCACCTCTGTAGGAGTCAGATTGGACTCCCTGTGTGCAGTAGACATCACTGAGAATGAACAGTTACAGGCAACTGACACAGCTGCCACAGTGTCATGAATATCTCTCCCAGCTGTGCTGAGTGAATGTGAGATGAAGTTTTGGGAAGACACCATAGGAGGAAGTGGGGTTAGACAGAGATGTTAAATCCAGTGAGGCTGCCCGTGGCAATCTGCTTACTTGTAACCTGCTTTCTGGCAGACCGACCGAATGTGCAGGACCAGTCCCTAGTGGAGAGGCTGCAGCACACCTATGTGGAAGCGCTTCATTCTTACATCTGCATCAACAGACCAAATGTAAGTGCCTGACCAGAACATCTCCAGTGACCATGCAAGTGGATTATGTGTTTATACAGGCAGAGTTCCTGCAGTGCTGTCTGTAACAGAGCTCTTGCTGCCTGTACTGTCAGGCTTGTCCCTTCTGGGCTCTTTGACTGCAGCTATAAATGCAGGGTTTGTGAGCTGTCACAATCTGCTGTCCTGGATCATGTTCCATAGTTTAGCCAGCGTGGAAAGTCTGGAGATTTGGAACATGATGTACTACTTGTGTTCTTTCATACTGCATCTTCCTGGAGAATGCTGGGTCTAGAGGAAGCAAGGACTATGATTACGGTATATCGTCAGTTGTGGTAATTTTTTTTTTAAATAAAGTTTTAGGTGAATTGCTAACAGCTGTCTGTTTGCCCCTGCAGGACCGCTTGATGTTTCCACGGATGTTAATGAAGCTGGTCAGTCTGCGGACACTGAGCAGTGTCCACTCTGAACAGGTGTTTGCCCTTCGGCTGCAGGACAAGAAGCTGCCGCCCCTGCTCTCAGAAATCTGGGATGTGCATGAGTGACTGCATGCTCCCAGGGCGCTGACGTGCTGACATAATGCCATCTCCCAGCCTTTGCTAACGAGAAGCCAGCCTCCCCTCTCCAGAGCACTGAACCCTGGGCTGGGCATGCAGGGAGTGATGAACCAGTGGTTTCAGTGTTGTCATGAGACTATGCAGGAGGCAGCTGGGGTAGATCAGATGGAGGGGTTGGTTTCCATGTAGTGCCCGTACCCCAAAGGAGTAACGTGAAACATTCGAAAACGGTAGAAATGAAGACCTTTCCCCCTGCCCCTCAACTCCTTTTTCTTCAGAGTCTTTCTCTTCTCTAAGCATATGCTGAGGGTTTGCCCATTGATCCTCTTCTCGCTGATTATGAAAATGAATTCGCAGGAACTTGCCAAAAGCTCTCTGTTGAGAGTAACCCAGCTCAAAAGGCTTCTGCAGGGTCCCCAGTGTACCTGGATCTGAGGAGCTCAGGGAAGTCAGTGTGGATGTTCTAGGGGTTTCACTGGGTTTCCTATAAATAAAATATCTTGAATGTGCTGCCCTTTACAATGATTCCAAGAGAAGTAGCTTTTATTTCTTTATTATGAGACTTCATCTCTAGAGCTGCCCTTTATTCTGGCCCTCCTTCGGAAAAAGGATTCCTGTAATGCGTAGTGCCCTTTGTCTAACAAGGAGGTCCTCTGGGTAGGGAACATTGTGTATCAAAAAGATGTCAGGCATAAAGTAGTGGATCTTTTTTAATGCAATGCATCACGGTTTTATCTCATGGTGGTTCTCAGACAGCTCAATTTACCTTTGATTTGCTAACAGCTGGACTACTTTAGTTCAAAACAAATCAGGGCATAGATTTTATCTTTAGGGGTGGAATAGAAGAAAGATAGATGGGTAGGCCTGGTACCTAGGTAAGGTGGGTGTGGTGGAAGGATCTCAAAAACTTCCAAGAATCTGGAGCATGTGGTATGTGTTCCAAGGTGGGTGTGAAGACGTATCGACCAAGGAGAGAGGACACACTGCATTTAGTGAAGTATGTGGGCATTGCATAAGCTGTGGGCTGTACAACTCTCAGATCATGGGCTGCAGGAATATTGGGTGTAATCAGATCCACTTGCATCGTCTTCCTTTTGCCAAAGTCTTTCCAAGGTACTTGCTCAAGGTTTCAGTGATGATCACGGGATATGGAGATCCGTCTCTCCTGTATGAGGAGTGCCAACTGCTTCAGAAGGACACTTGGGTCTTGTATCCTTTCTTCACTTTGGGCATTGTGAGATCCACACTGGATTTATGGCCCAAGTTTTAAGTATCCACATCCATAAGTATTCTAGCATTTACAGCAATATTTTGTCTGACGGAGGAGAAACATACTGTTATAAAACATGTTCCTTATTTTCCAAGAAAAAAACATCTTATGGCTGATCTCAGAGATGTAACCTTAAGTATCCTGGTAGCTTGGTCTCATGAGTCTTCTCTGTCATAAGGGTCTATGTTTGCTTGCCCGGTGAGCATCCCAAGAGCATAGGTTCACATGGCTCGGGGTTTTTTTGTCTGTCTGTTTTTTGGTTTGTTTGTTGGTTTTTTTGGCTGTGTATCTGAGCGCTATGCCCGTGGTGAGGGTATCGTGTCCATTTTGCACTTGAGGTTGGTCCCCTGCCACTGGCCTTCACTCTGCACCTTTGTAAAGCACTTGTAACAATCTGTAAAATAATCTGTTGTTTTTTATAACTCATTGCAATTGCAAAAATTCTTGTTTAAATCTGTATTTTTAACTAATCTGTTTGAGAAATGTTAATGTTTATATAAAAGAATAAAGCCTAATACAGGATTTTGACATTGCCTGATGTGCTGTCATGAGACTGGAGGAGGGTGGAATAAGTTCTTGCTGTAACAAGCTCAAGGCTGATAAGAAATGATGAGTATATGTGTTGGGGAGAAGCAAAAAGTGGTGAGAAAGAAATAGCAGTGCAACCTCAGGCGGTTTCTTTTGGCCTTTAGTATGAGTAGCTCAATATGCACCTTGCTGTGTGCCAGAGCTGGCAAAAGGTGAAGTGGATTAAGTGGGTATCACAAAGACCATGCATTATGCATACACACCTCGCCTTGATTTGTACAGCTGCATCCAGAATGTAACCCTTTTATTGCATGTGCTCTACTCCATTCTCTGCATTTTGTGGCTTGCCAAAATTGAAAGAGGAGTCCAGTGTGCTCTGGCTGTCAAGTAGATTTCAGCAGCGCCTTACCTGACCCCTGACATGCTGCTCCTTTTTGATGTATTCATAGGCAAAGCACCAGGAATAGTTGAACATTACCTCAAAGGGAGTGGCAGGATGGGGGAGAGCAGAGAGCTGTCCAGCACTAGCTGCTTCCTGGGTGCTTGATGATCCCCTGCCCCAGTGGAAAAGGAGAGCAGTGTTCAGTTTAGCAAGGTTCCATACCACAGGCTGTTCTGCTGAGGCCTCTGCATTACTCTGGAGTATAAAGTTTAAATTGGAGTCTACTGAACCAGAGGAAGAAGGAATAGGAGTAGGCTTGTAGGAGACTGGAGTGGGGTATGAGAGGGGGAGTATTGAGCAGAGCTCAAGAGCTCATCAGTGCTGGATGGATTAGAGGGTGGCTGGGCCCTGCTATCAAAAGAAGAGCTGCAGCTTAACTTCCAGCTTTATATTCTTGGGGCTGCATCTCCTTAATTTGAAGAGAAAAACTGCATGTGGATTTGAGGAATTCCCAAGGTACAACCTATAACATTGCTGTGGATGGCAGTGTAAAACAGTGATTTTCCTTGCCTCTGTTGTGGTTTAACCCAGACAGCTACCAAGCCCCACACAGTCACTCGCTCACAACCCAGCAGCAGGCCTGGGGAGAGGATCAGAAAGATAAAAGCCAGAATACTCATGGGTTGAGATAAAGACAGTTTAATAGGGAGAGCAAAAGCCACACACACAAGCAGAGCAAAGCAAGGACTTAATTCACTGTTTCCCATGGACAAGCAGCTGTTCAGCCATCTCCAGGAGAGTCAGGCCTTACCATGTGTAATTGTTAAAATTGCCCCAAACATCCCCTTCCTCCTTCTTCTTCCCTGCATTTTATAGACTCAGCATGATGCCATGGGGTCTGGAATATCCCTTTGATCAGTTGGGGTCACCTGTCCCAGCTGTGTCTCCTCCCAACCTCCCATGCAGCCCCAGCTTCCTCCCCACTGTGGCAGCATGGAAAGCAGAAAAGGCCTTGGCTCTGTGTGAGCCCTGCTCGGCAATAACAAAAACATCTCTATGTTATCAACCCTGTGCACAGCACAAATCCAAAACACAGCCCCATACCAGTCACTGTGAAAGAAATTAACTCTACCAACCCAAACCAGCACACTCTGCCTTGTGCGTCCCTTTTCATTATCATATAGTCAAATACAATCTCCTTGTTTACATCTTCACATTCTCACTTTTTTTGAAAGTACAGAATCATTTTTTTGTCTTTTAGAAGCTTCCCAGGTTAGCAGATGGAGCTCAAGTAAGCAGGTGTGGGGGGAGAACTGTCCATGAGATTGGTGATCCTTTTTACTTTTATGTTTACAAAATGCTATCTAGGCCTGAGATTCAGTCCTGCTGCTCTAAGTCTGTATACCTGATCTATTTCAAATTAATTTTACTGATTTGGCTGCTTGAGAAATCTTGGGGTGCTTGAATTACAATCCTGGGAGTTGTTCCTGGTTGGCTGTACAGCTGTATTTGCTCATGCGATCAGTGGGGAGGGAGGAAAGGTATTTCTGAAAAGGTATTTCTGAAAACCCAATTTCTCTACAGTGGACAAAGTATAGATGAGGAATATCAAATACTGTTTCTCCATTTTACACTCCACGGGTATAAAAATTGTGAGTTACTTGTGGTGCCTTTGCATTTTGGGTTTATTTTGGTAGTTTTGGTTTTGTTCATAAATGGATTTGTTTGTGCAAGGTACTGGTTTTTAGGAGCTTGGAAGGAATTAAAAAAGGCTTTATCTCAAGCTTTTAATAACCAAATTCTCTTGTAATCTTATGAAGCTACTAGCAAATCAGCAAGTATGTAGCTCAACAGAGAGGGTGAAAGTACAGGGCACTGTGTCTCCTCGCTGCAAGGAGCGTGTCCTTGTCTGTGTGCAGCCGAGCTTTGCTGCGAGGCTCCAGCTGCTGCCAGGACGAGGTGTGAAGGCACCAATTCGACACTTCAAGTGCCTGGAGTGTTCCCGGTTCCCTCGACGCAGCCTGGACAGGAG
>VXBQ01014037.1:301-11548 GCA_013400175.1 Phainopepla nitens
CGGATGGAGACTTTGGCTGTCGTGCTTGAAATCTACTTCTGCTCTGCTTAGCACCTCTGAATAAGGATCTCTTCATCACTGCTGGAGTGAAAAACTTAGCTCGCTGTTGGGTAGTTCTGATCTCCACACCTGGAGCACATCTGCCTCACATATCTCCTAACCCCTGTACTGCCTTCCATTGGCATTTGGAATTTTTTTTCTGTATTTTACTTGTTCTTTTCAACAACATTAATCTCTGTCATAACAGACTGCTATATTCTGAGTATAGATTTATCTGTGCAGATCCCATTCCAAATAACTATCTAAATAAAACGTAATATTTCTTCTCCACAGCCGTGTCATTTGTTTTTTTGCCTAGAAGCCTGAACATTTATTGATGAATCCATATTTGTACTACAGCAGTCTCTCTAATAATTTCTTTAGTCATGTTCTGTGTGGTTTGTAATAGTGCATGAAAGTGGAAAGGGAAGTTATGCAAATATCAATAATAATTACATTCTCTGTATGCAGATTTCCTCAATATTTCTTGAAATTCATCTTCTAAATTACTTTTGCACAATTTAAGCAAATGTAAACATGCATTCCAATAATTGTGGGACCATTTAGAGTGCAATCTCTGCTCAGTTAATCCTCACAATTAAAGAAGTACTGTAAATAAAAATAATGTATATACCTAGAAATATTGTTGCCTCGATATTTACATATTTTACAAGTTAGTAGGTTGCTCTTCTAATTCAAAGTGACAGTTTCATTGTTAGGGTAGATTTAACCATTTTAATAAAGTGCAGTATTGCCATAATTGATTTAAGAGTGGTTTCCAGAACTAAAACCTAACACTCTTGAATATGCAGAGCTCTTTAGTCATTGATGCTTATCTGCTGTCACCAGGTACTTTATATGATAATAATAATTCAGCCCTAGATTTTCACCATTAAAAGCAATATCTCACCAGAGACTCCACATTCAAGAGAGAAATATTTTATGAATACCAGTTCCTCATTCTATTATTGGCTTTACAGAGGCTTCTAATGATCTCTGTTGCTTCAAATCTGACCAGCGTGTCTTCCACTACTTTGAAGTCAGTAACAGGACCAGCAGATGCTGTTTGAAATCCTACTAGTGCTCTGAAGTTAAAATTCTGTCTGTCCATGGAGCCACCTCTCCCAGTGGTGGCTCATCAACACACCAAGGCCTTTTTTCTGCTATTCCTTCCCCAGTGTTTTAAAAGATCACAGCTCTCAGAGAACATCTGAGGTGCATCATGCTCCTTCCAGCTATCTGAGGGTGCTACTGGGTCTCCCTTATTCCAAGATGTTGGAGCTCAGTGTCTTTAAAGTGACTCCCAGCTGCTGCAGGAATCTTCTGCTCTGCACGTGACAGTCTTTGGAAGCAAATGAAACAACCGGCTGGAGACAAGCCTCTTAAGGGCTGTTGACACATCATCTGTTTCACTGAGATTCAAACAGTCCTCAGCAGGATGCAACAACAAAACTCACACCAGCCAGATCAGGATGCTTCCATATATGAGTTGATCCAGAAGCCAGGAGAAAAAACATGGATCTCACCCACCTTGGCCTCCTCCCAAAGCAGCCCTACTGGGGATATACCTATAAATCAACTGCAAAGCCACCTCCAGAAAGGGTCAATCCTTATTGTAAAACAGCATTTGCAAAGAGCTGTAAATTTAAAAAGTGCTTTACGGAAATAGACTGGTGAGTTCTCTTCCCCAAAAGAGCTGACAGCTGTCTGTGCCCCATCGAGCTACAGGGACCCTTTTAAAAGCAGTTGCTTACTCAGAAACAAGAAGCTGCCTGTAGCTAGCATCCAATAAATCACCACTTTCAACTTGGGTTGCACATTCTCTGATGTGTAATCAGAACACAGATTCGTAGATTTTGAGGCCAGAAGGGACTGCTGTGATCATCCAGTCTGACTTCTTGCATAACACAGGTCAGAGAACATCACCCAGTGACTTCTGCCATGGAGGGAATTGTTGTAGCCCTCTTTTTTGGATGCTGCTGTTGCAGTGGCTGTCAACCAGTGAAACATGCTTATCCCAAACAGAGCACATCACCTTTTTCTGGAAGCCTTCCAAGACAGCGAGCCAGGCTCAGATTATATTTGTTTATAGGGAGAAGAAAGAAAGGAAATTATTCCCCCCAGAGAAAATCCGATGCTGCCCACCACCTTGTGGGGAATACAGTGCTGTTGATGAGAATAACAAATAGCACATGGCTGGTTTGGTATAACCCTGGTAGCTCCAGCACTCAGGGCAGCAAGGCACTGCACTGAAACCAGAGCAAACCAGGGGAAAATAAAATCTCTGTTACAGAAAATAAGGATACACAACCTAATTACTCCCAGGGGACAAGAGATTTTGTACGCCCCATTTTATAGAGAGAAGAAATGTTTGTAGGAAGAGGCAATATCTTTTATTAGACCACCTGATAGATTTAGGGGATAAAAAGGGCAAGGTATCAGACATGCAAGCCCTTCCTCACATCTGAAATATAATTTTATTGATGCCGGCCTTAGGATATCTCAAAGGGCCATGGAGTTTTTGACCTCATTTCTTACAGAGGAAAACTTGTGTGCTGTCTGTCTGTCAGCCCCACCTAATTGCTTTTGAATCAGTCAATCGATTTCAATCACATTGTCAGGGGGAGGGGTAAAGGTTTTGCAGATATTACATTCTCTCACATTTAAAGAAAATAGGTCACAAGGTAAAAGACATACCCAGATGTGTGCCCCTACGAAGAAAAATTGCAGGTTGATCATAAGACAATCCACATGGATGAGAAAAATAGGAAAGCAGTTTTCATCAGTTTTGCAGAGTGTGGCACTATTTGTTTTAAAAATCAGATTCCCTCCAAAGGGTCTCAAAAAATAACTCAGGTGTTAAACTCACCTTCTTTGAGCCTCAGTCACCTTTCCCAGTTCACTGTCAAAACTGGCAAAGTTTGCTGGTTTTCGTACAGTAATTGCGAGCACTTTTTTTTCTTAACCTGTATTGCAACGATGATAGCTCACGGCTGTGGTTACTGAGGGCCTCAGACAAATTCCCTTCTCCAAACATCTCGCTGCTGACTGGTGAGCTTTGCACTGGAGCACAGATAGGAGCTATGAATCAACATCTGTGCTGTTGCATAAGATGTGGCAGTGGCAATCTCTATCTCATGAGACCCTTGCTGTTTACTGAGGAATGGGTTGAGATCTAGGTCTGGAGTTCCCTTGGGTAACAATCTACAACTGGGGAAGCTCCTCAGGCTGTGATTTGCTCTGAAAAATCTTTTTTTTCACTCTGTCAGCCAAACCTTGATGAGAAGAGAAAAACAGCACAAAAGGTGTTGAAGAGACAGAAGGNCTTCTCTCCACATACAATCTGCAATTTCTTATGTCTCTTAACAATTTTTACTGCAGGGCTGCCCCCAACCTTGGTGTCCTTCCTGGTGGAAAGGACAACCTCACACTCGCAGCTCCAGGCTGGGAATCACAGAAACTGGTTTCCAGTGCCAGCAGAGCACATGCAGGGGCTCAAGGTGATCCCACAAATACTGGGGCACCACCAGAGCAAGGGAAGCAGCTGGGGACAGATCTGGAGCTCTGTGTGGGGCTGAAGGAGTCAGATCTGAGGAATAGCTTGGGTGATGCTTTCTGAAGTGCTGCTGTTGCATGTTCCTCCTCTGCAGTCATTGAAACTGGAGCTTCCCCCCACCTCCCCACAGTCTGACTTCCTCTATATTTAGCTACCCTACCTACTTACTTAACAAGGAACAACAATTTCTCATTTATTAAAATTCAGGCATGTTAGACACAAGGAAACACATAGTGCAATTAGTTCTTGTAAAGGCAATGCTGTGTCCCAGGATTCTTTTGCAAAATCATCTCACAACACAAGTCTTGCCTTTAGCAAAGTTTCCAATGATGTTGCAGGTGCAAACTTTCAGCATTTGACCCCTCAGAAGGTAGGAGCCTGAGGAGAGAATCCAGATTATCAGCTCCACAAGAGGACAAATTAATACATATAACCAGTACCCAACTACCAACATGCAACTCTCAGATATACATGTTAAAACAATCAGCTAATTAGGAAATGGATTTTCTGTCTGATGTACAATCTCAGGCAGCTTCAAAGCATAGTAATAAAATGTTAGCAACTAAAGAATCTGTAAGCCTTATTTCAGCAAGCATTTTTTAAAACAGAACCTGTATTATAATCAAAAGAAGTGATACACTTATTTGATCTATTTTAAGAACCAAGCCAGCTCAAGGTCAATTGCTGATCAAGAACAATGGAGGAAAACTAGGTGAGATAATTTTAAAGACGTTTGAATTAAGACACAGATCCAACCTGTTTGAAAGGTAATTTATAAGAAATTATCTCAATTTACATAATTCAAGTGTTTTTTTACACAGGTACCTCAAAGAGCTTCATCTACATATGAATTAGAAGATATTGTTATAGATGATTTCTCTCTGAAACTCCCCAAACTGGAACTCACACATGGAAAACATGTGCTATGGAAGAATGATCTAGCAGATAGGAAACTTCTGCTTCCAAGGCAGTAGCTTAGTGTTTCAGGCAATGCACAGTTGCAGTCTCCAAAATGGCACCGGTTATCCCCAAGCAGCAACTGAAATTCCTTTAGAGAGTAATTAGGGCAGCCCAACACATTCTGGACTAGCTGAGCTACTCTGGTTAATAACCAAAAGCCACCTGCAGAACCTCAGTAAGCACCCTTTTGTCCTCCTTTAACAAGCACACTCTCTCACGTATAGAATAGCAAGTTTCGCTGAAGACAGCCACAGCTGTCTTCCCTTTCCCTGCAAATGAAAGGGTCTGCACTCCTGCTACAAAATGGTTATCAAATGCAGTGTCAAAGCAAGTGTTTCCCCTCCATTGTAAGAGGCNAAGAATCCCTTCCCTCTGAACAGTGCTCTTAAATTGGCTGGTTGTTTCAGAAAGGGGCAGGGGGTGGGAGGGTTGAAGGGGGAGGGGAACCCCCACAAAAAAACCCAGCCACTGTGGCTGTGACAGTCTTCATTTACACTCACAGCATTCTGGTGCTGGAGTAAGCCCTCTGTGAGTGTGTGTGTGTCTTGCACTGAGACCAGCAAGCCAGGTCCTGTCCCAAGGGTACAGATGCCAACAAAGGCAGGGTTTGCACTCACCACTGCTGAACCCACTCTTTCTGGGGCTTTCTGCTCTCACCCCACCATTCAGGAGACCACACTCTGCCCTCCAGGAGGGCTCACTGGGAGTCAGACATGCACATCTGAGGTCCAAATTAATGTCTGAATCAGTGCAAGTGAATCAAGGATGCGGTATTGGGACTGACAGGCCCTGACCATCATTTCAACTCTCACTGCAGCTATGAATACTGATGCTTCTTCCTTGTCGTAATTTTCCTTGCCCATTTCTTCAACAAGGAGGGAGCACCTCCTTTTCTCCCATCTCTTGTGCTTTCCTATTCAGGGAGTCCTTTTTTTTGCTGCATCTCCACTAGCATTACTGTTCAATGTTTAAACCTTGTGTCTGCTTTAAAATGAGAAAAGAACTTCAATCATTTTGTGAAAAGCTGAAGTTTCATGTTTGCCAATGAAGCTGCAGGCAGATCTCAACCTGTGGGTTAATGTTGCTTTTACAAAGTGAAGACACCTGATTTCTCTCAGTCCTTGGCTCAAAAACGCACCATCAGCCACAGCTTCCTAAACAACCATATCAAATAGACAGAGAAAAGCAACCAAAATCGTAATCAGATTCCACTGAAAGGACACCAGCACAACACCTGCTGTCCCTGTCCTGCTTGCAGGAAAAGGACTTCTGCTGTGCAAAGAACTCTCTGGAGTATGTGGGGCAGATAGAATTACAGCAGCTAGAGGATTTTGTTTCAGCTGATGCTTGGGAAAAAGTTTGACCCAGAGAAGCTCTTTCAGAAGGTGTGGAGGCTAACTTGCATGACTCTGGCACTCATTTCAGTGTGCATTGCAGGATTACACTTCAACTACACAAGTGGTGGTATCTGACTACAACAATAAATGGGTACACAAGTTCTCAGAGGTGGTCCTGCATGCAGAGGAACACAAGCACACAGACTCTGACAGCTCCAAATGCTCTTTGTTGCTGCTCTGTAACAGAAGTTGTTGTGTCCTCTGCACCTTGGGAAAATGAGAGGAAAATAACATATTTGTGTAACTGCTGGCAGGCTTTGCCAAAGCAGCTGCCATAGACTCCATGTCAAAGCACCAGGGGAGCGCCTAATCCCCTTAGAAATTCAAAGGCATGTGAAACATTCTGTCATTACAGTGTCTCTCTTCTACTCATCTCTCACTCTTTGACTCTTCTGCATCCCGTTCCAGCTTCAGACAAGGGGAATGTAGTTCAGTGGCAGCATGATAAAATCACATTGTCTCAAAAAAAAAAAAAATGAAGAGAAAGGCTACTGTCAACAACTGGCTTTAATTGGATGGATGGGTCAAAGAGACAGTCTTTTCCCACTGCAGAAGGCTGGGACATGGGGCAAAGGAACACAGGGGAAGCCAGGCAGTCCCTATCTCTACCATGAAAAGTAATGCGACACATGTTACATGTATTTCAAGGGAGGTCAGCTGAGAGAGTTGCAGCAAGATCTTCTGACCCCAAAAAGGTGCAACCAGAACTCCAGGGTCTTTGTACACCTGTCCAGCCACCACTAGATTCAGCAGACACAGGTGCTTCAATCTACAGAACTCTTTGAGACTTCAATGAATTTGAAATAATGGAATCCAAGTAAACAACAACAACAACAACAGTTTTTACTCATGGGGAAAACAAAATCTTCCCATGATGCCAGACTGATGCAGCATCATAAATTTCTCTTTGTTTTGTCAAGTCAAACCACTGGCAAGACAAATGGCTCCCTTTGGTGGAGAGTTTGGCTTCCATTCAGGGGTGGGTGTCCTACTAATCCAGAAGCAATGCTGATCCCCAGGTTTTCATCACCAGCATTGCACGTGGACAGTTTTTGATGTGCCAGAAGAAAGCTAAACTTGATTCAGTGAGTTGGGGGTAAGGTGCACACTGATCTGCTTCTGCAATCATGGTTCAGAGACAGCAATCTGATTTCCTGATGCTTTTGCATTTTGGAGGCAGTGAAGTGAGGCCCTCTGACAAAAATATCACCCAGTGTGTTTTTATTACCACAAAATCCATGCCTTTGCCACTTGTCCACATACCACTGTTTAATGCAAACCTCATGTCATCCTGCTCTTTTCAGGTCCTGATTAACTCTAAAATGCCCAGATTTACAGAGCCAGTGGAGAAACAGATCCCTTCCCCATCAAGAATGTAGAAGGGGAGGGGAGAGGGGGGAGAAAAATGCAGAAGAAGAAAGACCTCAAATTGCTTACTGCTTGGAACTGATAAAATTAAAAGCAAAAATATGGAAAGAATTGTGCTTTATTTGATGTCTTCTGTGTGCACAGATGAAACATCGCTTGATATTATAAAATACGTCATATGAAGAGGTATCAAGTCCAGAATCAATCTGTCAGTTCCCTATTGTTCTGGGCAGCAAATGGTGTCAGTAGCAAGTTTTAAAAGATTGTTTTTCTACTGTCTGGAGGATGGACAATCGAGGTTTCTGCTGCCCCTTGTGTTTACTGCATGAACACCGACAAATGCAGCTGAGTTGCTTTAATTTTAAATCACTGCTCAATCACAAAACCTCTTAGGAAACAGTTTATGGGGTTTTTTTTTAAGAAATGCAGTAATCAAAAAAGGCTTTTTTCAGCTTATTCAAAGCCACACAGAACAAAGTCTTTTCTTAAACAAAAGATCACGAGACTGAGAATTGAGAAAGTTCATTCCATGGGACTTGAATGAGTCATATTTTTACCTTGTTTATGGCAGCCATCCATAAAAAGTGAGAGTTTTTCCCCAAAAATTTGTGCATAGCCATGTACTATCAAATATTTGGCATGATAAAAATCTGGAAGTCTGCCATTAAGTTGCAATAAGTTTAGCAAGTAACGCTGATAGGATCTGAACATTAACTCACCAATGGAGAATGCCAGTGCATTCGAAGGATCATCAGTGTAATGGATTCTGGCATTCCCCTCTTACCATCTTTACAAATGTCACTTTCATTCTATTGTAAATTAACCCAAATTTCTTCCAAAGCTCCAAAATAAGGCTTGCTTGCAAGCAACCATCTCCATCTACCTTGTTACTCACTATATTACAGCAGGAAACATGTACAAGTAATACCTATACAAATCATTAAAGATATATATTGGAAATTCCCTAATGAATTCACAGACCTGATGAAATGTTACCTTAGACTTTATTTTCTGACAGTGGGAAAGAGCCGTGGAAAGCACAAAAAGCAAAAGGCAGCAGAGATCTTCAGTTATTGATCTGGTTAACACAACATGTTGGATCTCAATCTGATGTAAATCAGAAAAGGGCTCTTAATGTGAAAAAAGCAAAACCAGTTCACGCCATTCATGGATCTGCCCTTAACCCTGCCCACTTAATATTGGAGGATTTTATTGCTCACTAGAGTGTAGTCTCCCATCCCTTTATCAATTATTCATTCTGGACAGCAACCTTCGCCATGCAGCAGCAAGAAAATCTGTAGGTTAGATCTAATTTACTCTTTTAACCAGTTTACTCCAGTATCAAGTATTTAAATTGGCCTCACTCTGCCTTCATACATTACAGCCATATATCAAAGCAATTTGTGCAAATGCCAGCTGAACAGTCAGCTACATGTATCATGTATTCTGAGATTACACAGTTCCAAATGCCTTTGTAAAGCAAACCTTTCATGAATAAATCAGGAAATACCCTGATGCATGCTTTATGTAGAGCAAGGTATTCTATTTAGGTCACAGGAAGGTTCTGCCAGGTTTGCTAAAATGAACAAATCCCCAGTGTGTACTCTCACTCCAACACATTTCATAACACAAGCAAACATCTCCCACTCAGTCATGCTGTACATTTGTGACGGCTGATGACCCTGCACTTGCTAAGGATTGGCTTGATCACTTCAAACTCAAAATCACTTGCAAGCCAGAAGGAAAACTGCTCTGGTGCCTGTTGTGTCTCAAGCAAGGATTGAGCAGTGCAAGCAAGTAGTGAAAAGAGTATTTCTAAATGAAAGCCCTGCCTCTTTCCTGCAGAAAGAAACCTAGAACATGCACCTTTCCCAGAGGTCTGAGGGAAGATCAGGCAGCACACAGGTCAGGCAGCGCAACACGTGATGCAAACTTCTCAGTGCAGTTTGTGGTTCTCATCCAAGAACATGACAGAAGTACAGAATTAGATGAGAATCAGCACACTGAGTGCCGAGTGCAACATCAAACCCAAGCTATGCAGTCATCCATTTCCTCTGCCTTGAATTCAAGATGCTATTGTTGGTCTGATCACTCTTCCTGCAGCGGAAATGTCTATGATAAAGTTCCAAGCATAAGGGTTTCCAAATTTCCAGACAGACTGAAATGATAAGTTATCTAGAGCAGAGGAACAAGAAGCTAAATGCAAGCTTGCTTTCCCTTTGAAAGGTCTGGCAGGAGACAGGGAAAACAGTAGGGAAAAAAAAAAAGAAACAAGAGAAATATTAGCAACGTTAAGGGGAATTAAATCACATCCTACCAAAAATACCAAACACAGAAGTTTTGTTTCTTCAAAGACATAGTCTTTGATGATAATAAGAAATAGTAAGAATAAGAATAAGAAAATAAGAATAAGAGAATAAGAAAACAGACCCTCCAGTCCATAGATTGAAGGGTCTCCACAGAGCATCAGTGCTTGTTGAAACATTTGCAACCACCAGTGAATCTTGCTCGGCTGGATGAGGACAAAGAATGACTCTCTGCATGACACTGCTCCCATTCGCTCTCCTACCTCAGCTACTGCCCACTTGGCTTGTGAGGCCACACAGGCACATCTCAGTGTGCCACCCTCTCTTCCAGCTTCACCCTTTGTGGCTGTTCCCCTTCCCCGCTTTGCCTTTCCCTTCCTTCCTTCTGCTCTCCACCACACCCCTGATCACACAACAACCCACCAGACAATCCCACCCCTGTGCACTGCTGGTAGAGTGAACAGCAGCAGGGTGGGACTGCAGTGACCTGGAGAGAAGCGAGATGCTTCTCTGTGCCTCAGTTTCCTCTCTGTAAAA
Source organism: Phainopepla nitens (assembly GCA_013400175.1). Lineage (NCBI taxonomy): Eukaryota > Metazoa > Chordata > Aves > Passeriformes > Bombycillidae > Phainopepla > Phainopepla nitens. Next base: position 10,465 of record VXBQ01014037.1, read on the forward strand.
CACGAGCCGTACTTGCTGCCTCTGTAAAGCCCATCAAAGTCTTCTGGTGAAAGAGGCCACTCAGCACCCAAGCATCACCCTCAGCCCCCTTGGAGAGCTTTGCCCTCTTCAGGTCCCCATCAGGGCTCTCCTTCTCCCCCCAGAAAGGATTTTGCACTTTGGCAAGCAGCTGTCTTATTAAGTCAGTTGACCTGATTATTAGAGTCCAGCCCTGAAAGAAGGTACTGGAGTAACACAGGCTGCTTTGTGTGAGTCCAGTACTCTGCTTTCAGCATTATTTGCCAAAGCTCTCTGGTTGTTTGGAAATTTGTTGGCCTGTCTACGTAAGAAGCATTGAAATAGATTAGTTGCTAAAACAGCACGGTGGCCTGGGGAACATCTCCCTTCCACTAATGGGAAAACTTCAACCAGTGACACTTAGAGCAGAGCATAAATAAATCCAGGACACTTTCTTAACTGTTCCTGGGTCTTTCTGGAGCACAGTGGAGAATGGTAACAGAAATCTTCTCTCTGTACCACAAATGTCTGTTTCATGCCTTTCATGCTTTTCCTTGATGTAAATTCAGCCTGTACAAAGTCATCAAAACTGAAGGAAAAATGAAAGCAAGAAGGGAGCAGACAGAGTGAAGAAAAAGTAAACCCCAAGGATATTAAGAAAGAGGACTCCAAGGGGGAAGACATGAAATTTGAGGCTCTTAAAAATAATCCAGGACAAAAAAATGTTTAATGAAATGGGTACAATTAGAGGGATGGTGCCAACCTACCTATGACTAGGACATTAAAATCAATTTACTTAGATCTTTTCTTCCCTCAGAACCAATGGGAGGTTCCTATCCCACTCCAAGACATACAGTTTTGCACAATGCAAGCAGTACAAGACACATAAATCATAAGGGAGAAAAAAGTTTCTTGCAGAATGCTTGTTTTTCTTTTTAATTAACACATTTTAAGGTCTTTTTATTTGCCTTTCTCTGTCTCCAGAGCATACTTGGGGAATGTTTCCCAGCCCCACTGTTACAGAAGGTGCTAAAAACTTGCCTGTTTCAAAATGCAAGCCAAGATGCTCAGGTTTCCAGGAAGTGGA
>VXBQ01014037.1:28898-51911 GCA_013400175.1 Phainopepla nitens
CCATCTCTGCTGCTTATGCACAACTTTTCCTCTCCACGGAGATCCAAACTTCCCATGTCTCCTGTGGGATGGAGTTACTTTGAGACCAAGGTTTTGCCTCTTTGTCATTCCCCATGTTTACTTGCCTAGTGCTTTGCAGGAACCATCGTCCCCTCCCATGCACTGAAATCTGCAGCCTCTCTCACACATCCCTGTCCTAATTAACGCTTCCTTTGTCTGAGGATTTTCCCTCACCCAGCCCTCACTAAATCAATGGGCAACCTTGCATTCATTCCAGCAGGACTGGGTCAGCCCTCAGGCGGTGAGCTGAGCCTCCTGCTGCAATGAGCAGGCACCTGACAGCCTTCCTTGGTCTCCACGGGCTTGCCTCTGTGGTTTGCGTGGCTTTTTGGGGACTGCCAGGCCTCCATGCCCAGCCACAACAGCAACTGCCTGAAGCCCAGCTCAGCCTAGGGTATTGAGGGAGATCAGTGGAGGGTGTGTACGCCAGATTAACCAACACACAATAAAAAGTCAAGTTTTTTCAGTCCCAGCTCTGGCACTTCTAGTGGCCTCTTCCTTCTTTACACCAGAGCAAAACGGGAGCTCACAGCACAAGTTTCAGCTTGAGTATCCCTCTGCTGAAAATGGGGTAACCCAGTCCTTCAGTGAAGCTTTTTGACACCACTGTTGTGAGTAAACAACAGCACAACTCATGTCTGAAGGCCAGCACCCCTCTGGAAACCCAAACCATCTATCAGATAGGTAGATCTATCTCTGAGACAGGTAGAGCTGGGCTCTTTGAGGTCTCCAGCTGCACGTCCTGCCTGAGGTGTTTCCAGGCTGCCACGGGATGGGCTGCAGCTGGAGAGCTGAATGCAGCAGCTGGTTTGCCATCCACACACAGCCCCAAAGCCACCATCCCATGACTCTGATGAGCAAGGCCAGAGGAGAGAGTGGACAGCACCATGTCCAAGCCCCTCAGGAGCCACCACAAACTCAGCTCCTTCTCAGCAGGGTAAAATGCTTCAGATAAGAGATCTGCTCAACAGCATTGTTCCCAAAAAGAGCAATTGCAGGGTCCAGCCTACGTGAACCAGCAGTTAAATATGCAGTCACAGCCATGCAGGAATGTGGAACCAGGCCTTAGGGGACATCTGGTCCCATGCAGCAGGTGAATTTTCAGATATCTTTACTCTGAGACGCAGAGCACCCTGAATGTTAGATTCTGGGAGAAATATCAGGTTTAGTTGCTGACAGAAGGGGTTTATTTCTGCATTACTTCAATCCATTTAAGATGCTGTCATAAATTGCGGCTACAGAAAGATGAAACCTTCCCAAAGTGTGTCTCCATCAGGTACCAGCAGCATAGGCAACATCTGTGCCACTTGTCCATGGGATGACTCACACAGCTGAAACACAAAGCAGCAGCTGTCCCTGACATGGATGTCAGAGTCTTATTGGGTGTCTGACAAATCTTTGGACATGCAGACTTTTTTAAAATAAGTAAAGAGTCAACCACCAGCCATAAAGAGAATTTTCATCACTTCTATTACTCTTCTGACAGATTTCTTGAAAGCAAGTAAGCTTTCCAGTCGCTGAGAATTATTGCATAACACTATGGCTCTGCTGAAAAAAGCTGCAGGAAAAAAAAAAAGCTTAGTTGTATGTTTTGAGCTGTTTTCATGGGAAGATGATGAACATTTTAAGTGAAAGGCCTGTGATCAGTCCTCCGTTTCGTTGACAAGTTCTTCTGGGTCCCCACCAAATATAGTCAGGACAGTACACATGACGTTTAACATCCATGCACTTTGTGACACAGCAGGCAAAAGAAAGGTGGCCTGGTATGTGGTAATGCTCTACATGTGGCCACCTTGCCAGTGGTCTGAACTCAGTCTTTCAATGCCTTAGTGCTTCTTCTTGCTCCTCAAGTCTATTTCCTCAACACAAGTCGAATTCACACAACAGCCAACAGGTTTTATGATGTTTTATGATGTGTCCAGCAGTTTGCTTCTTTGAATCTCTTGAAAACGCCTTCATCAGGCAAGCATGGTTTTCACCATACCCTGAGAAGATCTCCCATTCCTTGCAGAGGCTGCATCAGCTATGACTGTGGTCTCAAGTTTTTGCCATATACCACCAGGGCAGGAGGAGACACTGCTGACCTTCTGCAGAGGTGCCGGCTAGTGAGATCCCCAAAACTATCGGTGACTGCTCCCTAGCCCTGTCCCTCCAGCCATCCCATCCTTCCCTGTCATGGAGATCTTGTCTGCAAGCTACAAAATTCTGAGTTAGCAAGTACTGCACCAGAAGATGGGGCATGGCATATTATCCATCCCAGCTATTCGCTTGGAGGAATTCAGCTCCATGGAGTCACAATCTAGTTCATTGTCTGCTACTGGAGCATGGAGGGATTCTGGCAAACCCCCATAGAGGTAGAAGGTTTTAACATCCAATGGCCCAGAAAAAGTTCAATCTTTTCTTATTCTGTACATATTATAATTTTTGATTCCTGTTTTCTTATTAAACTGCTCTGTGTGATTTCTTATGTATTAATACGTACTATAAATTATGCCTGAGTTAAGGGCTATGGGAGAAATCTTGTAATAACATTGCAGAAGTGATAATTTTTTTTTTTCTTCAGTGTTTAAAAATAGTGGATCTAAATTCTTTATGTCAAGGGATATTTAAGTTGGCTGGAAGGATTAATTTATTTTTATTAGTGTCCGAGAATGTTTTGCACTGGAGGGACCCTGTGGTCAACATTTTGATGTTGCCCAATAGTATTTTTTTTCTCTCCTAGCTGTTTTCAGTCTGCTGCTCTGAAGCCAGTTCTGTCTGTCTGTCTTCAGTCTGAAGCCTAAGTTCTGTAAGAGTTGTTGTAATAGGTGCTTGTTAATTTAGGTTCCTTTAAAAAAATACCTGTCAATTCTGTCACTACACTGTCTTATCTGTGAAGCCTGGCTGCCACCTAAGAGACTTCAACTCACATTCAGCCACCACCCAGCCTGAGCCCGCAAGTTCTGGTGACCATTTGGGTGGCAAATGACATCCAGCCCTGCTCAATGGGATGTCCCCGTGTCAGGACAGGCAACGATAAGCAGCAGGTTTAGAGGCTTGAATATTTTGAATACCTGAAGGTTGAGAAGAGTTTTCAGGATGTTGTAAGAAAATGTTAAGAGCCAGAAGCTGAAGAAAAGCCATTTCAGGCTGGATCCCCAGATGGAATTAGCCCTGTCCCATCCTGCAGTCTGGTGGGTACAAATATGATATGTATCACCTCAGCAGTGGGGAACCACCAAACAGAACAGCTCAGTCCAACCCCTGGTCCTTCACTGTTTGCTGAGCTTGGTACAAGATGTCACATAAAAATGTCCTATATATACTATACTGCTTCGCAGTAGCTCTCTGAGTATCTCATTCAGGTATCTCCTCTCAGTTGCCCATCCAGAGTATATGTCTCAAAATGGAGAAAATCTAGTTCCCAGCTTTTCTTTGCCTCAGTTTCTCATCTCTGAGCTGCAAATCTCCGTGGACAGCAGTTTTTCACAGTAGTTTTACACACTGAAAGCAGTGTACAGTTCCAAAGTAGCTGATATGAGTATATATAATCACACACACACACATTCACATTCAGAAAGAGAGAGCTTCTGATGGGCAAAAGAGGGGGGAAATTCACTTCAGACCCACCTTTTCTTTCAATAAGAGATAAGTTGAGTGTGCTCTATTCCATAGCAGTAATGAAACATCTTTTCAGCATGCCTAACAGGGCATACATTTTTGGACATGAAGTCACAGCAATCTGTGCCAGCAGCAAGACTGAACCTATCAGAATGTAAAAGCATTGGTAGTGACCCCGGAGAGAAGAGCACTTACCATTGTAAGTGAACCAACAAAGATATTCTGCCCAATAATGTACACAACAAGCAAAAACTGTACCAAACAAAATGGGAATTTAAACGAGGGTTGCATTCTGTGGGCTAACAATAAAAGCATTAATCAAAGCATACCTGCATAAACATGAACCCATATGTTCCTCACACATGCAAAGAGAGAAAAGGTTGTCATGAACACAAGAGACAGGGTTGTTAGGTAGCACATTACCGTTTACATGGGAGGGACGTTATTGTGTCCTTTCAAATCCTTTTCATGGGGCTTTTTCACAAGGTATTCATAATTCCCATGTATCTGAAAATATCAGCAGGTCTGGGTGCCTGCAGCTGGATCCTGGAGAGCAGTCACGACTTCCTGCATTTTAAAAGTGAAGTCTGCAGCCTGACACCCAGCACTTATTCCTCACTATTGGTGGAAGGTAGGTGAGGAACAACAGAGTCCTCTGCCAAGTCAGTCGGCCGAGTCATTCCTACTGCAATGTCCCTCAGCTGCTTTGAATGCTGCAAGAGAACAAACATCACTTAGAAGGCATTTCCATAATCTGACCTCCTGTTGTTTTGCTACCCATGTCATAAACCCAAGTTCATTTCCTCTCCTGGATGCCAGACACTCAGAACAAGATGTTTTTCATCTTCCACTCAAGTGCTCTCAGGTGACTCCCTAAAGGCCAGCCCCACCACTCCCTGCCTGATAACTGGAAGGTTATGGGCTGCTTCTGTAGGCTCTACTGCCACTCAGAGGCAGCCAATTCCACCTTCATAAATGACATATTCACTTCATTTGGTGGCCACACACGAGCAAAGAACACATTGCATCATCTTCTGGTTGTCAGCAAGGGAGAGTGAGGCAGGCAACCAGGGCAAAAATGTGCTTGAAAGCCTGGATGCAACCTAATGGAGTAGGGATGAGCCCACAGCTGTCGTTTTAGGAGGGCTGGCAGAGGTCAGGAATGAGCTATGATTTTGGCAACAGTACAGAAAAGGGTGTGTCAGGACATGTTTTTGAGTGTCCCCTCTCCTTGCTTCTTCAGTTACCAACAGTCATCAACTCTTAAGGACCACAGCTGTCTGCTGCTAAGGATCCAGGATTGGCAGTCTCCTGGGTGAAAGCTGTGTCTTCTGCACCAGTGCTTGATATTTGTTGATATTCCGTGTGAAAAGCTCACTTTTGCATTCAGATACCACTTTCATTGCCCACAACTAACACACAGCTCCCAGAGTTAAGCCTCTTTCTAAATTCCTTGCTGTTAATTAAAGTTCTGCTAATAAGGACAGAAGTAGCTTGAGTAGTTTGGGGTTAGGAAGTCCATGCTCTCCTGAACCACAAAAACAGAGGAATCTCCTCCATTCTGACTCTGGCCAGAAAACTCCTTTCAAAAGACCATAGAAGGCATTTTAGTGGCTTCTAGTAAGTGCTGACTGTCCAAATACAGCATCAATAACAGGAAATAGCAGGAAAAAGAAGCACCACGTCAGCACTACCAGCTAACCACATTTTGATAGCACATGCAGGAATAAAGGCCTCATGCTGAACTAGATTACAGAGAACTAAAACTTTACCTTCACCTGATTTTTTGTTTGTTTTTTTTTTTTTTTTTTTTTGTGGTTTGTTTTTTTGTTTGTTTTTGCTTTGTTTGTTTGTTGATTGTTTTTGTTTGTTTGTTTGGGTTTTTGGTGTGTTTAACATCATGAGTGTCACACTTAGATTCATTTAGACACACTGATTCATTAGATGGCCCATGACCTTCAGAAATTTAAATTTCCAGGAAGGGGTAGTTTATCCCAGCATCTTAGTCATAGAAATTACTCATGATATCCACCCACACTAACCTTTGTTTGGTCTCCAATTATGCCAGGGCTTGTCAGCCTTTCACAAATGGAGTTCTTTGATTCCCTCCATGGGAGAAGGACATCAAGGAAGTCTGATTGCAGGAACCAGTTCCCTGTGCAAAGACACAAAACAATACCAGTGACCTTGAGAAGCCGAGGACTTGTTTTCTCTGAGGACATGATGTGCTGCTGGGGGGAAGTGTCTCACTTGACCTGAAGTGAGGTAAAAGTGTGAGAGGGGGGTATCAGGGCTTTTTCTCAGAAGGGCCTCTTTTCCTCTGCCTCTCTGTTTATGTGCCTGTCTGTTGCTTCAGATAATTTATTTCAGATAATTACCACTCTCAATAGCCCTGAATGCAGCCTTGTCAAGGGTTTTCCAGGTAGAAGAGTTTTTGCCTCTACATGTTATTTAGTTTAATGCTTTATCAATTATATCCCAACACAGCAAGCAGCCAAGATCTCAGCATAAGTTCTTTTTTTTTAGGTGGGTCGTGGGAGGTTATGGGCTTGGACATCTCAGACTTGACTTCTGAATTTTTGGCTGTGGAATTGGCCAGTGTGAGCAGCTGTCCCCCCAAGACTTCCCAAAATTTTGAAGGCATTGGAAACGATGTAATCCGAGCAGGACTGTTGAAACATGTTCAGTGGGAAAAATCTGCATCTGAAAATATGCTAATATATTAATATTTTAATGTACTGGGTTTTTTTCAATTAAATGATTCATGCTAAAAAGTATTTCTCATCAATTGGAAACAATATTCACTTCCTTTCAAATCAGAAGAAATTAAAATAAATATAATTTGGTTTCCTTGTTTATCTCCTCAGTCAAGGAGGGGGAAGAGGGAGTGGAAGAAAGAAGGAAAAAAACAACAGAAATTAACTATTTTCTCTGCAGCTATATTTTGTTTTCAATTAAGAAATACTTTTTAAATGCAAATAATTTCACTAAATATCAGAAAACTACATGAAATATTTTCAGCAAAATGAAAGGCTGCCAGTTTGTTCAAAAGTTTTGACAGGTAAGATTTTCTATCATGTATATCTTCTCCTAATCTTAATTTTGGATATTTAACATATCTCAAATTAAGACTTTTGTTAGAGTTGGTCCAGTTTCCCACTCGCACCTGAATCATCATATTACAAACTTCACCCTCCCTCGCAGCCTCTGGATGAAAAGCTTTTCCAATTCAAAAATAAGGTCTTTTAGTCCTAGTTGTCATGTAGTTCATGCTACCCTTGTATATTTCAGAGATCACTTTGCTCGAGACAAAATTACATGCTCGGGACTTCAGCACTCATTCTGCCACAGCAGACATTTCGTTTCTTAGAAATGATGGTCTATTTCTTTGCCCTGAATATCACACATCTTGACGCACATGGCAGAGGCACAAAGAATAACCCAGAATTCCAGGAAGCATCTCCTGAGAGGTGGGGCAGGGATCAGAAGGAGCTCCTCAGGAATATTACGCTGTCCCAGCAACTTTGGTTCTCTCTGCAGGCTTTGTTACGGTACAAAATCTGGTCTGTCTTTCCACTGTTACACTGCTATCAACTCAACAAATTTATTGTCCTTCTGGCCATGTATAGAGCTCTCCTGAAAGCTCTGACTGCAGGCATAACAGGAGCACTTTTACATCATTTGAAAAGGAAGGAGTGGGAGGNGAAGGTCCTTTACAAGCAGTCTACAGTTCCAGCTGCATGGCTGTCCCAAAGCAGGCTCTGCTTTTACCTTTTGAATAACTTCTCAGAAATGTTTAGCTTTCTATATTGCCAGGGGCTGGGACACAGGAGGGAATTCCGAACACTTGGAGATGGCCCTGTCTTTCAGGCCTGTAGGCCTGCTAAATGTCTGTAGAAGGAATGTCCTAACTTATTTCTGCACATGCATACACACACTCGAACCCACAGAACCAGGTCAAATGATTCTGAAGGGAATCACTGGCTAGGGAAAGAGGATATGGGGGTTTTTTTTGGTTTCTTTTGTTGGTTTGTTTGTTTTTTGTTTTTTGGTTTTTTTTTTTTTCTGTTTTCTGGGGTTTTTTTTGTTTTGTTTTGTTTGCTTGTTGCTTTGCTTTTGTTTTTTGTATGTGGTTTGTGGGGGTTTTTTTGTTTGGTTTTTTTTTTATTTGTGTGGGTTTTTTTGGTTTTGTTTGTTCGGTTTTTTGTTTGGGGAGAGAGAGCTTCAAGAGAGGGTTTTTGGAACATTTAGAGCCAGTAAAGTTCATGCTTTCTTATAGGCTTGTCTAAGACCTACCTGGTCATTGCCTTGACATTTTGACTTACAAAATCACCAGGCTACCAGAGCTTAGTGATGGTCTTGGAAGAGCACGGACCTAGTGTGTGAAATGATAATGTGTCTGATGGCCTCTTAGGCAACAAAACTGATAAACTAAACATGGTCATGGCATTAAATGAAAAAAAAAATAAATTAAGGCAGAACTTCTTTGACAGAATTCAAATTTTGGGATTAAAAAGGTGAACAATAAATAACAGTATGAACTGGAGATGAGAGATAAGATACAGCGAGATCTCATGAAATAATTAACAGACAAGAAACAGAGACAAAACCAAACAGGTCAGAGACAGACCCATAGTAATTACCAAATCAAGCATGTGGCCTTTAGAATGAGTGGGATCATTCATGTGTTACACAAGATTAAATGAATCTAAGAGTGCTGTAAAACCATGCACTGCAAGTGAAAGAATTCAGAGCAAGACAAAATTGAAACTCACAAACAGATGCTCAGTGAAATTTACTGTGAATTCAGAGAGAAGCTCTGTTAAAACATTAAATAAAGACTTGGAATTCCTCAGTGAACAATTTAAAGCAATGCAGAAGGAAGAGATACAATAAACCAGAACAAAGTGGAAGAGAATACACAAAACTCAGCTTGGTTCTGGGGCTAGACAGAGGTACCCATTTGAATCTGCTCGAAGTCCCTCAGTGTTTGCATGTATTTGCAGAATAATAGGAAAGGCAATTAACAAAGACGGAGGGCAGGAGGGGGAAGGAACTTTGTGCCTCAAAGGGAGAAAAGAAGCAAGAAGAAGGAAGAAGAGCATCTGAATGGGACAAAGAGGAAAACAGTAAGGAAACTCACATTTGGAAGAAACAGGCAGCAGATACTATGGCAGGCACAAGGGGGAACTCCTTTGGTTGGCACATCACCTGCCCTTGATCCACCCACACTCCTTTTGCCTCCCTCAAGGAGGGTGTCTGATGTGACCAGTATTGCACCACTTCATCCCTGAGTCTCCAGCACCAACCATCCCACAGAACTTTTAATTTAAACAGTGTCCCAGTGATTTGCATATGTTTGCTGTGACTGAGCTATTCAGTCAGTTTGTGTGTCTGTAGGAATGTGGGCCGTGGGCTCTCCTGTGGCAGCTTTTAATCCCCTTGTGATCTCTTGACTCCCTGTGAGACCTGCCAGCCTCTGTGAGCACCTTCAGTGGTTCTTCACCGGTTTAAGCTTCAAAAAAGGTGTCTACTTCACCAGGGAGAGCAGAATGTGCTGCTCAGCACAGCCCCTGCATGTAAAACTGGATGGAACCAGCTCTTCCCAGTACAATGAAAGTGCTTTGGGTCCTGGTGATAGAGGAGGAGCAGCTCCTCAGTGAAAGGTTGTGTTTCTCCTGCCACTGTCTAAACAAGGTCATGAAGACTGCTCCTTTACCTTATTAATGCTCCTTTCATTGTGCTCCACATTAGCTCCAGCCAGAGATTCCAGGATAAAGTTATTCAGAACACAGGACTCCTCTGTGCCTTGTGCATTAAGGCAGCAGCATGGAGTTCATGGCTGGCATACACAGCTGCGGGAAGAATGCTGAACTAAATCACTTGGTTCACCTCAACTTTACTTTATCCACACACCCTGAATTGTCTTCTCCTGCCAACAATCAGCAAAACCAAACCAAAACACAACAAAAAAACCAAAACAAAAACATCCAAACAAACAAACTAAAAACCCAAACCAAAACAAAAAAAAAAAACCAAAATTCCAAAACAACAAATTTTGGCCATTTTTAAAATCTCAATTTTTTTGCTTTCACTAGTATTTGCACAGAATATGGTTTCATGATGAGATAAATAAAAAGAGGCCTGCGACCAGCACAAATCACCTAAAATATAAAATTTATAGGACAGAGTGTGACCTGAAACTTACCTTTTTTTACCATGTTGAATTCATGAGTGTTCATGTCTGCTGATTCATGCTTATTTACTTTCTTTGCTGAAGTATAAAAGAATTGTGTTATGTCCACCAACAAAACAAAATGCTGGAACTTTACCTGTCTTGCAAAATTAATAGCAAAATATCTGTGGGATTAAACACTTTGATTTAACTAAGCTAGAAACAACTGAAAATGTTTTAATTTAGTTCCAAGCCATCATCACACTGTGTATGTCAGGAAATACTGTTGTCATGATCAAAGTGTTTAGGGTTTAGATCTATTAAGTAATGCGTGCTTATTAACAAATTCAGCAATGTAGTACAGCATAGACATCCTAACCTTGACCGTCCTTTCTCAAGTTAAAGTAGTCAAATTACTCTCTGCAAACTCATACTTTTGAATTTTATTCATCCTGCAGGGCGAATAACTGGTTAAACCCTCAACTGGCTACACAAATACCACATGGCTTAAATTCAGATTCCTACAAAGGGAAGGTAGAGATGTTCTCAGTGTCAATAGGCCATGACTTCCACAAAGCTGGTGCACAGTTGCTGAGAGAGTGACCACCCACAGTGACACATTTTTACACTGAAGATGCAAGGAGGCCTACACCAATGACCTTTCCTGGAGACCAGGAGAATAAGGCTCAGTAATTCAGGATTTAGCCATTCAGAGAAGGTTTTTGGTCCCAGTTAATAAAGGGTCTCACTAATCCAAAAGCTACAAATCTAACAAGATTCCTGAAGCAGCAGCGACTATGGCTCAGGGAGGAGTTGAGATTTTGCTTCGTTTGATGAGGAATTTGTGCTGCTTTGAGCACTGTTTGCAAAAGCCCTTGGATACCGAGGCTGTGCTCCCTCAGCCTTTGGCACCACACACCCTTGAGCTCACAGGAGCCCTCTCACAGTCCACAACTGCCAGGAGAGAGCAATGCAGCAGAAATTTTCACCTGGCCATCATGCTGGTTCTCCTGAGGCTGAAAGGTGCCTGTGTGCTGTAGCCACGGTAGCCAGGAGCAGGCGTTCACACACAGCCCTCCTTCAGGGGAGAGTTACTGCCAGAAACATAGTGTGTTATGCAAACAACTTAGTCACCCAAAGAGCTTTATAAATGCATAATAAGTGGATAACACAGAGCAGTAAAATACCTTTACTGGAGCAGCAAGGAAACACACAGTCTTTCCATTCTGCCTTCAGCGCAGGAGCAGAAGCTGCCTGGTGAACCAGGTCAGCCAGCCCTACAGAGTTTTGCATAAGAATTTCACACAAGTATGCTATCTAAACCATTTCCTAAGGACATCTTCTATTACTGAGATCACCGAGCCAGAAAACACAATAATGCAGGGAGGTTCTTTAGGAAAGGGGGCACTGGGGGGAACAGTTTAAAGCAAATTTTTTTTTCACTTTCTAATCTTTTGTGGGGACAGAACATTTGGTGAGGGTGCAGCTTGGAGAAATATTTCAGTTGGGCTTTTGGAGCAGCTTTCAGGCCAGGCACCTTTTTATCTGCTGAAAACCAGCACTGGTTGCAAAAAAGATCCAGCATATATGTGTATAATTGTAGAATTACAGAGTAGCTTTGGTTGGAAGGGACTTTAGAGAACACTTCATTCCACCCCCTCTGATGGTGTCAGGGACACCTTTCACTATCCCGGATCCCTCAGAGCCCCATCCAAAACGGCCTTCAACACCTCCAGGGTTTGGGGCATCCAAACTTCTTAGGTCACTCTGTGCCAGGCCTCCCCACTCCCTTTGTGTATTTATGCAGGTAAAAATCAAACCTAATCCTAGTCTTTCTAGGAAGAAATTATCTTGTTTAACCAGTGAAACATGCCTATGTTCCTTCAAGGCTTAATTCAAGATATTACCCACCGTTATAAAGCAATGAGGAAAACCAAGTACCAGGATTATTTGAACCAGCAGGTATGATGCAGTCATGGTTATTTAGAAGTAATCACATTTCTGGCAATTTACAGATATTACCCCCTCCTCTTTCCAGTGGCATAGAGATAATAGTAAGCTGTATATTCTGAGAGAAAAAGAGAGTGTATCTGAGCAGGTACGTGTATATTTCGGAATGTCTTTTCTGCTCACCCTCAGTCAAAAAGAGGGTGAGAGTAGGGGCTAACCTTCAGAGCAACAATGTTCCCTCAAACCTTTACAGCATTTACCTTCTTCAGTGGCACATTAAAAAGTCTCCTGTTCTTGGCAATTCAATAAAATAACAAGTAGGAAGCCAGAGAGAAAAATGAGGCAAAAAAAAAAAATCAGCTTCATCATGATAAACCGAGAGCAGAACCAAAGCCTCTCCAAGGCCATGATTACGGTTAAATGGGACAAAATTAAAAACAGTGGTGTCAAACTCACCCCCAGACTCTGTGGGAATCACTTGTGTAACCAGGAAGCAGCTGAGAGAGGAATACTTTTCCTCCGAGAAGGTGCAGAGAGAGAGAGAGGGAGCAAGGGAGAGAGTTTGTGGCTGCTGGTGGGTGTGTGTACAGGAGCCTGTGTTTGTGTGCTGGAGCACACAAATGAAAAATTAGAGTGACAGCTAAAAATGCCAAAGGCAATCCAAAGAGACAAACGGGGAATAAAGAGAACGGAAAAGGAGTAATGGAAAACTCTATTAGTGGTAATATGGGGAGAAAAGGAAACAACTGAGACTTATCAACTGGGTGAAACAGAAGATGAAGTAAAGGGCAGAAGCAGAGAAACAGAAAATAGATATTGTTTGGAAGAATATTACCACCTTCATTTTATATTTGTCTAATGACTACCACCCTTTCTGAGACAAACCCAGCTGTAATGACTCTTATAAAACGCTTTTTTTCCTTCCTGATCCATAAGGCTGCTTGCTTGCCATCTTAGAATTGCACATGCAGAGGAAGCTTCCTGAAATTGTTTTCCTGTTTCAAGGGAACATCTCATGACCAGAAACAGGCTGAAGATAGACAAGAGCCTTCCTTCGGAGAGCATCATCTTATATAATCATAATGTCAGTAGATCTAAATTCATGTTGTGTGATCTGAATCACAACTCTAAGTTGCTAGGACAAATCTTTGCCTCCTGAGTGATGCACATGAGAAATTCCACTGGCATTCTTCAGGCCACCCTTAGAAAGCAATCTATAATTTTCCTCTCTTCAAGCTGTGGCTGGATACTGCCTTCCCAACCAGAACAAGACACCAGCTGAAAACAAATCAACTAAAATAGTTGAAATTAAGTAAGAAAGTGCAAAACAAAGATATACATTGAGCAGACAGACCACTTGGGGAAAAAAAAAATAAAGAAAGAAAAAATGTATTCCAGTCAAATCTTCTAGGTTAGGAGGAAGAAAATTTTTTCAGTTTCCTGAGTTCAAACATACTGTGTAAATGTACTTTCTCTCCAAATGTCCTTGGAGAGCAATTAGCTTTTTGAGATTTCAGCCCCCAAAATTGAAGGAACTTCTAAAAATGTGCACCTTTGTCTCCACACTCCCAATTCCCCCACAACCAAATCCTCCAACCTCCATTAAATGTCAGATATAAAATACAGTCACAGGCAGCAAGATGGCTGGTGTTGAAAGAAACATAGCTGAGTTCACCACTCAGCAAGCCTAGACTTTTAATCAATTATCTCCTAAGCTTTTTTAAAGTTTCCAAAGTCAGTGAATGCTTTGCACACCTCAGCTCAGCTGTACTAACCTGGCCTTACTGAAGGAGACCAACTTAGGGATACACAGAAGTGCTAACAAGAATATTAGATTGGCTGGAATCTAACTTTTCACCACTGTTTGACAAGAAAACATAGATATCACTGGTCTGGTTTCCCATTTCTTCATCTCAAGTGAAGGAGGCACTTTTAGGTCACTAACTGGTTCTCTGTTCACAAGTAGGTAGATATTTCTTCCAGAAAAATTGGTTATTGTTTTGGCCTTAGAGAAGTGTGATATAGCAGAAATATCCCTGATCAGTATGGTAACACAAGGAAATGTTATTGCAATATCTGTTTGCCAAATTGGAAAATACTATATTGACCTGGCTGAGCAGAGTATCATATTTTGTTGCAGGAAAATTTGCCTATCATTTCAGCAGAGGTGATATTTGAATATGAAGCAGATGAATATAAAAATGACTGATGCACACATATCTTAGCCTAAACACTACTGAGCAACATAGACATTAAACTGCTTTTTAAAATCTCCCTTTTAGTAAAAGTTTTTGCAAATAGATCATAATAAGAGAAATAGAAACACAAAAAAATTACATATTTATCATTTACTCTTTGCTTCACTGGCAATTCGCTTTCTCAAAATGAATCCCTCATACTCAACTTTGTGTTCTCATTTAAACAATGAATAGAATTTCCATTCATCAGTAATATTGAAAATTATGCACCCTAATGAACACCTCAAAAATAATGCAGGAGATTTTCACTGACTTCTGAATTCAAACCCATGAATTCCTGATGTTTATAGTATCAGTTAATGATGAAAAATTACATTGAAGATTTCAGTTTAGGGCAAACGTGGACGGAAGTAGAGACAATCTCTTGGTGAAGGGAGCCATGTGATAGATGCACTACAACAAACTTTCTGAACAGCTTGGCCTGATAGCTTCAGGAAAGGCTGCCTCTTCCAGAAAGAGATCATCCAGGTCTGAGATAATCTAGGAGGGTGTTTAGAGATCTGAAGAGAGACCCAGTTTCTCTAAAGGAGAGCCAGTGAATATTGAAGTGCCAGTTACTTCTGAATGATGTCAATGTGGAAGGAAGTCATCTGGGCAGTAAGGTGCCCTTCAACCATGCTTAACTCTTGTGTGCTTCGTTAGTCTCCTCCCTGTCATTCAGAGACACAGGATGGCACTTAGGGATCTGACAGAGTATGTGAAAGGGTTAAAAGGACGGTTTGGGAGCAGCAGGGGGATGCATAACCACAACTATTGAAAGCAGATGAATCCCATCAACTCCCCTCAGAGCAAGCTCCTGCTTCTGCTCTGTGGGTGAAAGTGCTCTAGTTTGGTAGATGAAAATTAAGAAGGGAGAAGGATATAGGTAGCCAGGATGAGTGTTCTACCTGATATGAGCAGTTAGGAGAAGGAATGACAGTGAAAGGAGTTAATGTATGCATCTTCCTCAGCGCTCCGTTGCTTGTTATGGAAACCTTGTTAGCAGATGAAAGTGACAGGTGAGGTTTAGCTCTGTGAAAAACCAGCACAAACATGGTGTGATGACTGCCAAGGCAGGGGAATGGAGCAATCTGTGAACAGGCTTGGAATCCACAAATAAAACAGGTACTGTTTTGTTCTTAAAATCCAAAGACAAGCAGAAGCAGAGAAATTATCAGACCAGAAGGAAGGGAAAAGGAGAAAAAAAAAAAAGTGCGTTGAAGCCCTTGGCCTATAATGTCAATGTGTACTCACAGGAAAAAGAAAAAAAAAAAGAAAAAGAAAAAAAAAAAGGAGAAGGAGCATAACATGTCACCATGCACTGTTTACATCACTTACATTCATGGTAAATGACCTTTCCCACGAATAAAATGCCTTTGAGCCTGCCCATGACTAATTTCTAATGTTGTTGTGATTTTAACTTTGGCAGTACAGGGAAAATGGTCACAGCAGACTCCAGTTCCAAGGGAGCAGAAAGAGCTTTGCTCCACCACTGTGACACTCTCACTTTTAAAACAGCCTGCAAATTATCTCAGGGTTCATCTAGGAAAGTCCCAGCAATTCATGGCATGAAGGAATCGTTCTACAAAAACTCCTAGTATGAGGTCTGTGAATATCTGCTGTTACTGTTGTGCAGGAGACCCAGATTCATCTGTAAAGATCCCTTACAGTGGCATAATCTTCACAAGTCAGAGTCATGTGTTTGTCTGACACACAGCGAGAAGAAAGCCTGGTGTGGGAGACCAAAATTTAGTTCTTTACTTTGGCTTCTCTCAACTCTTAATCCTTTTTTTCAAACTTGAAAATTAATTTGCATAATTTTCTGCTCCAGTGGCTTTCAAGGATTAATTGTACTTCTGAAAGGGACAGGAGCAGTTTTGACATAAATGGGAGGCAGGAAGACAATGGGGGAGCCTGTAAATTTCTGATCTCCTCCTATGACATAAGTACAAGGAGTATCCAGTGTAATACACTGAGATGGTCAAAATCCACTTCATCTCACTTCCTCTCACCCTGACCCTCCCAAATCTCCACATTTAAAGTTCAGTCCTGTTCAGACATTCATTTTGTTATATGTGTTTGTTACATCTGAGGTTCATTGGTCACTTCTTGCTTCTACTCTGAGGGGAATCTGATTTTTTACACACATGATTTTTCTTGCATTGCCCTCAGTAACGGCGGAAGATCACCATTAATAAGTGCAGAGAGAAATAACAGAGATTATCTCAGATGCTCCTTGGTGAAACCTCTCTTTCCATTAAGCCCATGCACTTTTCTCCTCTCAAAATTCATCAGAAGTGCGCAACGGAGAAATGCACAACCCTCACACTTTCCCACAGCCTGTCTGTTCCTCCTGTCATAAGATGTCTTTTCACAGATCACTTTGTCTGTCCTTCTCTGAACTCTGCAATTTTTTTCCCTGTGTTTTTGGGAAGAAGTGGGAGCAAACACATGCCACCAGCAGACACCCAGCCATGGCTTGGCAGCTGCCCTAACTCAGGTGAAATTATGTTGATATCTGCCACCTTAGGACCTGGCCTCGTGCTTTCAGCCTGGTGGTACCTAGTCAAAAGCCATCAGGAGATAGTGTCCAGATGCTGGCTCCAAAATGACACATCAATCAGCAGAATCAAAATAACATTAATTTTTCTATGGTTATGTGAGATACAGATAATTATGGTCAAATCTGCATTGCTGCTCATGGTAATTATAAGGATTAACATACTATTATGATTACAGTACAATTGTGTGGGTGTCATATTACCAATATTATAGGTTTTCCCTAAGAAGAAAACTGAAATGGATGACCTCTAATCATCGGGGAGGCCAAACAGACTTACTGTGCCATAGGAGAAAAAAAAAATTGAAATTTGAACTGTTTCAAATTCAGGTTGCCCTTCAGATTCTGTAAAACAAAGTGACAGGGATTTTTCTACTATCTCCTTTTCTCTCTTCTCTTCTCTTCTCTTCTCTTCTCTTCTCTTCTCTTCTCTTCTCTTCTCTTCTCTTCTCTTCTCTTCTCTTCTCTTCTCTTCTCTTCTCTTCTCTTCTCTTCTCTTCTCTTCTCTTCTCTTCTCTTCTCTTCTCTTCTCTTCTCTTCTCTTCTCTTCTCTTCTCTTCTCTTCTCTTCTCTTCTCTTCTCTTCTCTTCTCTTCTCTTCTCTTCTCTTCTCTTCTCTTCTCTTCTCTTCTCTTCTCTTCTCTTCTCTTCTCTTCTCTTCTCTTCTCTTCTCTTCTCTTCTCTTCTCTTCTCTTCTCTTCTCTTCTCTTCTCTTCTCTTCTCTTCTCTTCTCTTCTCTTCTCTTCTCTTCTCTTCTCTTCTCTTCTCTTCTCTTCTCTTCTCTTCTCTTCTCTTCTCTTCTCTTCTCTTCTCTTCTCTTCTCTTCTCTTCTCTTCTCTTCTCTTCTCTTCTCTTCTCTTCTCTTCTCTTCTCTTCTCTTCTCTTCTCTTCTCTTCTCTTCTCTTCTCTTCTCTTCTCTTCTCTTCTCTTCTCTTCTCTTCTCTTCTCTTCTCTTCTCTTCTCTTCTCTTCTCTTCTCTTCTCTTCTCTTCTCTTCTCTTCTCTTNAAGGCATCTCTCACACCAGATATATTTTCCCCATATTTTCCCCAGAAGTGCTGGTCTGCCCTCAACTTGCCATGCTTCAGCAGGTGGCTTCCCATCTGCTGAGCTAAGGTAAATGTCTCTTAGTCCACACCAGGAGAAAACTAGTTCAGCTTAGCGTGGTCCACTGTGAGACAAATCCTGCCAAAGTAATTGCCATCCTGACAGAGAAAATCCTGTTTTATCAGTTTTGACTTCTCTCTAACCCCTCACTGGTTGCCAAACTGAGTACTATGAAAACTGCCAAGTAATCAGCCTGCAACTGAGTTGAGCTATGCTTACTCAGTGGGGAACTAGAAAACTAAAATATGTCATCATCTTTGAGGTATCCAAAATTCATGAGCGAGCCCACTCGAAGGCCTGAATAATTTTAAGCACATTTTTTCGTTTTTCATTTGCTTTCTGGTGTGAAGGCCTGAAGAGGTCAAATTTTGAATTTTTACGATCACTAGGACTAGAAACAGACTTTCCTTTTTTTCTTTTGGCTGGAATCAGGGACAATCCTGTCTCCAGCAGCAAAACTACTGAATTTGAAATCCTAAACCTTGCTTCTTCTTTGTCTACATGATAACCAACCCCTGAAATATGATTGGAAGGCACCTCCTCGTCAGCAGGCTTTGCAGAGAACCTTCCAGGAGGACTGGGAACTTCCTCACTTTTCTAAAGAATGATAATGACACCAAGAAACTCGTTCTCCTTTCTTACCAAGGAAGCACAACACTGTTGCAGGGGAGTCCTAATAGTTGGGTTGGATTTTAGTTTCATCCTCCTGAATATATAAGGGCTCTTTCAGAAGTGTTATAAGATGTTCATTTGTCATGAGCCTTCACTTGTTTTTACTAGAAGACCATGCACCCAGTGCATCTTTCATATGCCATGTATTTAATCAAGATCCACATCCCTGCGAGGAAGGATGCCTGTGATCAGCAGAGAGTTAGATGGGGGCTTAAAAAGAGGGGAGAAGGTCTGCTTTGGTTAACAGTGGCAAGCAGGAAGTCTATGGATTTGAAGATGGCAACCTGATGTTTTTCCAGGTGGGCTTTACTGAGAGAAGGCCTGGAGTGTTCACAAGAATTTATCAGTTGCCAGTTACAGAAGTTAATTTTATTCAGAGGAGGAGAGACATGCCAAGGGGAACACATGGCACAATAAACTCCTGGTGGGTGGAATGCATTTTTGGATTGAATGCCAGAAAAAGCCATGATCTGCCTGAGGGCTTGCAAAGCATTTTGGTGGGACCTGCTCTTCATGTTGGCCTTTTCATTTCTCCAGGCTACAGCTCTAATGCTTTCCATCCAATTTTTCTTTTTTTTTTTTTCCTAAAAAGCTCCTGACTTTTTCCACTCAAAAGACGAGATTTTTCAGTCACTCTCTTCGGTTTTTTTTGCAGTGTAAGAACAGACGTGCTAGATTAGACTGCAAATCCCCCTGACTCAGTACTGTGTCCATGAGAGGAGTTGCCTAAGGCAGGGTGGAAGAGCAAGGAAAGCATGTGACACTTCTCACATTCCACCTTCCTAGGTCCTTCACAAAGCTTGCTTTGTGTCCCTCAGTAGCATTCCCAAGCTGGATTTCACTGCATGCACAGAAGAGGAGGGGCAGCTCATGAACCAGAGCAACCAACCTGCTTCTGTTTATGTTTCCTACCTGCTTCACCTTCAGCAGCTGAAGGGAAAAATTCTCAACAGGAGTTAAGAGTTGCTTTTTGTTTATAGAAACACATATTTTCTGAATTCTTTTGAACTGTTTGTTTTCTGGTCATTCTCCATGGATTGTCTTCCCCCAAGTATTTCCTTCGTCCCACTCTTGGGGGTTGTCATTGATTCACTGAGATACTATTGTTCCTCAGAACATTACTTCCAGGAAAAGACTTTTTCCTTGTAGGCAACATGTTGCACCAGTCTAGGGAGAACTAGAGCAGAGAAAGTTGTTTAAAACTTATTTTAAGTTTGCAGTGCTGATAAGCAGCCTTCTTGCTTATATTATTGCTTTAATTTCTGCTGCTTGCTGCAGAGCACTGTAGGCTACAAGAGCTTCTTAGGCACCAGCTTCCACAATATAAGTACTTTAAACTTTTTCACAGCTCTCAACACATGTCTCCCAGTTTAATTTGGGTTGAGTAGCACCTCACTGCTTGCATAATCAGACCCGAATTCAAAGGTGGCAGAAGAAAGTCTCAGGGACACTCGCAACTTATCACCCACTTAGATCTTTGCACTTCCATCCTTAATGCTTCATAGTGTTATTAAGAGGTACAAACACTCAAGGGCTCCTGGGCCTAATAGCCAAACAGGTCCATTGTGTGGTTGGCTCCCATCAAGGTGTGCATGAGATGTGCTCTGCAATGTCACCCGAGGCCACTCTTTCGTAGACTGCACATAATTGTTTCATCCATGCATCCGTCCCAATTTCTCTGCCCTGGACACTGCCTGCTGACTGAGCAAGGGGGTTTCAGGGGAGATCAGACAACACAAAGAGGCCACAAACTCTGCTGGTATCAGCCCTACAGCTGAGACCAAACCCAGCAGGACCAGATCCTCAGCTGCCACAAACCACTGTAGCAAGTAAAGTCAGATGGGAATTTCCACTGCTACTAGACCAGCCTGGGGAACAGGGAGAGAAAAATTTTTAGCTCACTCTAGTAATGTTGAACCAAAAAAAGGGGTCTGAAACCAGTGAAACCTGCGTTATGGTGTGCAAAGTGCATTAGCTGCACTCTGCTACAGCTGAGAGCTGTTAATACACACCAGTATACACCCCTCACTGACAATGAAAAGAGAGAGCAGAGAGTAGTTCACACAACAGTCTACCAGATGTAACCATTGAAAATGCGTGACAGTGCCTCTGGTCCTGGAGGTATTGATGATCTTCTAAGGGAACATCTGCTACTTCACATCAGGGAGATTTGAGACCAGGCTCTGCACTAAAATGTATGCATTTGTTTCAAAAACCCCAATTTACCGACCAAGCCAAATCTTCAGATGGTGCTTGCTGGCAGACACCTGCCAAAGCCAAAGGAGTTATACTAATTTATTCTCACAAACCACATAATCTGTTGAGGAGAAATAGAGAAATATGGGCAGAAGCCTTGTTCCCCTACTCCAACTCCGCTCTCTGGCGTTTGCAACTCTCAGACCCTTCATGGGAGTTCAGGTGACTCCAATGCCATTTCAGCTACTGCGTTCCAAGATCTCCAGGCTGGCAGAGACTCGCTGACAACCTACAGCACTCTAGATGATAGGGCTGTCCAGCAAGGCTGCACTCCCAGGAATGTGTTCTCTTAAACCAGACAGAACCAAGGCTTGAGCTCGTGAATGCTCTCAAGTGCGGCACTCCAGCAACCACAGGCATTCTGAGACATTTCTGCAGGGCAACCACAATCCTGTTATCTCAGGGAAAAGCAGGCACAGGTGAATTGCTGAATCTTCTGAGGCTGAAAAAATATCTTCTTCACAGGCCCATACACAAAAAAAAAAAAATCCCCAAACAAACAATAAAGAAAAGAAACAACCAGGGAAACAAACAAACAAACAAACAAAAACCCAACAAAACAAAACAAAACAAAACAAAACAAACAAACAAACAAAAAAACCACACTAGAAAAAAAACCACACCAGCACTAAGTCTGGCCTTGGATAAATTGCAAAATGTCTCCTTATTATAATTACCAAGATCCCTGAGGGTACATATAGTTGAATTAAGGGGTGTCTCTACTTGCATACTTAGTGGCTGTAGAGCTGTCTTCAGCTTCAGTCTGTGGTCCTGTAATCAGTGTCCAGAACATGCACAAGACGCCCTTTAATTTGGTTATAAGTAGCCCTTGGGGAACCGTAGAATTAAACAGTATCATAAGGTTCTAAACATGGTCTGTACAAGGGCTAATTCCACGCTCCCGCTCAATAGAGGATTTCTCAGCCTCATCAAAGTTTTATGCTAAAATTTTGGCTAATATTTTGAAAGCATGTTACTTCATTTGACCTAAATGACTTTTGCACATGTTCGTTTCCATTTTATTCTATCAGCCTGTTTAACATAATAGCATATTAAGAGTACATTAGAAAGAAGAGTCAGTGGTTTGGAGTCAGTCCAAAACAGTCACAGCAGCAGGAGAGAGCAATAAGAGTTCTGAAGAAGGAAAATCAGACTTGAGTCCCTATTATTTCTTTGCAAAATGCAAATATTCTTGTGCACGAGGGAGATTTTGGCACAAGAACATAACATTATTTGTACCAGATTACAAGATTATTTCCCGAAAGATGGTCCCTGAGAAGACCAGACTGCTGCAAATGGCGCTTCACAACTGGAAAGTGCTGATTAAGGAAATGCTTGAAATTATTATGTCTTTTAACATGTGTACAAGTAGTGCATTTTTATATAGTATCATTCCATGCCATTCCAGTATATTCATTCAACTGCATGTGGACAGGCAATAGATACAATTAGTGGAACCCGAGGCCATTAAACTTTTGTTATTAAATCTTGTTGTTTATAACTTTGCCAAACCCAAGCCACTTATTCCATAATATTCTTCGGTGATTATCTGCCTGAATTTGATTTATTTGATTTTTATTCTTTATTGAATGGGAAATAGCTCAGTCACTTCCAAAAGTAAGGTTGTTAATCTTTTAACAGGGATTAGATTAGGAGTGTTGATACTCACCAAAGAAATACAATATGTGGGTTTATGAAAGGAAAAAAAATAAAAAGAAAAATGATGTTTCACCTTTTGAAATAGACTATGCATTTATTTATGAGGGGTTGGTTGTTCATAAACTTAAAATGACAACGTCAATCAGATAACCCAAGCAACACAACATCTGAAGTTGAATTTGGGACATCTGTTTACATTTGAGGCTTGCAGATGTTGACTAGCATTGGATCATAAAGCAAAACAAAAGAAAAGGGAGAGTGTGTCTGGATAGAGCTTGCCAACAATGGCAGTTGTGGAAAGCCTTATTTCCAATAAAAAAACCAAACTGAGAAAAGTTTTCCTGCAAAGACCTTCTTTACACACCAGCTAGGAAGCCATGCTGATGATAAGGAAAACATGATACTTTCACCTAGGTTTGCCACAATTTGCTCCCTGTTCTCAGTGACTCATGTAAATCCCAAATAACACCAAAAAAGTTGTGGCTCAACCGAGCAGCACATTTCTACTGAAGGATGCACACAGGTCATTTTTTGTGTGTGATGGCAGCTCAGACACCCAACCCTGTCTTTGGTTGCATCCAAAGCAGGGTGACCAGCAGGGGAGGAGGGGTTTCTGCCTCTCTGCTCTCCTCAGGTGAGACCCCACCTGCAGAGCTGCCTCAGCCCTAGGGACCACCATGGGAAGGAGCTGGAGATGCTGCAACCAGGCCAGAGGAGGCTCCAGGATGAGCAGAGGGATG
>VXBQ01014037.1:52273-67597 GCA_013400175.1 Phainopepla nitens
AGTGGAAGGTGTTCCTGCCCATAGCAGAGGGTGGAACAAGATGAGCTCTAAAGTCCCTTCCAAGCCAAGCTGTTCTGTGGTTCTGTGACTCTATGACAGCCAAGAGCAGCAGCCCAGTGTAGCACCACTGCAGAAAATGACACAAACCTTCCTCTGAACGCAGGCAGAAACTTCTGTGTGTACCCAACGGCATGACCAGGCTGGTAAGTTTTTTTCTGAACCAGTCCAGGATGAAGCTGGCAAGGCACCATAGAGCTCATAGAGTCCAGCCCAAGGCTTACTGCTAAATCAGAAGATTTCACAAGAATGGCTGCCCCAGGCTGCTCTGTGAATCACACAACTATCCATGATATCCATAAACCACCAGAACCTACTTGCTGGTACAGGGAGAGGTGAGGGCAGAAAAGGGATATTGCCACTATTTTAGGTACAAATACAAGCAGGGAATTTATCAAGCAGGAGCCCCTCTCTGGACACAGGAATCAGTCCAAACTGTACACCATGGAAGAAAGATAATTTTTTCTGTCAAGGTCCTATTTAATGGAGAAAGATAATTGCCATGTGCAAATATAAATTAGTAAAGTAGCACAGCATCTATCAAAACTAGAGAGACAGAAGCAGAACTTTTTAAAGCAGAATTTTTTTCTGCTTGCAAGAACATTGACATGGCTATATTAGTAAGACACCATGGGAGGTATTTTGTGGGTAAAAAATAGTTGTCCTGTAACTCTCATTAATTATGCAGTTACAAACATCCTTATCACATAAAAAGATCCATTCTCTTATCAGATTTTTATTCTGTCTTAGTTCAGGTTTTGGAACAGGCTTGGTAGGTAACATGTATGTGAAGGAGAACCACTGGTAAGTGCTTGAGGCCTTGCAGGAAAACCTGTGTGAAAGGTCCCTCAGCCTAAATGCTCTGGTAATCAGCTTTCTAACCCATTTCTTTGTGCAGATTCAGAATGGTTCATGGGAACATTGCAGATGGTCCCTCCCAAGGGAACAACTAATTGCAAAAGAGGAATTCTTTTCCTGTCAGCTTTATGACTTGAAATAATGTGGGCAAACACACCAACCATCTTCCTTTGGTTGCTAAGAGATCCTAAATTCCAGGCAGTGAAATGGCACAGTGAGGTGTGTGGCTCTGTGGTGGGTTGTGAGTGGTCCCATGTGTGGTGATGTTATACTGACTAAGCTCTAGAGCTGCTCAGACATTTTTTTTTTGACACAACAATTTTTCCCCAGGAAATTCCAAACCACTGGCACAGAACCTGCCCAGATATTGCGCTGACATCAGCATGAGATATTCAAGAAATGCTCCTTTTAACTTCCAAACAAACCTTTTGTAAGGAAACTCAAATATCCACGCCTCCTCTCTATTCCTGTGTCCCTCTTTACATTGCAGCTTCTTCATCCATAAGTCAGCTGTGTAACATGGTCTGTTTTGAAATGCCTTCTCCCAGACACCAAAACCCAATATACTTGGATACTTCAGTTTCCATTCTGGGGGGATTTCGTGTGTCTGTCTGTTGCTCTGCCCACTCCAGCTACCTACCCCAAACTACTGTAGGCTAAATAGTAGAGATGTTGGAAGAAGTGGGGAGCTGCTCCCACTCTCCTGGCTCAGGGATTTTTTTCTGTGGCATTGCTGGAAATCAGAAGCAGCAGAGGCAGGAAAAAAAATGTTTCAGAAAGGCCTATGTCAACACTAAAAGATTCCAAGACTGTATTATTTTTGAAAACACATTCTCCTTGACAAATATACGCATAACTGCACTTAAATTATTGGAAATTAGGAAAAAAAAAAAAGATTTGTAGAGATAGCTGTCACAACTAGGTAAACACAAAGGAGTTATGCTGACCTTCAGCACAGGGTAAAGGAGCTAAACTGAATACAGGAGATCGGCAGGTGCACCTCTGCCTGACAGAACCAAAAATTTTGAACCATGTTTTCTGGATGTAGGAGATTCCCTTGCTGCAAAGGCCACCAAAAACTACTGGAGTATGAGCATGAGAAGGCTGTAGTTACTCTCAGTGCCACATTTTAAGTTGCCGTATTCAGTGGTCTGTAGCAATATATATTGGAAAAGGGTGTGGAGAACTTGGGAAGTGGCTTGCAGCCTACTTCTCCCAAAGTACATGGAAGAGATTCTTCATTTCCATAAAATACAGCAGAGCTGTTTAATTTTTGCATCTCTCATTAATTCAGAACAAAATCCCCAAACTAAAAAGCCAGCAGAAGAGGCATGCAGCTTTTCAGAAGTCTTCTTTCACCTACAGTTCTTACCATTCCATCAGGAAGCCTAATAGGGTAAAACCATCAGTTCATAGCTCAGCTGGGATGTGTTTTGTGAAACACAGTAAATAGATCCAGCTTTCCCTAGGATTTCAACACATTCATTGTTTAAAAAGCAACACAAAAATAAATCCTCTACTCCCTTACACCCACTCAGCAGCACTAAGGTCACAGGTTGCAGGGACTGAATTCAGCCCAGAATTTGGCCAAAAGGCTGTCCAAATAAACTAGTACATTGTTGCATGTTGTACAAATGACAAATTATCCTTGAACAGGCAGGCACATGCATTGGGGCTCTGGCTGGGGAATCTTGGAGGCACAATTTGCCTTGCACATGCTCCTAAGTGTTGCAGGCCTATTGCCTTAAAGACATCTGCACATCCTAAAAACACAGCTCATGGTTTTCCAGCCCTGTCTCCTGTAACCTTGCCCCATCTGGATGACTTCATTAGTTAATTGCCGTGGATTCATATAAAACCACGGTTTGGATCTCCCACTCAAGCTGCTGTTGAATATTTGCCACTCTTTCTCCATATTACAACAAAGCCTCTGCAGGGTCTGGAGTGTCCTCCATGTGTGTGCCTTACGAAAGCCATAGTGAAGTAAGTTACTGCTCTAACTCAGAAGAAAACTGAGATGACAGCTGAGAAGAAATGTCCAGTGTTTTCAGTGAAACCTTTTTGCAGTCATCATCAGGGATCTCCCCCTAGGGTTTTTTCCAGTGGAAGGAATTTTTTGGCGTGTGTTGACTCCAGGTTTCGTTTCAGATCCAACCTGAAGATGTGGAAATAACTCCTCCAACAGAGGACGCTGTACAATTTGCTTTAATTCAGTTGTAAAAAATTATATTAAAAAAAAATATATATCAAAGCAGCCAGCAGGTGCCATTCCAGTGGGCAGAATTCGACCATTATTCAGGGAGCACAACAGGAATGTGCACACACATTCACTTTTCCTACACATAGATGAGAGATCTTGACCCCACAGTCACAAAGTCACAGAAATCTCACACTTCACTCTCAGCATATTATTAGGACTATCAGGAATAAAAATTATCATTACTTGAGGAATACAACTGAAAACTGTAGTAGATAAAAAATTCTTGTGTGCTGGTCCAAGACTCCCTTAGTTTGCTCTTGTGGTAGTTTTCTTCTTTGCAGTGATTGCCGTCTCATTAATTAAATCTCATTTCTATTTTTTAAAAAGCAAATACTTGTATTTCTCTGTCG
The DNA here is from genome assembly GCA_013400175.1 of Phainopepla nitens. Lineage (NCBI taxonomy): Eukaryota > Metazoa > Chordata > Aves > Passeriformes > Bombycillidae > Phainopepla > Phainopepla nitens. The sequence continues at coordinate 55,799 of VXBQ01014037.1, forward strand.
TCTACATTTCATTAGCACATCTTAGGAGAAATGTATTAAACAAGGCATCAGAAATTTCATACATAATTATTAAAAAAAAGAAAAAAGTCTTCACCAAAGAATTTTTAGTGAGAATTCAATAATCCAGATCACACTGAGTTGCACTGATTGTAAGATAAAGGAGGAGAGGTCTTCGACAGCATTTTTAACATCAAGAAGAGAAAATTTTATGAGTCACAAGATGTTCTTAGATATCTTTGATTTTTACTTGAATTGCAATCCAGGAATTAAAGAAAGTTTTTGGAAAATGCCCTTGATCTTAACACTGGGCATATATGTAAGTAGACTGACATGGACAGTAACAGCATAACGAAAAGATTACAATACTTCATGGAGCTGCTAAACCCTTTACTTGTCAAAAATTTTCAGACTTTAAAATAGCACCTTGAAAAATTAATTTGTTCTCAGTTCCTTATGAAATTATATATGTTTTTTTCTTTAACAGAGCTTTTTTTTTTTTCTCTCCCAAAGAAAACATTTGTCACATATATCACACCAATCAAGCTCCTTTCATGCTCCACAGAGCAGCTGTGGCTGCCCCATCCCTGGAGGCGTCCAAGGTCAGATCAGATGGGGCTTGGAGCAACCTGGGATAGTGGAAGGTGTCCCTGCCCATGACAGGGGATGGGGCTGGATGACCTTTAAGGTCCCTTCCAGCTCAAATCAGCCTATGATTCTGTGGCATAGGGTCCATATAGGTATTTGTAACTCAGGTAATACTATGACTTAAGGGTTGTAGAAAGCACAGCTGAGGTTCAGCATCTCCTGATTTGTCTGTTTATTAATACTAAGTGCAAAATCCTGTCTCTGCCGGGGAGACAGTTTAAGAAAAAAAAAACAAAAAAACAAACTAGTCCAATGAGAGATCAGTGTTCCTGAATCAAACCAGAGGGTGGGGGGGAAATTAGGATCCAATAGGATGAAATATTCTCTCTTGATTCCTGATTTTTTAAACTTTAAATCTATCTATTTTCCTTATCACATTAATGGTGAACCAGCCCCAAGACTATTACTCCAAACTGTGGTTTTTGCATGAAATCAGTAAGAAAATGTAGTAGCTGGATTTGTCTATAAGGTTTGATCTGCAGACACTTGGTCACACATGAAAAGCATCCAAGACGGAACTGGCAGAGCATAATGACATCATCTAACCAACTAAACCCAGCTTGAAAATATTATTAATGTTTCATGCTTTCAATTTTTTTCCCATAAATCCATGCTTTAAAGATTCAATTTAAAATTAACTTGCAATGAAAACCCAGGGCAAAATTGTGGCCTGGTTGATTTCTTGCACAAGTGCTCAAAATCTGATTGTAGGAAGTGAATGGGAACATTCCGTGAACATCATTGAATTAAAACTGGCTTCTGAATTTCAATGAATACTCACAGACCTTTTTTTCCATTTGCTCTGGTATGCACATACCACTCATTCTTGGCTCAGAACTGCAGAGCTGAACACATTAGACATGGTGACTACTAAACATGGCTGGTCTTTGAATCCCTCCAAATTATAGATCAGGACATAAAAAACCAAAAATTACTGTAATTACAGAAATGTTGAACTGCACCTATTTAAGTGCTTATACCTTTCAAAAAGATCTGTTGAGAAATACCCTGCTTGCACATATAGGAGCAAACTACCTACCTTAGAATTTGACTTCAGTACATTTTAGAAACATTAAACCCCATCATTCACAAACCAAAACACACTTTCAGTGGTTTCCAGTCTAACCAGTCGTTTTCTGCACTAGTTGAAAAAACATCTCCAGAAAGTTTTTGATGTCAGTGCCATGCATGCTGCTCCTGTGAATGAAAATGGTGATTACACTTCTCCAAGAACCCTCTATGTAATGCTTAATTCTGTTAGCTCTACCAAAATATTCCAGTCTGCAGGGGATATGGCAGTGTAAGTAAGTGTAAGTAAGGGTTCAGAGTAAGTTCTGAGGCAGTGTTGCTCTGCCACACACATGCATACACAAACTTCTGAAGCCTTCCTCCTGGTAAACAGATTCTAGAATAATTTTCTCCCTCTCCCAGCAGCCAAGGAAGAGTTTTGTGTTCACTTGTCAGCTTATTTTCCTTGGTTCTGTAAATGGGTTTACATACGAAGTTGGAGCATGGGTAGAAATCTAGAAATGGGGAGATTTCTCCTTAGATCCTTATTCTGTCCAGAGCAGTGATGTTTTACTGTAAAGTTTTAATAATCAAAGTTTGAAAACAAAACAAAACAAAACAAAACCAAAACCAAACCAAACCAAAACCAAACCAACAAACAAAAAACCAGGTCAGCATATCAAAATCATGTAATGAAAAACAACCCTCACAGTTTTTGCAGAGCTAGAAGGACTCAGGTTTTGACAAGCATCAGGTTTCATTGTATAATGGAAAATCTCACCTATTGTTTTCATTACTATATTTAAATTCAGACAAAGCAGCTTGTTAGTTGGAGAATGCAATATAGTCTGTCTTTGACAAGGTTTGATTAAATGAATTTCAGCGATTATTTCAAGACTACATCAAAGCATTGGATACTTTCCAAAGAGAAGGTTTTTCTAAGTCACTTCTCTATAACTTCAAAAAACTCCAAAATTCCTGTTTGGTAAGTTGCTGTACAATTGAAATGTAAAATAAACCTTCATTGTACGTGCACAGAGGTGTGAAGAAAATGAGACACAAGACGAGATGCTGCTGCCCCACCACAAGGACGAAACCTTCTCTCAGTCAGAATTGTCCACTGAAGAGCAGAGCTCTTGCCCACAGAAATCAAAACATCAATGCCCTTTTTCTGATAAGATAATGTGCCCACCACAGCAGCCCTGATATCAGGGTGTGTTGGTTTTTCTACTATGTTTTTTGCAGCCTCCACTGAGCTTTAGGAGTACAACTCATAAATTATTGGAGCCTACTGACTTTTACAAATGTTCAGTAAGATCATAGTTTTTGGAGACAAGGAAGCAAAGCCATTATCTGTCCTGTGCCATTACCCTAAAACTGGGTCAGGAAAACCAAAACTATCTCTGTCAAAGGTTCATCAAATCCTTTTATAAGACCTTACAGTGATGGAGACCCTCCAACAGTTATAATCCATTCCAAGCTCTCTTCAGCAGCAGTAAGGGGATATTTTGCAAGACTCTTCAGACATCCAAGTAAAATACTAAAAGAATTAAAATTAGTGTGTCAGAGTTGCAACCACACCATGTGAGTTTAACTTACCATAACTTCATAACTTGGGTATCTTTGTCTTCTGTTCTGTAAATTAAAGTACATTGGGGCTGATTGAAAATGAAAGGAGTTTTCCACAAAAGTGCTTAAAGCTGCTTTCACTTCAAAGAGCTCTAAAACAATGACTTTAAAACAAACAAGCAAAGAAATTATTTTATTTCTCTGTGCATTTTATCATTGAAAAAACCACCAGAAAACTTCAAAATAGGTTTTCAAAACTTATAAGATAATTATATTATGCCAAAAAATCCCAAGGTTTTGGGAAACTGAAATTGTAAGTAATTTATTAATTTTGATGACAGCAGAATATTGAGAGATGCAAACTTTTTCAATAAAAAATTGTCAATATTTTTTCTAAGTAATTTAAATCACATTTACTAACAATAAAAAAAAGTAACAACAGCTCTTTTCATGAAGAACAGCCACCATCTGGTTTGTATATTGAAAGGGGATGACTCAAATGAAGAAGCAACTGGTCACAGCAACAGTTCAGCAGGTTTTATGCAAAAATGAGAAATATGTGGGTAGGGTTCAAAAAGCTTTAAGGAAGAAGCTGGCCTTGGTTTCTACTTCATCTAGACATGTGCAAGATGTACTTTTGCCAGTGCTGCTTCCTGTATCAGTGGCCTACTCCAAAACTTCATTATGGACATGTCTTCCTCTGTATTTTCTTGTCCTCCCTGGAGACAAAAACTGTGAATCCTATCAACACGACTTGCCAAGAAGATGCTTGAAAGGCTCCATTCCTATTTTTTTGTTCCAGCATGAAAAGCAGTGACAGATTTTGGAGAAAATTTCTACTGTATGGTCTTGGGGTTTTTTTGGAGATTTTTGTTTGTTTGTTTGTTTGTTTGTTTGTTTGTTTGTTTGTTTTTATTTAATTTTTATTTTATGTTATTTCATTTACATCTCTGTGTGGGGTTTTTTTGTGCTTCTTGCTGATTTTCCTGCTGGCTGAGAATGAGCACAGTGTGTCTCTGAACAAAGCCCATCACTGCCTCTCCATCCCTGCCCATGCCTCCTGCTCTGGAAGGAACCCATCAAGAGTTTTCTGCTCCAAGCTGCTGCCATCACAGACACACACTATGCTTCAGGTAAAACTCTTCCCATTTGATCCAAGAGAACATCCCTCATGTAAATTCAGCAGTGAGTTACCATCTTTCCACCAAAAACCAGAACAACAAGAAAGGAAAATGCTGAGACTAGAATTTCTATGAAGAAGTTCATCAAGAAAAATATGGTGGTGTTTAATCCTCTGATCCTCTTCAGTACTAAAGCAACAAGGATTTCCCCCCCCCACCTTTCTCCATCTGATAATGAATTTATGCACAAATTTGGGAGTCAATTGTGATTTTGATAACCTTGCACATGGACATGAACATACCATGCATACCAGCAGCTCAAGCCTGCCAGAAACCTGCAAGAATTGGAGGATCAGGCTCCATATTACTAAGATTATATCAAGATATTGTTGGGAGTCTGCTGGAATTTTTGTGAGGTTAGTAGTTTGGAGACTTAAGATCTGTCAGGTTACACTGATTAATCACCTTCTTATAGCTGCAAGAAGCATTATGAGCCACTGTTGGGAAAAAAACAGAGCTCACCAGAGAGAACATCAGCTTTGGAAAAACCTGAGGAGTTTTCTCAATGGAAAAACTGAGAGAACACTTGAAAGATAAATTATATGCTCAATTATATGCTGTATACAATTTATCTAAAAGCACTTTTTCAAATGCATCACTAAGAATGTTGCCTGTCTTCCAGAGCCAAGAGGTTTGTTAATGATGTTTCCTTCCCGATAACCAACACTGGAAATAGCACACGGAAAGGAAATAAAAGCAACAAGGATACTGTACTTCTGTGGTCCTCTGTTGACTGTTGTGACCATGGGGTAGGATTCATCAGGTTTATGGTTAAAATGATACTCTGAGTTCTGTCTGCATGATTCTCATTGATTTTCACAAAATCGTTGACGATTTAAACTATTCGTGGCTTAGGAACAAATTGGACTTTTAAAGAGATGCAGACAATATAGTTCCTGATAGTGCAGTTTGAAAGACTCAATTGCACAATTCAAAGTTCATTTGTTCGTATTACTAAATCTTCATTGATTCATTGCAGAGTAGGGCTGGTTTTTCTTTGGAATAAACACAATGAAAATTTTATGTTGTCCGCACAAGAGCGAACATTCTGCACTTCCCATCACGTTCATTTTCTCCTGTTCCATTTTTTTGTCAGGAAAGGCCCGAATTCTCTCCACGGGCAGCTCCAAACTCAGTGCTAGCAGGGCAAGTCCTGGGCAAAGAGTGATGGCTATGGGGAGCCCAGTTCCTCTGCAGAAAAGGCTGCCCTGCTTTTGATGGCTAGGACAAAACACACTTCAAAGCCCTAAAAAAGGTTCAAGCCTGCCCTTAGTTCAGAGGTCAGTGAAAATGTTTCCATGGGTCCTGGATTACCAGGGTAAAGCCGCAGTCTGGAAACCCCTGACTGACTCTGCATGTAGGCAGCTCACAGAGGCTTGATGAATCATGAAGTGAAAAATCTAACCAGCTAACCAGCTAAGTCTTTCTCTAAGGAGAAACATTTAAATAAGGAGAACAGACTCACTTCCTCTTTCTGCAGTCCTGCCTTGCCAGCCAAGAGCAAATGTTTCTTCTACAACAGAGAGACACATTCAGAGTGCTCAGTTAAAGGCGAGACCATCAGTTCCATTCAAGTCCATAACACTGTACCATTCACAGCAGTGGGACATGGGGCCCACTAGGGGTAGATTTCCAGGGATCTGGTGCAGCTTTTCATCAGCAAGTGGAGGGAAGAAGGATATTGCACCTGCACTCCCTTTTAAGGCCCATCTAGGCTGTCAAAGCAGAATGATGAGCCATCCTGTATGGGAGAACTAGAGATGGTATGACAAATAGCAGGTGTGCAAGACACACTTTACCGGGCCATTATTATCCAAACTGGTTCTTAGGAGCAAAAAAAATGCCATAAGGGCAGCTAGGAAAATATCACTGAGTCAGATACAGGGAGCAATGCCAAAAACAAGTGAGCAAATTTAGTTCTTGCAGCAATCCTGTAAAGTAGCTGTTTTCCTGAGGTATCCGTTGCTTCTTTTCACACTTTCTTAGCACACTTCATATTCCAGGTTAGCAGCTTTGGTGTGCCTTTGATCTCAGCCGCAACAGGGGAATTGCCAGTTAAATTGTCATTTTCTCAAACTCCCTGTCAAAGACACATCTTCTCTCACATGCAAAATCAGCAGCGCTTAGTCAGATTAAGTGTAGGATTAGTAACAGGGTATGGATGATTGAGCAGGTATTGATTGATATTGATTGAACAGGGTATTCATTGATTTTCTTTTTTCTTGTTTAAAAAAAAATAGATTTCCATAACTGTGATTATTAGATTAAAGCATCTCTTCCTCTCATGAAAGAGGGCAACTTAAATTCTTGTTGGTAGCCACATTTTCACAAGTATTTGAGGCCTACTTTTTCTAATGTGAAAAACAGACTAAAAACCAGAGTGTGCTTTTTAAAAATATGCTGCTGGGGAAGTGATGCTCCACTCCCACCTGACCGCCTGTAACAAAAAATCTTTAAGAGATTATCAAGCATGGGTCACATTCTGCATTTGTATATGCACGCTGTGATTCTGCTTTCAGATGATGCCATGGAAAAGAAAGAGTAATTCTACAAAAGGCTTGACAAAATTTTACTTGAGAACTGGGTTTGTTCTTGGAGTTGAAATGCCTGGTCAGAGCTCTGATACTAGTTGCTGTCTGTCGTAATGAGTGCAGTGATTCTGTTGAGCCATTTGTTTCCTCATCTCCACACTGTCAGGGATTGGTGCCCCTCAGCGGGGATGGAAGCTTAAAAAGCAGAAGAGCAGATACAACCAGGCTGAGCAGCCCTTGACTGTGACAGAATCCTATCTGAAATAAAATGGATTATCTCCAGTGTAAGCTACACTTCAAACTTTTGAGGCTTCCAGAGAGCAGTCCCAGGTGTTGTTTAGGTGGTAGCCACAACCAACAAAAACTTGGAAAACCAGGAGTCTCCATGGCTACCACTCTCCACAGAGCATGGCCCACTAAATGCTCAATGAATGCAAAAGACCTAGACAGGGGAGAAAAACAACATTTCTAAATAGACTCCACATCTTCAAGGAGCTGTACAATGAGCCAAAAATCTCACCTCAAGCAGAAACAGTATGTTACAGGCTTGCTGTCATTTGCAGTTCTGATGGAAAGAAAAGATGACATTGAAATAAAATAAATCAGGCTGAATGCTGTAGAGCTGGAGAATGGTTTTCTTCTCTCAATTACTGCAAATCTGGCCCAGCGCTGTCTGTACAAAGCAATGAAGTAAAGACTAGTAGGAAAAAAGAGCTACTTCCATTTAACTATCCAAATCAGTAAGAACCAAACCAGGTATAATCAATATGACACACGAAGCAAAGAAAGATTTTTGAATACATTTCTTCTAAATAATCACCTGGGTAAAGAAGACAGCTAAACATTAAACTAGCCTCCTTAAAAGAGGAAGTCAGCTTTAAATGTCCCAAACAAATATGTTCAGATACTGTACATAAGAGGAGTGGTGGGACATTGAATGGTAACATGGAGCTGGATTTTGGCTTTATTTTATGCAGAAGGAATTTGAAGCTGCAACCAACAAATTTATGCCTAGTGACTCTTACTATCTCCCTATATTTCTAACTCTGGTCTAATATTACTAAGGGTGGAAAAACACAGCAGGACTTGCTTTAGGCTGCTGGAGAGCTGCATTTGTTCTTTTATCACCAAGCTGGAGATGAAAGCTGTATATCACACCTTCTAGCAAAGACATACACCAACCTGAGGGATCACTCAGGGTGGCACACCTGGAGAACGACAGTTTTGAGTGAAGGTACAGTAACAGTACAAAACCTCATGAGAGAGAAGGAAATAGCAACATTTTTCGTGATGGTCTCCAGAATGATGGAGAAAAGAGCAGCAGTCTGTCTCCCACCCCATTAAAAGCTCACCCACTGATACTCTGCTTTCTTCCTTGCTTCACACACCTCTGAAGCAGCTAAAAGCAGATTTAGTAGCATGCTGTCACACAGCTCAGCATTGGCAAGAGCAGGCACACTTCTTTCAGCTTGACAAAGGAGACCCACGAATTCCCTCTAAGAGATTCAAAGACTTTTCCAGGTAGTTACCTGTTCAAAGTCTGTGGGGAGATAGCAGGGGAGGAGTTTTGCCTTCCCCCATTATCTCTTCTCAGACAGTGAACAATGATGAGTTCTCCTTCCTAATAGAGCTTTGGGAAGGGAATCCATTGAAAGCTACAGCCCTGTATACAGCACACACAACCTGAGAGACCTCCTGGTGCCCAGCACTTACCAGGACTAAATGAGATACCCCAAAGTTTCTCCCTTCCTGAGTATGGGAGCAGCTGCCTGATACCCATGCCATAACACATCGAGTTCTGTAAGTGCTGGTGTTTTAAGTGGTGGCTGTTTTTAGTGTTGACACTTCGTCCGAGATGTTCAACAATGTTTTTACTGACTGTAGTGAGTCTAGTGAGTTTTGTTCTCCATCCACCTCCACCAAGAGAAAACAACTTTACAAGCCAGACAGGATTTGGAAGCTCTCTCTAAACTCAGATATGTGTTAGACAACTGAGATGAGGGACAGAACACGGGCTTTCCTCTAGGAATACTGGGCTAGCTGAGCTGCAAAGTCTGCAGTCTCTGTAGAAGGCAATGTGAATGCAGGGTTGGTTTTTTTGCAACTATGCCTGTCCCCAGAATTTCCAAGGACAGGTTGACAGTCATATTTTGAAACCACAGTCACAGAGCAGCCAAAGTTGCAGACTGGAATTTGACTGGCAGGTGGAAGGCCATCCTCTCCAAGGCATGGAGATATGGAGGTGTTCACACTCGGACCCACACCCAGGCTTTCAGTCACTGTTGCTGTATGACTTCTTCTCTGGATGCTGACCAAGGGAGTGGGTGAAATCACATTTCAGTGACCAAGCACTCTGACATCTCACCTGGCCTTTCTTTACAGAGCTCTCCATCCACAGGCAATGGTTGGATCAGCCTGACTCACCACTGTTGAGATTCCTCCTCTGTGAACGAGTTTCTGATTTCCTTGTGCACATCTGCCAGCAACTCATATCACATCAACTTTCACAAGTTTGGATTAGACATAAATGGGATATTCACCAAAGTTCATCAAGGTGGAATAAGGCTTTGCACATGCATAACACAGGCATATTTACACCATCACACTGTTTATCCTTGATGACAGATTTTTGGAAAAAGATAGTCAAGAATAGTGAAAAACTGTGCACAAACCCCATAGGACCTTACTGAGCATCTCTTGATCTTTTTTTTTTTAATGGGACTCTTATGTACAATACTCCTCTTTCAGATATATGAGATTTTTCTAACTATGCCCATTCAAACTCAAAGGAGTTTTATAGATTTTGCATACCTCTGCTTAATTTTATTTAATTCATCATCTGAAACCAAGTCTATACAAGGTGATACAGGTAGAAAGCCTGTATCACCTGCAGGTGATACAGTTTAAAGTTTAAAGGAAGTACACGCATAATCAGTTTCTGTGTTTTGAGTAATTATTGAACATTACCTAAAACAATCTGAAATTTGCTTCACACTGTTTAAACCAGAAACTTAGGAAGAGGTCCTTTAAAAATAAATATTGAAAACCCTTGAAATAGTGCCCCAAAGAGTCTTTGAATTAATAAGAGTGGAGTATATTTTCATGGGCTTGTTCATGAAGAAGAAGGGATTTCTCAGAACCAAAAAATGTTTGCTTCCAAAGCCTCCTTGTTCGAGGCATCCATAAAATTAACTAAAACATGTGTGCTTTGTGTTGTATATGTTAAGACGTGTCATGAGAAGATAGGAAAGATGACAAGTTAATTAGTATCTATTACAGATTCATTGAAAAAAAAAAAAAAAACAAAAGCCAAATGCAAGCTCAAATTTTCGCTCTTAACTTCCACTGATCATCATGAAGACCTTAAGATATTAGGAATTTCAACCCAGTGGGATAGACACAGATTTCACCACCTTTCAGTAAAATATTGAGTGGCATTCTCTGATGATGAAAGAATTTAATACAGCTGTACTGTGTATATGATATAAGCAGCCCTTTCTTCCATCTCTGAAGACTTAAAGAACTTAATTTCTAAATCTGTATTATACTGCACTATAAAAGGCTTTGTGTTTCAGTAACTCTTGTTCAATACAACAATTTTTAGTTTAATACCCCACAGTTCTCTAAAACTTCCCAAAAACCCTGAAGTTTCAAGTATCACCATGTGTTAAATGTTGACTTTTTTCTTCCTGACAGAAATCACTATTACTGATCTGGAGTAATGTTGGTACAGTCACGACATAGTTTTGTACATTCCAATGTGTGAATAGGTCCACATTTTCCTGCAATTGTTTTAATCTGTCAAGACTACTGTAGTCCAGTATTTCTAATAAGATTCATCTGTATCTTACATAAACAGAGCTACAGAAAATTGGACTCCACAAAGAAGAAAATTACTTAGTTAAGCGAAGATTTATTTTTGCATGAAGTATACTTGGACCACCATACTCTGAGAACATGTAAATAATAAGTATGAATGTGGGATCTTGGACTATGAGTACTCAACATTCTGTTCTTAGAGAAGATCATCTCTCTTGGGAGCAGATTTCAGTAACAAACTACAGTTTACAGTTGTCCAGCCAACAGTGAAGATGTTGGGTGAGGGTGACCTAATACAGCGCCTCACCTGGAAAGTGCCCGATGCCTGATTGCTTACTGCCTTCCCTTTGGCTGCAGAATGACCTGGCCATGCTGACTTCTGAGCTGCGCACAACAAATTACTCATGGGACTAGACAGACATGGAAAGGTATGGGTTGGAAGGGAACTTTGAGACCACCTCGTTCCAACCCCTCTTCCATGGACAGGGATACCTTCCAGTAGACCAGGTTGCTCAGAGTTCCATCCAGTCTGGCCTTGGAAACTTCCAGAGATGGGGCAGCCACGACTCTGGGTAACCTGTACTAGTCTCTCACCATCCTCACAGTGAAGAATTTCTTCCTAATCTTTGATTCAAACTTGTCCTCTTTCAGTTCAAAGCCATTACCCCTTGTCCTGCAGCTACCTGCCCTTGTAAAAAGGCTCTCTGGCTTTCTTTTAGCTCCTTTAGACACTGGAAGAGGCTATAAGGTCTCCCCACAGCCTAGTTTCCTCCAGGTTGAACAATTTCAGCTTTCACAGTCTGTCTTCATAGGAGAGGAGTTCTATCCCTCTAGCAATTTTTTGTTCCTGAAGAAATAATACAATAATTCTTGTTCCAGCCTGTTCCAATGGTGCCATGTCTTTCTTATGTTGTGGACACCAGAGCTGGACACGGCACTGGTCTCCCAAGAGCAGAGTAGAGGTTCAGAATCACCTCCCCTGACCTGATGCAGTCCAGGACATCGTTGTTTTCTGCGCTGTGAACTCTCACTGCTGGGTTGTGTTG
>VXBQ01014037.1:68723-84944 GCA_013400175.1 Phainopepla nitens
CAGCTCTCCTGGGATTTTTGCCTGCCTTCCTCTTCATTGGACTGCTTTGCTCCTGAGCTCAGAGTAGATCCTTGACTATCAACCAGTTTTCTTGGGCTGATCTTCTCTGCAGGACTTTATCCCATGGGACCCTACCAAAAAGATTCCTGAAGAGGCCAAAAGCTGCTCTCCTGAAGTCCATGGCAGTGAGTTTGCTGCAGACCCTCCTCATTGCCCTAAAAAATACTTGAAATACAGCCTTTCATAGAATCATGGGATTTCATGGTCATTGCAGCCAATGCTTCTCTTGAGCTTGGCATTCCCCACTGACCCCACCCTGTTGGTGAGGTGAAGGTCCATGAGAGAAGCTCTCCTCATCATTTCCTCTGTTATTTGGAGAGAAAGTTGTCATCAGCACATTCCAGGAACCTCCTGGTTCAGTTATGTTCTGTTGTGTTGTCTCACACACACTCACACACACCATATCTGAGTCATTTTTTGTATTCATGCCCTCAAGACTCTTCCAATGACTCCAATGCCAGCTGAAGTAGAAGGCTGGTTGTATGATTAGGGCACTGGACTGGGACTTGTTTCATCTCACAGCATTTCCAATGGATTCCTGTCTGAGCTAAGTCACTTTTACCTCCTCGTGACTCAGTTCCTTACCCGTAAATTGCATTTTAAATTATTCTCTTCATAAATAACCTGCAAAACATCTGGACCTCAGGCAGTCCTATAATAAAAGCAAATGCAATCCCAAGACAGACCCAAGAGCAGCACAGATAGAATGATCATGTCCTACCTGCAAGAACTGTCTGATACAAGTTGAAGAATGCCGCCTAAAATCTCTTACAGCTTCTGCCCTCCTTGGGTAAGTGTTAAAAGCTGACAAATTAACAAATTAACAGGTTCAGAATTACCAGAGAACAAGCGAGGAAAGAGTGTCAACAAAACACTCTCAATCTTATAAACCCATGTACTGCTCATAACTGGTTTTTCCTTCAGACTGTGTTCTGACTGTCATTTGGCATCATTTAGCTGTTGAAAAATTTGTTAGAAGTAGATGGGCAAGCTAAATTCATTCCAATATATTCCTTTTTGTTTTCATATACGAATGTGCTCTTCTCTCATGCTGATGAAGTTATGCATGCTGGGGAAATTTTCCAATCTTCTTTTTTGTCTGCATCTAGATTACAAGTTTACAGAAGGTCCACAAGGTAAACACTGTCCTGAATTTACTTGCACATTGCATATCCTGATTTCTGTGCCTACTTCAAGAGCTATTTTAAGATTGCAAGGTCAAACACACAGTAGTGAAGACAATATAAGATTAGTTCTTACAAACAACATCTCAGCACAGAAGCCGCTAAGTACCTATCATGGTACCTACCATAGTTAAGGCTCGAACCCCACTTACGTACACACATCTCATCTTTGTGTATCTTGACCAGGCAGCAAACAGCTCAAGTTTGCCCAGTTAAGAGCTACTTGGGGTTTTTTGTTTGTTTGTTTGTTGGTTTGTTTGTCTGTTTTTTTGGTAGGGATTTATTTAGCATTTTGAGGTTTTTGCGTTGTTGTTTTTTGTGGGCGTTTTGCTGGTTTGTTTGTTGTTGTGGTTTTGGGTTTGGATTTTTTTTGCCATTTTCTTTTTCTTTTTTTTTTTATTCCAGTTTCAGCAGGCTATGGTAGTGATTGGCAAGAAAGCTCAACAATGCTATTTGTACCTTGGTCAGCCTCTCCTCGACAATGGTCTGCACACGCTGTTGTCAATGGCAGCTGTCTCGCAGTTCAGACAAAATCTCCACAGAAGTTTGGTCATAATTCAGGAAGTTGCTGAGCACAAAGAGAAAGTTTCCACATGGGTATTAACAGGACCCTACTACAGGAAAGAATTCCTGGCAAATCAGAGGAGAATCTCCAAAACAAAGAGGAACAGGACCACCATGAAAGCAATGGCAAAACATTTATTATGGATGCATTCCTTCTGCTAACATTCTCAAAAAATGTTTAAATGGTGAAAGCATCTCCAAACAAACCCAAGATGCAAGTACAAAAAGCATTGATAATTTCATGCCTGGCAAGGTTAAAAGTAACATACAACAGGGTCGTAGGTTAGAAGAATGTTGGGGAACCTTAACTATACCTTGCTGTCTTAACAACCTCTAATTTAAAGTAAAGTTCTGGAAAACACCCACCTTACTCCACAAAAATGAGTTTTACATGTTTTGCAAACAGCACGAGAAGACTTGCAGAACTCCTTCACTTTGACATTTCATTTTCACTTTGGATAAAAAGGTGTCACTTGGTGATGTGACAGCAGTGCTGTGTATTATATCTGCAGCATCACTGGCTTTGTCAAATCAACATGGATAATTCAAAGCTACTGCCTTTCCCTTTTAAAATACTGCTGTGCCTGGGTTTAATTTTATTTCTTGCTTACAAAACTAATTCTGTATGGGAAAAGAAATGTTAGAGCTATTGCACATCTCAGATTTCAGGAGACCCTTGAAGGAAATAGTCATCCACAAAGCAAGAAAAATGTTTGTAGCTCAACTTTAATTTCTTGATTGTTAAGGATATATTGCCGAGACACTGGAAAAACATTTCTTAGCATCATCATCCTTATGCACAGACATTAACTGTCGAAGATACTGTTACTTGCAATAAACTTGTTCTCCACTGCATATCCCAATGATCAAGAATTTTCCCAGCATTTCTATTTAAATACTGCTATGACTTGTCAGTGCACTGGTTTATAACTTCAAACAAAATATTAATGAAAACTTATCAGTCTTGAGGGGAGTGTTGAAAAATAGTGAGATTAAATGACTCTCTGATGGTCATACAAGAGGACTGTGGCAGCTAAAACTGAGTATAGAGCTTCAGTTCCTGCTCAAAGAATTTATGGCAGTATTATCTTTTCTAATTGCTAGACTCAAAAGTAACACAGGTTTTTTTCTCTAAATGCGTGCTCTTGATTTGTATTCCAAGAGGTCACAGAAGTTCTCAGAGTCTCAGCTAAGAATTTCTTGTTGTAGGTTCTGTCCAAACTCAGCATAAAAAAAATATGAAAGCCTTAGAAAGCAAACAGATAAAAACAGCCACAGCAGTGAAGGAGAAAGAAAGGATGGAAATGTTTGATTAGGGAGGAGAAAGAAACAGCAGAGCCCTATTAGCAACTGTAAGGAGAAGCCATTCCCACATATCAACCACTCAATCCTCATAGCAGATTTGTATGGTCTCACAGCAGAGACCATACAAACTGTCTTAAATAAGGGTTTTGATGAAGAATTTGTGGTGGAGATGAGGCAGAGACTAATGGACATCTCATATCAAATTAATATAGCAGCACAGGGAAAGCACAAAGGTTTCCTTTTGGAGATATTAAACACCAAAGGTGGAGATCAGAGAGGGAGATGTTGTCTTAATGAAGCATCTTTCAGTGATGGTAGGAAAAGTCTGAAGGGTCTTGTAAATAAAGACAAGCAGGCTATATCCCAAATGCTAAAGAAGGAAAAATAAGTGGATAGATACTAACTGAAGGGAGTTTCAGTCAAGATGACAGAGATTTATAAGAACGAGGTAAGATGGCCAAAATATCTGCCAAAGACCAGAATATTTGAGTTACAGCACAAGATGTGAGGACTCTAACCAGTTATAGGTGATGTAGGTAGAGAAGACACAGTCATGTA
Source organism: Phainopepla nitens (assembly GCA_013400175.1). Classification (NCBI taxonomy): domain Eukaryota; kingdom Metazoa; phylum Chordata; class Aves; order Passeriformes; family Bombycillidae; genus Phainopepla; species Phainopepla nitens. Next base: position 72,395 of record VXBQ01014037.1, read on the forward strand.
AAATATGATGTGAAAATAACATGAAGATCAAGTTACAACACGGATCTGAGTTTGTGAAAAAAGCTGAAGACACTGCCCAGTGTGACAGGTGAATTTCATTGTGATCATCTGAACAAGTTGTTGAAGAAGCTCATCAAATGTCACACCTAAGAATTCCGTTTTGGATGTACATGCTTTGGTCCAAGGTCCCAGGTGGATTTCAGAAACAGGCTTAGATTCTAGACCAGTGTGAAGAAGATAGGTCTGGGGAGCAGTATTGATCTCTTCATCAACAGCATGCAATAGTAATGAAATTTGGAAAATGAAAACCTTAGCTCTTTATTTCACGTGTAGCTTTGTGCATGTGCACATATGAGAACATTATATACCTTTATGAGCCAGACCATTAGTTTCCTGTTTCTGACAGTGGCCAGAAACAGATATAATTTGACCTAAAATGTGTTCTCATTCAAGAGTTAAAAATAATATTGAATCACAAGTCAAAAGGGAGAACTTTCAACTTTAAGTTGATTTAGTTCAATACAGTCATCTTCCTCTGATCTTAGCAAGAGCAGAGTTGCAGCAGATTCTACGTTTTAAGAATCTTACTCAGTGCGAAAGAGAATCATGGGGATGTAAAATGGTAGCAGGACATTTCAATGACTTGTTTTATTTAGTTTCACTCATGTAAATCATGAGCTAGGCAAGAAGATTATGTGAATGAGTAAGAGAAAGATGAAATACAGAATTAGTTAATCCATATCCTGCACTGTGGAACCTGCTTACCTTCCTGTGAAAACTTTTATAGAGTACGTTTTGGAGTCACAGTTAAACCCCCTCTTCCTTCATAAATTTCGGTTACTTATCTGGAGCCCAAGGTATTTTATTAATGAAAGTTAGATTAAAATTTTCATGACCCCTCACCCCTCTTCCAGCATCCCTTCACTTCCCTTTCCCACAAAACAAAATCTCTGTGACTCCATTAAATGAATACCCAGGAGCTGTTAGGACATCCTGATTTAGAGCATGTCAGAGCTCTCAGTATATTACACGTACCAGACTTTGGGAAGGCAGCTGCAGTGAACAACAGAGGGCTGTGGCTGCTTCCAAGAAGAGACATTTTTTTCAGTCTGGTGGGTTGAACAAGAGAGAACTGGCACCCACAGCCACCAATGTGCACAGTCCTGTGTCCTCTTAGATGCTCAGATTGGATGTTGGCTACTAGGGCTGCCTATTTAATGTTATTTGTGGGGAACAACTTCATTCCTTAACGCCTGGGATGGATGCAGTTAAGAACATATAAAGGAGAAAGGTGGCAGCTACATCCAAAAATCTGTCCAATGCATTTTATCAGTCTTCACTGAGGTTTATACATCCTGCCAGCTCTCCCATATGGAACAGCACCTTGTTCTGGTAGAAGTTTCATGGAGAACATGTGAAGAATCAGGTGTCACTGATCAAGGATAAGGGCTAGAGGAGCTGGCCCAGTGTAAGGGAATTTCATATTATGCCATCTTGGATGAGGCAGTCCTCCATGGAAGGCAGTAATTTCCACAAAGTATGGTGACAGCAGATTGGGTTTGCTAAACAGCTGGAATATGTTAACTCAGGGGGTTCGTAAGCTCTCCAATGCATTAAGGATCACATTATTGAATGTTTATTGTAGATAAAACTTAAATCTAATGAAAAGAATGAGAAGATTTGAGCACTGATCATGTCAATATTAGAAAGAGCATTATTACTGTTGTCACACAAACACACACAAAAAGAAAGTAAAGGAAGCTCAGCCTCATTAACATTTAGAGGTATAAAGCTTTTATATCTCTCATCTTTCTTTCCTTTGTGATTTCCACAGGATTTTCACTTCTAGAGATGTTATGCACTTGCTTTCAAAGGAATTAAATATTTTCATTCAGGGAAGTAATTTCACAGCAAAGTAACAGAGAGCAATGTCCAGGGTATTCATTTTCCGAGCCAATCTTTCAAAGTCAGTTTGTGTTCCAAGAAGCAGAGAAGACATGAAGAGGCATAAATCCTCTGTACTTGGTTCCACAACCCTCCTTCTCTGCTCTTCCCCGAGCACAGGCTGCCTGTGCAGAGAGCACATGAAAAGGAGTACATGGTGCAGGAAGAGGAAAGCTCTGAACTCCTGCACGAGGCAGCTGCGCGCTCCCTACCGCACCGAGAGGTGGCTTCACCTTTCATGTGTTGCACTGAATGTGATATCACCATACCCATCGCAATAATTCAGTCTATTTTCTCCTCACTGTTCTAAGAACTAAAGGAGAAAGCTCGGAGTCTAAGGTGAAAGAAGATGAGATGACTTACTTCCTTGGATACTTCTGTGCAGATGAAAAGCTAATCCTGATAAAACCAACTCTGAAATCCTTCCAACCCACCTTTAGTCAAGGTCACGCATTATTAGACAAGCAAGGTTAGAGCCACACAATTTTCAGAACCAAAAGAGATGGCCGGGGGAGGGAGGAAGGGGCGGGGGGAGGGGGTTTAGGAAGCGGGGGAAGCATCTCCCTCCTCTACTCACGGTCTTTGATGTGTTTCAGGAAGAGAAAAAATTAGAAACCTTCCTGGTTTTTCCATGAGAGGTCCAGGGTGTGCTGAGAACTAGGTGGACAAACAAGGCCCTGGCTACTCCTTTGTTTTGCAGAGCAAACATGCTCCATAACCTTGAGGATGACAACAACATTTGTTCCTCACACAAAGATAAAGCTGGCCACTGACTGCACTTCCCCCTCCCCTCGCCCAACCACAAGCAGAACAGGCAGGATGTCGAACAAAGAAGCAGCAGAAACAGCAATGGGCATTACGCTCAGATTAGAGGACATTCAGGGACTGTAAAAGATCCATTAAAATAAGCACAGACCCACTTTCAATGAGGAAAGGGTCTTTTCTCTCTTCTCTTTTGGTTTATATTGTTAATCTTTCTTCCTGGATGACTCCTCACAAATGCTTTTTGTTTTCTCCTGTGGTTTTACGTGCCAGGACTATAAGGAGGAAGGGACTGGGGCTGTTTCTTGGCAAGATTTCAAATCACTTCCATAGGAGACATAGACCCTATTGCCATCTCTCTAAGGGTATAAATTAAAGGAGTGGTGATGAGCAGTCCAGAGCAATTCAAATGCTGGTAAAGCTTAGGTCCTTCTCCATTCCCTCATTACAGTGAACGCTGGCATCTGCTGCACAGGCTCAGCTGGAGGAATAAAACTACACATGGGAAGAAGTGGATGAGCAGAAAGCCTGCATTTACATTGCATCATCCCATGATGACACAGAAATTACTAATTATAATACAGCATGGAAGGGGAAAATAATTGCAAGCAATTCCCATGGCAAGAAGGTTACCTTTGGATTATATATATGTGCATGTATACATATATATATATTGGACATACTTTGAGTAAAGCTATCATTTCAGAGAGGCAGCTATTTTATGTTGTTTACAAACCTTTTGCTTGAGTGAACGCTACTGTGATGGCGTTTTTCTTTCAATTTATCTGTCTTCCTCCCTTATACATATTTAGGCAAATAAAAATTACTCTTGACAGACGTAGCCCACATGCCAGCTTCACATTTTCTGCAGGTAACCTATTTTCATTCAGCTTAAAGTGCATCCTATAATTTTTATTCAGGACTCCAGCCATTTGTACCAAGTGAAAAGTTTTCAAGGTGCCTCATAGAGTCCCAAACACTATTTTAGGAAAACACAATCAAGTTGCAAAATAGCTATTTTTACAGTTCTTTCACCTCCTTTCCTTTTCCCTCACAGATGATAGAACTGGTATATGTCCTGCAAATAAACATCTCCTAATAACACAGAGTTGAGTTTCTCATTCAGGCTTGGATTGAATTTGTATAGGATGAGATTTGGATTCACAAATCTAGATGAGAAAGAACATCTTTCCTCCAGATGGATGCACAGGAAGTATCTGACTCTTGAGTGTCAGATTGTGTCTAAGCCTGCACCACTCTGTGAAAGGGAATAAAGCTAAAGGAAGTTTTATTTCTCTCCAGAGGTCTAAGCCACACTGATAGTCAACCTGCTAGCTCTCAGGAGTTTTTGTTGAGGCCCCTGATGGTGATGGCATTTTGCACTGCAGCCAGTGAGAAAGATGATCTACTGATATCTCTTCTAATATTTTGTTGTGACAACTCCCTCACTCACCTTTGAACTGAGGCCAAGAGCAGATTCATACCTCCATCTTAGACAGAAGCCAAAAAGGGATTTAAACTGGTTTTAGAGTTATCTTGATTAAACCAAGTTAGTTTGTCAGGCTGTCTACAAATTAATCTTCATCCAGTGCATCAATCACAGTGCAGCCATGTCCATGTGGAAAATTACCTTTTCAACAAAATAAATAATCCTGGAATGAGGAAACTGTTTTAACAAGATGAATGAGCAGGTTCCAGATATACATTTTGCTCTTTGTAGCAACTGTATCCATGCAAGCACCTGCATGCATTCATAACAAAAGGGAAATGGAATAAATGGTAGAGAGTTTCAGAAATCAGTAGTGTTTTGGGGTAACTGGATCCAAATACCTACAAGTAACCCTCCTTTTCTGAAAAGCACTGGAAAAGAGGCCAGAATGTTTCCTGAAAATCTGACTCCTAAAGCAGAGCTCAAATTGACCACCTAAAAACTGAGGACCTCAGGGGGTTTCTTGCTTTTCTTTATTTTTAATCTTAATCACAGGATTTCAGCTGTCATCAGTGTACTCTCAAAACCAGGTGTTAGATTCTTCTCGTCATCATCAAAATCCACTTCCACTTACTCAAATGCTACTCCTATGATTCCCTGGAAACATTCTGATTTTGTGTTTCTGAACCATCCCTCTCCCAGCATTTTTATTTCTAGGTGGCTGTTGTTTATCAGAGCTTTATGTGTGTTACAAAGCAGAAACAATTACATGGGGGAGGCCAGGAGCATGTTAACTACAATAAAAACAGTTGTCATAAACACTCTGCATCTTAATGCACAGCTTCAATCTTTATGTAAGATTAATTAAAGAGCAGATGTTCTGTCATACTTTGCATTAGGTGTGGTTATCTCTGAGATTCTGGCTCTTCCATTTGCCGTGCTTTAATTTGCGTTATTATGCATTTTGAGCCTGAGGCATGAGTAGTCAAGTGGTAAACATTAGATATACAGAACCACATTTCCAAAATGCACCTTCACTATTAGGCTGGCTAATATGATTCCATCCTATTTTAGGACAGATTTGCTCTCCCCCCCTCCCGTTTTCATTTCCTTTTGACATGCTACATGGCAAGGAGACAGATCGATGGGAGAAGACAGACAGACAGACAGACAGATATATTCTGAGTGTATGAATTTGTGCACATGAGCAACAGTAACATGAGGGGCTTTGTGTAAAGTAAGCCATATGCAGAACATTAATTGCACATATCAGCCACTGCTGCTGAAATTCTTTGTCTTACATACAGAAGAATTTTCTACTGAATATACTGCTTTTTTTTTTTCTTTTTCTGGAGGTTTGCATACCAGCTACATGAAGGCACTTTTATTTCTGTTGTTTTCAATCTGAGGCTCCAAACTGAATTCTCATTTTCTAAATGCAACTGCTGGAAATTGGTGCCTGAAAACTTTTCAAGCAGTGATCAAAGTCTGATGTGAATTAATTTGTCATCATAACAGAGCACTGCTTACAAGTCATTTCAGGCTGGATTTCAGCAAAGGCAATAGATATCTAGGTTGACAATTTCATTTAAAAGGATAGAAAGCCTTACACTTTTCTTTCATTGGTATCTTGATTTAATGAACATACAAACACATCATCACCATATGTTCTAAATATCAGCTTCAGTGCTTGTTCTTAGGAAACATCTTGGAAAAATGCCAATGAGTGAAGCTTGGAAGAAGCTTGAAAAGGTTTTGAGACATATTGCTGCAGCTTGGGAAAGCAAATCCACTGGTGACTAATTACTCAAGAATTTAATTTGAATAGCAATGTCAATAAATTGCCAATACATACTTAACAGATATATAATGACAGAATTCATGCTAAGCATAACAAAGCCAGTTGTGTTAGAGACTAGATTTCCAAATGCATATGAAACATTAATCTCCACAGCAGGTCATAAATATGTGATGAAAATGTCAGGTTTCCTTCCCAACTATGAAACCCTTGGATAAGGTATTATCACAAGCAAGATTTTGGGCCAGAGGGTTGTTGGACACCTGTCCTTATCTCCTGAACAGCATTCTCCAATGAAATACCCCACTCTCCAACTCCCACCTGCTCTCTGATCCCATACAGAAGAACCCACAACCCTCCCCATTTTCCCCACCGTAAATATTCCCACATCTTTGATTTTGCTTTTTCCTGCCCATGAGTGCCCCTTATAGTATTTCTCATTGATTAGTGGCACTTATTTGTGTGAAGTGACTCATCAACCAAGGCCTCCACTGCTGGCTTTTGCTAACAGAGGGCTTTTAAGCTCTAGCAGTTTTCTTTTTTTAGCCAGATTTTTTTTTCCACAGCAGGAAACTCAGTGAGCTTGAAATAAGAAAAGTGCTGACAATGCTGTCAGAACTTCAACCAAGGCCCCTAGGACAATGTAGTCAAATAGTCAAGCAAGATGTGGTTTCAGTTCCAAAGTACTGCTCCTGTTCTTCAACTGAGACAATAATTATTGAACAAATCTTCAGGTTCACCCACATTCTGTTCTCTCATGTTTGTTTTATTTGTTTTTCTCTCAATTTGATGAAAGCCAGACTTTCCAGCTAATGATGTGGTGGAGGTGGTGTAGAGGATTAACGATGGGTATCAGTGAAGGGCTTTTTTCTGAGCACTAAAATGTATTTAGGTATTCTCTGCAGCCCTAGGGATTGACAGCAGGATACAAAGACTTGTACCTCTGTGTGGTCAATTCACAGCCAGTCCAAGTTAATAAATCATGAGAGCCACAACCCCTGCATGGCTGCCTGTCAGATGACATGAAATGGCTTCAGGTTTTTTTGCATATTAGCCACTTACGGGTTTGATGGGTTTGGCAAAAAAAAAAAAAAAAATCAAGGTAGCAGATGCAGTCACTGGCTGCAGCACCAGGACAGCCTGGCATCTCCACCTGTGCTTGCCTAGGGTACTTGTTCTCACCAGAATTTGGTGAAGTTAATTGCAAACTTTGGGAAAGAAAGTTGAAAGGTCATTCCAGTTTTCAATGCGAATGCCACCCTGACCTCTCAGCCTAAGGTCACGAAAAACATGCTTTCTTTTACTTTTCATCGACAAAACTGCCACAGTTTTGTTGACGGGACTCGTAGCACTTAGAGAATGTGGAGGGCTCTGTCAGCAACACCTGAGAATAAGACTTGGAGGATAAGACATTTTACCACTGAACTGACCACAGTGTTCCCCAAATGAGCTTGTGAGGCAGTCTGAGATCACAGTCTCAAAACAGCTTACTAAGCTTCTGGAAAATGCTTCCAAGATTCCTTTTCTTGATGAGAAATCTTACTCCTCCTGGCCATCCCCCAGAGATTAACTCACTCGTCCAAGGATGACAAAAACCAGGTATCTCTCAAAGGCCAGAGGAGCCTTTGAATCTGTCCTGAAGGAAGGTGGTGTCTCTGGTGGAGAAGCCTTCTCTTTTTTTTTAGGTTTCTCTTTGAAAAAATAGATGAAAAAGAAGTCAGCCAACAACAGCTGTAAAACCAGGCACAGGCATAACAAGAGCCACTGGCTCCTTCTGGAACAACTCTGCAAGTGAAGCTGAACGAGGGACAAAACAAGGAGAAGAGCTTAGATTGAAAGTTTGTTTGTTTATATATACCTTCCAGGGTCTGCTTGTCCATCAGCTTATGATGACTAAGGTATTTCTTGCTCAAGTCATACCTCTTCTTTCTATTTTAATAAGAACAATTTCTTATTCTGCAAAGCCAGAGCTCAACATCTTGAACTCAATTTTTAAGCAAGCTCAGCCTTTCTAATGTAAAGGCAAACAACATTAGACTTTTTTTTGCAGTCTTGAGTGCGAATTAAACTCTCTGTCTAGACACCACATGTACTTTGCTTGGGCTTGAGCTAGGATCCTTTAAGATCTCAAAAGCCAGTGAGCCAGATTAGTACTTGCATGGGAGAGCTACATGAAAGGCTGAGTAACTCAGCTAAGAGCACAAACAAATCAGCTGAAAGTAAACTTAATTCAGTCTTCCTTTCTGGCTTAACAATGTGTTCTGCAGGTTCACTTTCAAGGCCATTCTTTAAGTTTCTAAGAGAATTACGAGAGCTATCTTAAAAAAAAAAAAAAAGGGGGAGAAAAAAGAAAGAGATCATACTGAAATCTAATCCAAAAGCAAATATCAGCCCTGCACTCAGACAGGTTTATCTCAAGGTACTTTTATAGCATGCCATAATCTCACTATTATTTAGAGTTTGCAAAGTGACAGTGCAGGCAACAAACTGACAACTGTTCATCCTTTCTGAGGCTTTGTTTTATGGGGCAGCAATGAGATAGAGAGGGGATGCATAGGTAAATGATGGCAGCTTTTCCCACTATCTAAGAGTCACAGAAAAGATACTGGGAGAGAAGAATTGCTCATGTTCTCTTGAATTCAGTCACAGCAAAGATGAGTTGATTCAGTGTCGGAAGGAGAAGACACCACCCTCTTAGAGATGTGTCAAGGGAAAGGAGCATTCAAGAAGCCCCCTCGACCCCGGTGTAGGGGGCTAAAATGCCTTGTCTGCCATGGTTACACACGATCATAGACCTTCTTTGAGCCAGCAGGGGTTAAAAAGCTCAGCTCCCTTTCTAAAAATACACTATCATGGTCTAATTGTTGGTTGTTTACCCGTTCAGGGGTGTATTACACAAAGTAGCTCACTCCAAAGGAGAATGTCACCTCTTTGGTGTCCATTGCTTGTTTGCTTTGTATCACAAACCTTTTTTCTCCTCACAATCAGCTTTCAAAGTAATAGCTGCATCAGCTGGCAGAAAAATACAGATATGTTACTTCTTTTTTTTTTTTTTAAGTCACAACCATCTTATTCATCCTCCACTCCTCATGCAAGACATATCTGAGAGACAGACTGAAAAAAAGACAGCAGATGAGACAGTCTCTGCAAAAAAAAAGGCTTCTACTGAAAATAAGTAAAAGAGACAGAGGTTGGGAAAACAGTCATGCCACTGCTGTTGTATCTGGGTGGGGAGGAGATGCTTTCAGACAGGAAGGGTGTAAGCTCATGGCAATACATCACGCACACAGATAGCTCTGAACAATCCATCTCAGAAATGCAGGGAAGTGTGGCCACGTAAATGTGTACTCACTCAAAGAAAACATGATAACTGTTCCTCATATCCAGACAATCAGCCGGGTGGTATCCATCTTAATGGGATTACAGCCTTCTGGAAGGAAAGGTAGTGTACCTTCTGCCACCCACCACTGTCTTTGACAGGAAGATGCAGCTTGGGAATGAAGAATATCACAGATCAGAAAATTATGCCAAATCCCTCAAACCCGACTGCAACTCTTTTGCCACAATGTAATCCCTCTTCTCGAATTATTTAAGCAGAGAGAAAACAATAAACCATGTTCAGAGGCTTTGTGGGGGCCCTATTTGCAAAAAGGAAGAAGGAAATGATTGGTAAGGACAGAGACAAACATAACCATCCTCTTGAAATGCTAGCTGCCCTATTACATTTTCAAGACCTCTTGATTGAGACGATAACTTACTGTTTTCTGCAGCCATTATTGAAAGCTCATGCTGTCTCATCTCCCATATTTTTCTAGTATCTATTATGTGTGTGTAAGAAGCACTCTTAATGTGGAGGTAAAGAAAGGGAAGTTGTATTATCTTTCTGCTGGAGAGGTTTTATCTTTAGTGATTGCATTAACCTGAAAGAAACACCAAAAACCCCTCTAGCACACTTGTTCTGCTCCACCACTCATCTCCTCAGCTCTCACAGCTCATTGCAGCTCTCTCCCTGGAAGATCAAGGGTCCGCTTAAAATGAGTACAGCATTCAAGCCATGGGAAAATCCCCACAGGAGGCTACAGCTTGTGATCCTGGCCTGAGGAAGGTTGTTCCTGGCTTCGACAGGAGTTGGATAATGCTGGAAGGTACTAGCATACAGAGAAGTGCAGTTAGTCCACACTGGAGGTGACAGGCATTTATTATTAATGAGAGCTCTCACAGAACAGCTTGGCCCTCAGAAATCCCCAGTGTTCTGGAGACAGCAGAGAAGTCCATTTGTCAGTAGAGCAGATGCCTTGCAAAGATAACTCAGCCTGACTACACCACGTTCCTGAGTTAATTTTCTTCTCCAGGGTCCTCAGAAGTGAACATACACCAGACCCACTCTGGTATCAGTGACATCCAAGCCCAAAGACTCTCTGTTCTGTGAGCAAGCAGGATCTGGACAGGATCAGACTACAGGAAGCCTCAGTGAAGGACCAAAGAAGCAGCTCAGAAGCAGGGTAATCAAAAGCAGCATTCACAGGAGTGTGGTGCTCCAAGGTTGCCACACACTGGATGGCAGCAGGCAGATCAAAGATGGCATGCACATGCAGGAGAATTCAATCCATGGGGAGAGAAGGGTGTAAATATGCAGACCAAAATATGCAGGTTGGTCTGCTGGAAAGGCTTCGTGCTGTCACAAAGGGCCACAAAAATGAAGAGGAGTCTGGAGCGTTTCTCTTTTGAGGAGAGGCTGCAAGAGCCAGGCATGTTAGTCTGGAGAATACTGAGAGGGGAATCTCATTAATGCCTATAAAAATCTTGCAGGTGCCAAGAAAATGGTTCCATACTCTTTTCAGTGGTTCCCAGAGACAGGACGAGGAGCAATGGCCATGAACTAAAATACAAAAGTTCCACCTCAACACAAGGNACCTGAACGTGGGGAAGAACTTCTTCCCCTTGAGGGTGGCAGAGCACTGGAACAGCTGCCCAGACAGAGCGTGGAATCTCCCCCTCTGGAAGCACCCCAAACCCACCTGGATGTGGTCCCGTGTCACCTGCTCCAGGTGACCCTGTTTTGGCAGGGGGTTGGACTGGGTGATCTCCAGAGGTCCCTTCCAACCCCACCCACTCGGCAATTAAGCACCAGGCAAGGAAAGGAAGTTTTTCAAGCATGACAGATACAAATTATATTGAAGCTTCTTTTTCCTTGGGCCTGACTGAAAACACAAAGGAGAGAAAGCTGTGGAAAGCACGGAAGAAAAATGAGTACAAAATGCTGGTGGGCAGAACCTTAGAAGGAACTACCTCATGAGAAGGTAATGGGTGGATTAAGTAAGGAAGGATGCCTCCCCCACAGGCAGGTCCTGGGTATTCAAAGGACAGGCTCAGAGCCAAAAGGAGAATGGTGGGAAATAGCAATAACAGGCTCAGTACCCCAGCAGAGGTGTAGCAATCCATAACATTGTGTAAATCCATTTCTATTCATCTCTCAGTGATTCCAATCATAAAGGAGTTCAGCCAGGTGCATGTTGTGCAAGGTTTCTCTCAGCCACACACACAGAAGGATTTCAAACCTGTTAGTATTGTGTTGCTTACCAGAGCCACGTTTTGCCTCAGTGAATTCACAGCTTCCTGAATACTAGGATCAGAAATTCGTTGAGTTTTCTCCACTTTCTTCGGAGGTCCAAATGCAACTGGGAGTATTAATGGAGCAGACACCTAAAAAGGCTGTAACATTTTACTGAAAGAGGTAACTATTGTTTTGTGAGTGTAAATCCAGGCAGAAAGAAATGGTGTGATATTCCTCAGGTAACAGAGCAGCAAATAGATAGATTCAAATCTCCCCATAAATAGTCCCATGTTCTACTTACATTTGCAGTGTTTCTGAGACCAAACACAAGAACAAAAGGAAGTGAGCAGGAGCAGTGCTGTTTTGAAACCTACATTTAAGCAAGAGTAAGCAACAAAGTCATTTTTTTTTTTTAATTCCAAATTAAAACCACGAGGCGGGGGAGATTTCTCCCAGCCTTGGCGTTTTCTGTCAGCACAAGGGGTTTAGAATAGCCCATGCAGTGTTCCTCACAATGGTGCTCCTCACAGAGGTTTTGGGTGAACACTGGACCGGTCAGACACCACATGCATGGGCACAACCTCGGTTGAAGGCAGAGCTGTAGCTTCCTCAGGGAGAAGATCTCATTCCTGGATTAGCTGGGGGAACCACCTTATCTCCTTTTATCAACACGTTGCCATCTGGGACACTCCTGGGGAAAAGTGGAAGTTCAGAGGGTTGCTATTCTTTGCCTGAGTCCAATTCTCCCAGTTTCAATGGTATTTTATTTGCTGCCTATGATTCCTCTCCTGGTAAACTCGCATTCTCTTGGTCTGGGGACAAAGCAGCGTTAGAGCTCTCCGGAAGATAACACAGCTAATCAAATCAGCTGCTAGGTGATCCTGAAATAATACCCTTTACCAACAGAAGACAAAAAAGTGAACATATGTGAAAAGTGCATACAGGATACAGAACTTGGGCTGCAGATCAGGAGTAACATTCCTCAACGTAAATGAAAATCTGTCTCCAAGAACACCTTTAAAGATAAATTTTGCTGCAGTATTCCATGCTGTGGAAAGCCTTG
>VXBQ01014037.1:84986-112681 GCA_013400175.1 Phainopepla nitens
CAAAGGGTGGACAGAGATGAGTGAATTTGGGATGTAAGGGAATATGAGGTCTGTCACTGAGACTGCCTCTCCACTCCTGTGTCTGCTTCCTGATCACTCGAATGTGCAACACAGCTGCTGATTCAGCCACTCACCACCCACCACATGGGCACGTGGAGGTGTATACCTGCCTCTTCTGCTTCAGTGATCAAACCTCAACAGTATCACAAATCCAGACTGGGACATCAAATAATGACTGGCATGAACAGATAATGGAATTTTCTAGGCTCATCTAAGTCACGCGGGCACATGCAATTCCTGACATAGCTCAGAAGAGTTTAATTTCCCCAAGACATTTCTCTCTATGTAGAAGAGAAAAAAAAAAATTAAAAAAAACCAGCTCACTGTTGCACACTAGTCAGGTGCACTGCACCTTGGTTCATAAGCAAATGAGGGTTTATAGACTTCATCCTTCTGCAGCTGTAAAAATGGATTTGCAAGCCCTTTTATCTGAATGATGGTGAGGTATTTGCATGTATGAAGGTCTCAGGGTGCTTACTTGTTGACCACCATTAGCCACAAAACCACCCTTTCACTCTGAAACATGAAGCCTTTCAATTTTACAGATTATTATTTAATTATTGAGTGGAGTTAGGTTATCCTAGCCCAGTGGGAATGCTCTTTGGCCACACATGCTGTGATATAATACAGAAACGTGAATCAGACAAAGAAAGGACCTCTTTTTAATTTAAAACATACATCCTGATTCCCATTGATCCTATTATGCACCTTCACAGCAGATTAACATGTCATTCAACTAGCAAACCAAAGAATTAAGGCAAGGTGTCACACACAACAAATGCCTCCATGACAGAAGGCACCACCACCTTATACATACAAGGGAGCTTAAGCAATTAAGGATAAGAAATGTTTTCTTAACAGGAAAACATGCACCATGCAGTAAAAGCAATTCCTTCCTCTATCTAATCTGTAAAGAAATATTCCCCCATAGTAGCAAGCCATGATGGATGGGAGAGTCAGTCAGTTTTTAACTACTGTAGCAATACTGCAGTTATCTTGATTTACACCAGCTGAGGATCTGAACACAGTGATCTTCAATGATCTGCCAAAAACTCAAACTTCTTTTGTTCTTCCTTCAAAACATTTTTTTGTGGAAAAGAACGGCAGTTTCCAGGCATTTTGCCATGGTAATGGCAAGGGTCCACCAGAGAAAAATTCAGGATGTTGTCCTAGGAGTACAATCACACTTCTTTCCTTTTTTTCCCCTCTCTCTCTCTTTTTTTTCCTCTTTTCTTCTGACTGATGTTTTTTTCATGCAGGAATGGCCACAGTAAGCCCAGGAACAGTTTTGGGAACACTCACAAACATGTCAATCTTTGCATATGATTACTCACAGAGGAGGAATGCATTATATAACTCCTGTCTTTGTCTGAAATCAATCAGTCTTCTTCTTATTTAGTAAAGACTCTCAGGCGTCCTTTCTCCTCTCCTTTTGCAGTTTCTCTCACCCTTGGACTTCTCTAATGCAGCCTGCAGTTTCCAGAGGAAGAGAAACAGACAGTTTGGTAGCTGTCAGTGTCTATTCCTGTAAGGGATGGAGAGGTTGCTCTTGATCATAGAGATCAGATAGTCTTTGGCTGCAGACTGAGTACCTTTTCCTGCAATAGTATTCAGCAGGAAATAAATACAGGTAAAACCAGAAAAAAAAAAAATCTGTTTCTGAGCAAGAACTCTTACATCAGCACCAATTCCTGAAATGCAGTTTATTCAGGAACACAAATGCTGTCCCCAAAAGGCCAACAAGTCACGCCACAGGTCTATTCACAAGTATGAATTTCAACATGTACATACAGTCGATGGCTTGTTCTTTGTGCTATTCTTAACATTACTGTAAATTAGCATATTATAATGCTATTTCTCCTATTAGAGCCTTGGTGTGTTTTGCCCTGTAGCTGTGATTAAGGGAAAGAAAAGGAGGATAAGCTTAAAACCTGTTTTTTTTTCCCCCAACTAGGTTAACACAAACATAGCCCAAGTTATGCTTAAAAACAAGCCATTTCAGAGCAGGCATAATATTCCATGCCTGTTATTAAAATACTTGAGCTCATGCTGAACAGATTAATAGGGCTGAACCAGCAAAAAAGAAATCTCATAATGCATTTCTTTGCAGGGATTCCACACCCATGTCACATTCTTCATCAAGGCAGGTATAGAAATCACTTTGCTACAATGCCTTTGTTAAAACCCAGACCCAGCTCTGAATGGTGTGTGTTTAACACTCACTTGTCCCACATGTCTGGACATACAAATATGTATGAAGGGGCAACAACTGTTGCAACAGTATATGGTCACTTACCACATATTTGTACAAATATCATCTTGTCCCCAAACTGGCATCTTATTTGTTACTGTAAATGCAGTGCAGATTGCTGGGGACTGACAGTTATTATCTTCCTGGGGCTGCTGGGTGGCAAAACCATCAATTCAGCTGAGGAGAGGCAGAGGGGAATATTTAACCTGCAGAGGCCAGGAACCCAGCATTCCTAAAAAGACATCTTACATACCTCATATATTACCACCACAGTTGTCTGTGGCTTTGGCAGGCCCTTCCTTTGTTTGTTCTGTATCCAGGTCTTGTTGCTGCTGTCATGCTAGCAACTTGCATGATCACCCAAGACAGCACAAATAGATATAACTTAATATCTCCTCAGGAGATTATTACAGAACTGCTATGCTTGAAATTAGGCACAATGATGCATTTTGCATCAGGAGCACACAATCAGGGGCAAAAGGCCTGTCAGCAAAGCAAATTCCAGATGAAGCATGCTAATACTGAGCTGGAAAAGGCCTTCTCACCAGCAATCATTTTGTGTGGGTAGTGAGATATTCCAGCCAGCCAGCCATACATCATGAATATCAATTACCACACGGACGCATGCAAACAGACGCGCACATGCACACACACAAACACTGAGCTGGCTTGCTAATTGTCTGATAAAATCTGGATGCTTCATAACAAAGTGATTTTAGTGGCTGCCAAAAAGAAAAGTCTTTATACAGCAAGACATTTTAGCAGGGAGAAAAAGAAACAGAGCATGAGTAGAAAAGAGGAATCATTTCATGAACATGTGGTTTCAAAACTCCTTGCTTTGGACAAAATCTGCTAGCACAAAATCTACTACCTTAAGGCTGGTGTTGGGAAGGTTGTACATCAAGTGTGAGTGAAGAATGGAAGATAGGGAGATCTCTACATGACTTGTTTTTAATATTCTGAGAATCTTCCCTTCCTGGTACCTTGCAACAGGCATAAAGGCGACTGTCAGAGTCTTACTATGCAACATCTCTCCCTCCCTCCCTCCCTCCCTCTCTCTCTCTCTGTGTATATCCATATATCTATATATCTGTATATCTGTGTCTATATCTATATATCTTGGAGACATACCAGATTTCCACGGTGGTTGCAGCTATATTCTGAAGGTTCATTCAAAGCCTGGAATATATGTTGACAATTTGGTGGGGAATCCCTCCCTTGACTCAAGGAGAACTCACCTGATTTGTGCTCTGTCATCCCACACATTGTTCTTACACCAGGCAGAGTGGGAGGCAACTTTGTTCAGTTTTGGGGAAATGCTGGAAAGGAAGAGGATGGAGCTATCAAGATGTGTGCTCCTCCACATCTGGTTCATTCCCCAATGCTTCAGACCAAATATCTCTCGCCTTCTCAATGACATTTTCCTGCTTGTTTTCATTCAGACAAACAACTCCTTTCCAATTGTCTCCCTAAAGGTTGGTCTGATATTTTTGGTGTTGTTTTTGATAAGCAGGTTTTAAAAGAAATCAGTTTATAGAGAACATCTCTTACACTTGTCAGATTGAAACATCATGCTCCACATGGTGGGGGTCCCACCCAGTTCCATGAGTCTACTTTTCATGACCACTGTCATGTCATGGATGTGGCTGATAAAAACAGAGAAGAGGTTGGGAAATTTTCAAATTCAAGAAGTGGGGTTTTTTAACTTAAAAAAAAAAACAAACCAAAAAAAACCCACAAAAAACCATAACAAACCAAAACCAAACCAAACAAAACCAAACCAAACCAAACAACCAAAAAAAACCACCCATCCAAAACCACCCGGAAAACCAAGAAACTTCAGAAACTAAAAATAATATTAAAAAATAGAAACTTGAAAAACACTACATCAACCTATGTAAATTTCATTAAAAAAAAAAAAAGAAAAATACTTCCTATTCTGGATAGTAATTTGATTTCTCTCCATCCTTATGGAAACAATTGAACAATCCAGTATGAACTGAACCATGCCACATGCAGCTTCCTCATCTCACATGTATCAGAAGCAGAGCACTTTGGCTTAGCACTAGGTATTCCACAAGCTCATCCCATTTGCTAGTTTAATCCTCATCAATACTGCTATCCTCCACGCTCCACCTCATCCTCTGAAAAGAAATGCAAATGAATGAGATTTATAGCCTGGGACGTTTTCAAGTTTTCAAACAAGGTGGGGCTTCCACTGCCCACCAGGCTCAATGAGGAGCCTTTGGTTGCAAATTCCTTCAGCTGAGCAACTGTGTGTTCATGTCAGTAACACTGCCCAGGAGTGCCAGCATCCTCCACCCCCTTCTTCACTTTCTTAGAAGCCCATTTCAAAGCCTCCTCGGACTGCTTGGCCTCTTGCTGTGCAAACAAGCAATGCAGGGCACATCTGTAATCACAGTAGATTCTTCTGTGCAATAGATTATGCATTAACTTCAGGCCAGATTTAGAAACAGTGAATGTGTCCAAGTGAGGGATCATCTCAAGTTCATTCATTTCTGCTCAAGACCTGATATTCTTCCCTTTCAGTTTGGTTTCTGGGGACTAACAGCACCTGGTTTTGCAGTCAGTAACTCACAGCATGATGGCAAAAACCCCACCATCATCATCCCCCAGCGTGAAACACCAGGATGATCTTTTAAAGTGAGGTCTCAAATGAACTTGAAATGAAATTTTCAATGTGTCTTTACCTTTCCTGGGTATTTTTGGTGGTCTTTCCTTTCTTTCTAGAAGACTCTCGGCAGATAGGGATACTTCACAGTCTGGCTTGACTAGGGTGACTTAGACCTTCAGACAGAACGAGAACAGGAGCAAAGCTCAGGGTCGTGGTAGCTGGTTCACTGCCAGCAGACTGCACACAGACCTTTCCCATGTGAAAACCAGCACAGCTGACGGGGCTGAGATGCCTGGAATGTCTTGGCAATGTGGCTCAAGCCCAGACAAACTCTTTCAGGACAGCAGCACGAGTTTGTCCAACATAGCCATGATGATGAACTGTCGTCGCACAAAGTGATATTCATGGTTTCCGTCCTCTTGTAATGGTCAGCTGTCCACATCACTAAAATAACCTTTGCTAATTGGCACCTACCTCAGCAGAGAGCCCAATGATTAGAAAAATGTGGAGAGTGAACTCCAAGCTTGAGGTGATACCTCTAGGTCAGAGATGAGCAAAAATTGGCAAGACAAGTGAAACAGCCACTTCCTCTACCTGCGCTGCCGATGAATAAAGGACTTTATATTCCAGAACTGTCAATCTGGCTTTTTTTTTTTTTTTTTTTTCCCAGCAGCACAAGTTTCCCTAACAAAAAGAAATTAAATTTGTTCAAAATTCAACCTGTAGGGAAAGGAGCTTGGCTCTATTTTAATGGCCTCTTTATAAAGGAGCAGGAGGAATAATGGACAGTCCCCGTGCTACTGTGTTAACAAGCTTCCATTGTTGATAATGGACACCCTAACACACTGTGGAGAACAAAGTGCATCAGGTCTGCGCACACCAGGCAAGGAGAGGGCTGGAAAACTGAAACCTTCCTCTTACTTTGCATTCTCTCCTAACTATTTCTGCCTGCATCAGGAAAGTTTTCCCAGTGTCGGAAGGTGAAAATGACAATTTGTGTTGGGAGAGATACAGAGAACCATCAGACACTAATAAAAAGTATTGGGAACAAAAGAATTGTTGAATTATTAGAGAAGAGCAAATGCCAGATTCATGGATTGTGAACAAAAATCAGTCTACAGGAGTGGAAAGCATCTTAATATCTGTTTGCCTCAAACAAAATTAAATCTTGAAGGAATTATGAAGAGGAGCTTCCTAAGAAATGGTATGCAGGAGATAAAAACGGAAAAGGAGACAATAAACAGCAATGCATTTCAGGTGCAAGCAGTTCTCTTACTGTGCCATTCCCAGCGTTGATATGCGCCCATAACTTTTGACGGAGTGAAATAGAGAGCAGCAATATCACCTCTGAATCCTGCCTTCACTCTTGCTGCAAAACCACCCAGCACAGCTGGGACTTTACAGGAGTCATAATCATAACCCAGCAAAGGGAGAATATGGGGAACTTCTAATCAGTGGAGGACAAAAAAAAAAAAAAAAAACAAAAAAAAAAACCCAAACAACCTACACAGAATGTTTAAAGACATACATGCAGAGGGTCCTTGTTGGTTGGCATTGGAGAAAGCAGAGAGAAGAAGTTTGGGGATTTTCAGCACACAACTGAAACCAAATGCGTGCCACATCTTTGCCAAAAAAGAAGGGACATATTTGTGTCTGATTTAGCACCTAGTGAACAAAGCCAACATTTTCCAGTACCATTGGCAGTCTCAGATCCTCCACCACTTGAGGCCTTTGACTGGAAGGCTGATGGCCACGCCACAAGATGATTTTGATCATTAAAATGCAGGGGAGGCTGTTAAAGGTGTGTGTTGAGAGCATTGAAAGGGTTCAGGTCTGTAAATGGATGCAACATCTGTAACAGAAATACAAGAATGGGACCAAAAAACATTCCACCCACAGATAAAATAGCAGTAACCTCCTATGCAGACCTAGGGTATGCACTCATGATGTCCACACAACAATACTCCCTTCAATTTCTCCCCTTTCCCCAAGCTCCCAGGAGCAGTGTTTGCCTTGCAGAGATCTCTTCCACAGTCCTTAGCAAAGCCTTGCACCAGAAAACTGATCAGCAATACTGCTGTATCCATACACATATTATCTGAAGCAAATTGACAGTGTTAGATACTTCAAGAAATAAAAAAATCAATATGAAAACAGGCAATCTAAGCAAAACCAGTTTGTGTAAGGAGAGTTTCTGTACTGTTTGCAAAATGAGAGCTCTCAAATTCTCTTTATAGCTGCAGCATGTTGAAAGCTAATTAAGAGAAATTTGGTTCCCTAGAAGTGTTTCAAAAAGTAAATTTCTTTCCATTCATATCAACACTGTATTTTAATTTTTTTCTTTCAAAAATCCATGAAAACTTTAAATTTCCAGTGGCTGAAGTAAAAAAAGAACTTTCCTATTCCCAGCTTCTGAAAAATTAAATAGAAGAATGTTGACATTTTAAAGAGGAAAATTGGCCTGATTGAAATGCTAGTCTCTGACCAAAAAAAAAAAAAAGTTTCAATAAAAGCATTTTGATCAACAAAATTTTACATTCTGCTTAATCTATACATTCTTGATTGAGCCATCTGTTTTATTGGGGTGACTCTTGGATAACCAATGTAGCCAAAAATCAAGAATGACTGTTAGTTATTCAGTGAGTAAGCTTCAGAGAAACATATTTAGTTATCTCCAAACAGCAAGAGTAATGCTTTGAGGTGTGAAATTATACCCACTGCAGCACAGTAGGAAGAGAAGATTTGGCCCTGGGGTGGATGCAAAGGAGATGGACCTCAATCTTTTTTATCTTTGGAAGAAAAATGCTGCTCAGTTTGCAAGCCAGTGAGGGCTATGACATGAGGGGAGGGGGAGTGGGGAAGAGAAGGAAGAAAGAAAAGGCTGAAAAGCTGAGAACCAGGAAAAAATTCACTTCCTCACCAGCCTCTCTCTGCTGTCCAAGAAAACACCAATAGAAATGTCAAATATGTGCTGTCCCCCCTCCATGTAGGAATTTTCAGGTCCTTGGGTTTCCTCTCCTCCACAATGTTTTGCTGCTGCATCCCTCCCTCACCTCCTCCTCTCAGAAAACTTCTGCCTTGCTCTAGCCATCTTGGAGACCAAAGGAGCTGCCTTTGGATGATTTAGTCTGCTTTCTTCCTAAATTATTATTCTGTTCATCATGCCACAAGGATGCCCCAGTTAAAAGAATGTGTCTGAAAAGATCAATGACCAGCTAGGACATTATGGTTAATGCCTCACAATGCAGCCATTCAAAGCTTCTCAGGGACAGCAGAGAGCAAGCTTGGATTTTCTGATCTAAACACTCAAACTTCCCTGTGCTCAAGTAAAAGGAGAGCCTGCACTGCCTGCAAGCTTTGAAGAGATGGGAACATGGGGAGGGAACAGGGCTGTCTAAAAATTTCCTTCACTCACAACTTAAAATAATCTTCTGTGCTGGTGAGGCAGGGGCCAGGCTCTGCAGGAGAGAGGGAAGGAGGCCTGCACTGAAGGCAGTGATGTGATTGACACCTCGAGAAAGCAGCCGAGGATCTGGCCCAGAAATATATTCAAAAACCTTGTTTGTTCATTTTGGAGGAAAATTCCTGGGCTTTGCAGCACAGATACTGATTTATTTGATTATTTGGTCACCTGAAATAAAGGCCAAAAGTATTCCCTGCCTCCCCCTGCCCACCATGTCCATTCAGATCTGCAGTTAATCCAGTGGATTAACATTATAAACCCTCTTACTATTTTAAATTTGACAGAAGCCATTCCACTTCCTCCTGAGCTTCCATTCCTTGAAGCATTTTACTGCTAAGAAAGCAATTACGTTATCATTTCGTAACGATCACCACATTTCCACAGGTAACACGAATTCTACTGCATTTGTGAGTAAAATGGTATTTTCATTGCACATAACTGTAAACATGGGCAGTGGCTATTTAACAAGTTAGCTCTCAGACTGTACTTTAAGAGATCCAGCTGTTTCTACCACAAAACCAAGCATATTTCCCCAAAGCTACTGAATGATTAGCAATTTTTTGCATCAGGAGAGACTGTAAGATGTGAGAATAAAATGTATTCTACCATTTACTTTGAGATTTTTATGGAAAACAAACAAGCAATCCATCAAGCTGGCCGAGTTTGTCAAGTTACTGGAGACCAGTTAACTGAATGAGACTCACTGGAAATAGTTGAGTAAATATTTAAGAAGATCAAATGGAGGAACATTTGGTACAGCACAGCTTGCTAAAAGATTGCAAAGATACCAGCATGTTTCAGGAGAGGCAGGTCACGCCTCAGAAAATTGCTGGAATTCTTTGAAAGTGCTGTATTGCCACCAGGACAGACAAGGGAAATAGAGTGGACTTCGTTTTTCAAAGTATTTGACAAAGTTCCTTGCTTGAGGTTAATGACCTAAGGAGCCAAGGCACAGTACAGAATAAAAGTTGCTGGAGTGAAAATTGACTTCAGGGCAAAAACCACAAGGAAACTGTAAATATAATTCGTAAGGTGGGAAGAAAGTTGATGGTGCGCTAGCAGGTGAAAAAATGTAGGGATCTTCCTGGGTAATTTTTGTAATAATAGACTTCAGTTTTCCCGGTTTTTTTTTTTCCCTTCACTTCTTCTTTCCTTTAGTTTAAGTAATTATTTATAAGGTACTGGATTCATAGCTTGAAGTCTGCAGAATTATTCTTTTAGTCCAGGGGGCAGGTGGTACCCACATTCCTGCAAATTGGGGTTACCTCCATGCCCTGCTCTGAAGTGAGGGAAGGAGGATTGAGCAGCCTGATTCCACTTGCTCACTCTGCCCCTGCCCTCCCTGCCCTGCACATCGCCTGAGGTGAGGACATGAAGTCCAGATTTTCCAAATAAATGCATTTTTTAAAAAATTATGGTCAAAAGTAAAGAGTTTTTTCCCAAACGATTTGTAACTCAAATCAAAAGTAAACAATAACATTTTCACCACTTGCAAACAAGAAATTCACAGATGCTGTTCTCCAAAAGAAATGTTGAAGGTACAAAAATCACATGGAGCAAAAGGAAAAGAAAATAAACCAGAGAAAAATTTCACTAGATTCCATAAAGAGGTGCATAAAATATCA
The DNA here is from genome assembly GCA_013400175.1 of Phainopepla nitens. Taxonomy (NCBI): domain Eukaryota; kingdom Metazoa; phylum Chordata; class Aves; order Passeriformes; family Bombycillidae; genus Phainopepla; species Phainopepla nitens. Next base: position 95,021 of record VXBQ01014037.1, read on the forward strand.
GAGTACCCATTTCTAAATAGCTTAGCAGTCATCAATAAGACATTTTAACAGCTTTGAATAGGAAATAACTGGAAAGTCAGTTGTCACAGAAACCTAGTGGGCCCAACTGTGTACTTCTAAATGCAATTTCCAACACCACTTGCTGATAGAATAATGACACCATTTATAATGGCTTGTTATTTGGATCTGTAACGTCATATATTAATGATTTATTAATCATCTGTAATGCTATATATAAATGCACCATGAATACAGTGGGTACTTATTATACATGGATTTAACAAAGTTGCATTCCTAGACTCGGCTCCCTTTCCTGTCACTTGTCCACATCCCGTGTTTTGAGACCTGAGTCCTGACTCTGTGGCAAAACCCGGGACAGGAGAATTCAGAATGAGGTGTTTGGTGCAGAAAGAGATCTGTTCCTTCCGGCTGACCATGTAGATAATAAACAGAAGGATTTAAAGCATCTGCAGTACGTGCACCAGTAAATTGTAAATGCACCTTAGCCCAGGTACACAGCATATAAACAGAATAACGTCTTGAAGCAAAGAATAAAAAGCACCGACATTTGCTGAAAAGGCAACGCTACGCTTTATAGTGTGGGAGAGAGATTTGGGAGCACTTGAAGAAAAATCCCCCGAGCCCCCAGCCCCATCTACAGCCCTGTAAAGCTGCAGTGAACAAAGCAAATGTGATTCTGTGTTATAGCACAGGAGCATGAGATAAATCAACGGAGGTGGTAGTAATGTAAATGTTATATTTATAATGGAAACGCTGATACAACCCCTGACTTACAGAGGTGCTTGGCAGGAGCTGCCATAATACAGAGAGATATCATTTTAGCAGTGTTTGCAGAACTGATCATTGTATCTCGCAAGGAACACCCTGTGCTTGCTCTTCAAGGTGCAAACCACGGGCTATGAATCAGCCAGAATGACTAAATACACACTGCACAAGCCTAACCTGGAGAGAGAGAGACAGAAAAAAAATAAATTTATTCAAATGCCAAGTTTGTTCTTTACATTTCAAAAGCTGGAGGAAGCAATCAAATCTGCAGTACTTTCTTCTTCTTCTTCAGTAAGTTGTATTAAAAAACTCAGTTGGTTCAGGAATTATTGATCTGAATTGACAGTGATGTTCTCAAATTCATATAAGAGAGTCATCTCATTGCAAGCCCATTTAAAGGATCTGTGGTTCCAAATTCACAAAAAAATTCTCATGAAACATTAAAAAAAAAAAAGAAAAAGAAAAAGAATTAAAGAAAATAATTTTTGAGAAGAGATGGCACAAAGCATTTTGCTTTGGTATCATGTGTGATTTGTCAGAAGCAGACAGAAATTCTTGTTTTCATTTTTGTCAGAAATGTTGCAATTTTTTAGCTTGACAAAACCTACACATTGGCAGAAACTATTGAGAAGGGGTGGCCGACAGGAACAGAGTCTTCTGATGCTACTGGAGCTAAGCTGTGAAGGAGGTACCATTAAATTTGATTCATGTGAAAGTGTTAATTGTGACTAATACCAAACCTGACAATAAAAAAGGAAAACATTTTATTTTTAAATACAATACTGTCTGAATCCTTGTGAAAGAGGAAAGGGCTTTATATCAAAATTTTGGGCTGCATGAGGAAGTTAAGTGACCAACATTAGAAATCAGAGCTCTGAAAAGAATGTAGAAGTCTTAGAGTAAAAACTTGACACCCAGACATACTTTCAAGTGTATTAGAGCACCTAATACACGGGAGTCAAAGAGCTGGAGGGCTTCAAAAACACTCCAAAAGTATCTATCATGTATATGAAAATAAGTCCAGTCCTAAGGACACATAGCACACTGAAGGAAGAGCATGTAGCTCTTGAAAGAAGGGATGTGCAGCTCTGCAGTTCTGAGTTCCTTCTGCTAATCACTATGAGACCCTCTCACCAACAAATAAATAACAGGTGAAGAAGATGTAGAAGTTTCTGTTGAGAGAAGAGTATTAGAACAAAGTGGTTCTGTACTTGTGGTATTTGATAAACTTTGAAGATTGCTTCCATTCCTATCTTCCATTCCCCTGCTTTTTTCTTTTCCCTCTTCACCAAAGTCAGGACTAAAATCCACCCCTCCCCTTTGACTTCTACATTGGCTGCTCTATCTGTTTCAAAAGAAGATGGAGTTTCTGTCCAACTTCAGGAGGGGAGTGTTAGTTTATATAGTGATGAGTTCCTTTAACATTTTAAAAGAAATTTATGAGCACAACATGGACTTCAGATAGCTCCATGCCATGAGTGTAGTTTGGTGCAGGCTCATTCTCTTCCCAATGAGCCTTAAATCTCACATGGAATGCTCAAAGTCTTGAAGAAGAACAGGCACCACAGAAATTTCAATTTAGAAAAGACAAAGGAAGTACAAAGAAAGCCTTTGTACAAAATCAAAAGACAACTTCCAAGCACTGACATTCTTCCCTGGTTTTGCCTTTGACTGACAGCACCTGAGTTTTCAACGTGGCAGTATAGGAATGGACTTTGGGGCTTTGCCACCCACCTTCCCCTTTTTGACAGCCAGGTGTGATTGTGTTTCTTCTCAAAAACTCTGTAGCATCCCCAGACCACAAGGTGGGGAAAAAAACCCACATGTGAGAAACACTGGAGTATCTCCAAGTCACATGGAGGATTTATCATGTCCTCTAATGAAGCATTTAAGCTTGCATAGATTAATAGCCACTAGGCTTGCTTCTGTGCCTGCTGTGCATGTTACCAGAGCAAGGCCTTGGGCATTGTTGTGGAAACAATTCCTTGCGCAGAACATACAGAAAAACACAGGTATCACAGCTCATTTTCCATTAAAATTGATTCATGTCTGTCCTTTTGCACTGAGGGCGTTTATGGCACCAGTGACTCACAGGAAAACAAGGGCTATGGAGGTGACCATGCTCATAAAACACTAAAACCTCTACTAACAAACAGGAATGGTGATAAATATGCTGTGCAAGAGGTATTGGATTTATACTGTGGCAAATTAAGAAGAAAGAGCATCAGAGATACACATCTCAGAGCCACTTGAGCTGTAACAGAGCCTCTCAATAACTGGAAATGCCAACTTCTCTCCAGCATTTTCTAAGCTGGTCTTGATCTTCACAAAGAATGCTAGCTGTTGGTACAGAGGATTGCAGCTCAGTTTTTTGCATAAAAATTCATGAGACAACATCTATTTCAACTGTCTTATACAGCAATGAAGAGGAAGGGGAAAAAGAAAAAAAAGTTTAGCCCTACAGCTGAGACAGGATTCATTTTGGGTAATGATTGCAACCCAGCAGTGGAAATTACAGATGCTACTAGGTTCACTATTATTTTGCAGCTTCTCTAGTAATCTTCAGTGATCATTTATAACAGCATGTCTGATGACTTTCAAAACATAACTGGAAAGGATACTTCTGTGGAGAGTATGGCTACTCAGAGGAGAAATCAATCTCTTCTGCTCAAGGAGTCAGCTTCATAGGAAATATCCTAATGTACAATGGTAGAAAGGCCCTGGTGAAACACAATACAGGCAACCCTTGCTTGTGTAGGGTAATAAGAGGCCGAGGTGACCCAAAAAAACCCAGAAATAGCATAAGTATAAAAAATTAACAAGTAAATAAAAAATAACAGCAAAACAAGTCAACAGTAAGAATGTGCTTTTAAAAAGATTAATTACTCCATGAGGAAGAAGAAGAATAAGGGCTTTTGTTAGAATTATGAAGTTCATGCAGAGCCTGGCAAACCAGACATGTCAATAAATAATGGCAACAATCACCTGAAATCGTTGGCTGCTTTGTGGCCCATACAAGTGGATAGTGTGGTCCCCCCTCCACTCATACTGGATATATATCAGTGTCATGTGAGCCACCATATCACAACATCTGCAGGCTCAGCCAAGAGGCCCCAGACTGAACAGGAATGCAGAACTATCTCCTTACAGTTTAAGGAACACTTGAAGCAAATACTTCCCCCCAAAAAACATGAAACAGGCTATGGGAGAGGAAGCAGGAGGGTGTTTTAATAAAATTTATGTGGTTGCTAAGGTAGTTGAGCAATCATATTAGCTCTGGGATCCTTTGGTTTTCTATTACAGTTTGTAGAATGAAAACAACACTCAAATTTGCATTTAAACCACTCTGAAGCCCTCACAGCAAAGAGGACAGGCAAGGACCTCCTCTTTCCCTGATCTCACACCTGTCAGTCTCCCTCTGCTATGGCTCACCTCCAGCTTCCACCCGAGCTCAGCATCTCTAACACGCCTCATCGAGGTTTGCCCAATTGTTCTGCAACCCAGGGTTGCTCTGAGACACAGAAAAAGAGGTTTGCCTTTGGCCAAACCTACATCTTTCTGGGGTTGTTTTTTTTTTTTTTGCTGCCTAATGCACCACTGCAGTGGTCCTGGCCATTCACGTTCAAGACAAACACATGGTGTGCACACACATGCATATCCATTTCAAAGAACGTATTAAGTGTAGTCCCAGCTAAATTGCAAGGTGCAATTTAATACCAGCAATTAACTGTGCACATATTTTTGAATATGAGCTGCAGCAGCACAAGTGCTAGAAGTTAGATGTCTTTTCATATGGTGAAGTTTAAAAATAACTTTAGGGTACTTTTGTCATGGCAAATGCTTGCACAAGGTATTATTAGAGCAGTTATTCAGGCAAGCTGCAGACAAAATCTGCACCATGATAGACAGTAGAAGCATCTGGGAAGTAAAAATGCAGAAGAGATAGAAAATACAGGAAATATGCAAACACTTGCTCGGACTTTGACAATGTCTACATCCAAGACTGTATTCTAGTTGGCTTTACGTTTCATTTGTTTAAAAATTTAGAGGCAGAAAATATAATAGACAAAAACTGACCACAGAATTAGAACAGCACGCTATTCATGCACTCTTTCCATTTTATCCTAGATAAATAACTTTGTGATGGTCACTTTTCAACTTCGGGAGTCCTTCCAAGGGAGACCTTAAAACACGTTTTCTTACTAAGAAAAGGAACATGGAGGGAAATGCACAGGAGCACATGCAGAAATCCCCATCAGTTAATCACAAGTGAGATCCTTTATCATTTTATCCTGGATAAATGCAATGAACTGGACTGCAAACCTGCCATGTGTTGATGATTATCATATGGACACAAATGATTTCGCTGGAGTGGCACCTATCCTACAGGACCAAATTCAGGATGGAAAATGTTTGGGAACCCTAAACCCCAGGTTCTCCTGTGGCTCCTCCATGTATTGTGAGCAGCAGGAATGGGTGCAGCTGCAAGACACAAGGTTCAGTGGCAGGGAGCCCTGAGGAGCCTTGACAGCCTTGAGCAGGGAGTGTGCATCAAAACAGGGAGCCTGCAGGGAGGGAAAGACAAAACCACTCCCACAGCTTCTCCAAGGCCTTGTGCACCCACCTGAGAAGACCTGCACACCCTGTGGGCCCTGCCCATGCAGAACTGGTGGAGGAGGCAGTGTTTTAGCTGGCTACAGTTAAAGAGGCTCTCTCCACAAGTGACTGACTGCTGCTGTCGTGGTGTCTGGCGCAAGCCTGTATTTTGTCACACTTGAGGCATGTGGCAGCACTCAGAGGTGTATCTACATATTCTGTACCCAACAGATGCAGAAAAAGAAGTCAGATAAAGACTGTTTATAACTGGAGGTACTGAGCAGTAACCAGTAGGGATGGATAATGGTTAAGAATGCAGGTGGATCAAGAACCCTTTTCCTGGGATTGCCAGTTCCTAATCACTTCTGTTCATTGATTTCTTCCCCTCCTCTTCTGTTTCAGAGAATTTTGCTGTCACCTAAAACAGCTCTAGGAGCTGCAACACATTTCCTCACCAGGATGCAGGATTTCAGAATTCCCCAGCACAAAAAACAGAGTCCACAATCTGTGATTAAGTCTGGGCATCAGTGGCACCCTACACTTCCAAAGCAGAGTTGGGCTTTTCTTCCTGGATGAGTCTCAGTGGGCAAGGCAAGAAAATGTGAGAGCAGCCAGGTCTGTGTTGCAAGAAGCAGCCTGCTCCAAATGAAGGCTACTGAAAATAACACATCCTTCCATCAGAAGGACAACAGCCCAGGTACCAAACAGTTATTCAATATAATTTCCCTGGAAGTCAATAAGATCTGGAAATAAAGTAAAACTATTAGGCTCAACACAAAAGGACAAACCAAACCAAATCAAATGAAAAAAAATGAAAACAAAATAAAAACCAAACAACAAATCAAAAAAACCAAACAAAACAAACAAATAGCCCCCCAAACAATAAACAAACAAAAAACACACTCAAAAAACAAACAAAAATCCACAGAAAAACCCAAACAAAAAATCCCACAAAAAAACCCAAAAAAAGCCACAAAGAAACAAACAAAAAAATCAAACCCCAGTTTAGGTGTTTTGCCAAAGCTATCCTTTTTGTCATGAATCTCATGGCACTTGATGTTTTCTTGAAGCCCTAGCTCAAGAAGGCATGAAACAGCTTTCATTTTTAATTAAAAATTCTTTCTAGAGTTTGGTCATGACAAGTAAATAAATAAATTAATAAATAAATAAATAAATAGATAAAACCAGAATATACTATAACAGACTTGAGAAATAAGAAACCAAATGAGAAGAATACTCTTCCACTATCAAAAAAAAAAAAAACCCAACCAAAAAAAAACAAAAACAAAACAAAGGTAAAATAAATTTTAACATAACTGTGTGATTTTTGAAATTCGATTTAGAAATTTGAAGTCCTCTCCCAGCAATATTCTTCCACTCTTTGGAACTCCAAAGACCCAATACGTTGTTCCTTCTCAAATGTCTTCTTGAAACTCTCCCTCTAGAGCACAAACCCTGGTCCAAGCTGCACATGCTCTGCCAGGTGTCCTATGGGGGTTTACTGATACCTTGAGTTCTACTGTCTCACTTTGAATTCTGCTGTCTCATGACAGACTCTCATCCTTTCCTGCCTTTTCCTTTTGATGAAAAAGTCACAGTCAAATACTGGAACTTAAGAAGTTAACAATAGGTGAAACATCAGTGATACTCACACTGTTCCTATGTGGAAGCTGCAATGAAACACTAATTTTAGCTGGCTGAACTGACAGGTGAAGCTGTGCCATGGATCCTTGCAGTGGTCACATGCTTCAGCTGCGAAATTTAGGGTGCTGCAGTTGTTGCATGTGCAGAAGTTGTTTCTGATCCTGGCTGATACAGCCTGCTGCATGTCCAACACCACAACTGATGTGTTCCTGGGTCTCTTTGCATCCTCACTGGAACCTGGAGCACCACCTGCTTGAAGAAGATGCAGAACTACTGAAATACAAAAGGCTATGGCCTTAAAACTAATGGGTTTTCTGACAGGGGTAGAACAGAAGAGTAAGTCCAAAATGACACAGGCCCTGTTGTGGTTTGAAAATTCCATTCCAGCCTTCTGTGTTTTCCTGATTGGGCTTACTGCTGTTAAAACTGTAATTATTCCCACAGTTTGTAGTATTCTGTAGATACCCAGAGCACCTTGTGTTAATATACTAGGAACGAGACACACAAAAAAACCCCCATCTCCATATTCATAGATGAACACTGTAAGTGAATTGCTGACAGAATGTTTCCTGGGGTGGAAAGAATGGAGAAGTTTCTGTTTTATGAGTTGCCAGAGGGAATAGTTTCTAATGTACAACTTGTGCATTTGCTGGAAAATGAGCACAGTCCCAAAAACAATACCCTCAGCTCAAGGTTTTCCGTTATTGAGTTGTTTTTATTTTATTTACAATGCAAACAAAAGTGCTGATTATCATGATTCAGCACTCTCTAAGAGAGATGGAAGCAGTAAACAGAGTAGGCAGTGAGATAGAGGGACCTGCCACCACACCAGGGCACAGTATTTCTGCAGGTTACAGATATTTTGGGAATGATGTTCCTTTGCCATGCATGTGCTCTTAGATATTTCTTGCAACTTGGTGAGGCCCAGTATCTGACTCTCTCTTCTACCCTTTTGTGGCCTTCTTAAAATCTGTGGATTTTTTAGGGGTTTTTTTATATAGTGATTTTGCAACATCTGGATCCCATTTAAAACACTTGAATTAATATTGTCCCGAGCTAAAATGCTCATGCACAAATGATCAGAACTCTGCAGAGTTCTAGGAAAACCTTTGGGACAGGGTCATGTCTGAATCAATAGTCCCACGAGATACTGTGAGGTTGTTTGAGACAAGATAAGGCAGAGGCAAACATCCACCACCACTTCTCACTACTAACAACCTCACTGAATTTTTCATGGGGCTCCCTGACTACAATTTGGGCAACAATTGCCTTGCCTGAACTCTTTGTTAATGCCATTAACAATAAAACCTTCCACATGATCCTAATCTGCTTGGTGGGAGGAAAGGCACCCCAGGAACTGCCAGATTAGGCTTGGAGGAAGTTTCACTCACTTCACTGGTGAGCAGAAGTTGTGCTACCTCCAGTCCTTTGGGAACACAAGTATTACTTGAGGGTGCTGCAACATGTCTGAGAATTGGGTTCATTATAGTAGTGTTGGGTTTGTATGGCCAGTTTTTGGTAGCCACACTCTGACTCCCCTGTGACTGGAGAGGGGAGAGAAAACGTAATGAAGAGCTCATGAATTGAGATAAGGGCTGGGAGAGATCACTCATCAAATACTGTCATGGGGAAAACAGACTGAATTAGAGATATTAATCGAATTTGTTGCCAGCAAAATCAGAGCAGGGTAATGAGAAGTAAAATAAACCCTTAAAAACAGCTTTCTCCCACCCCTTCCTCATGTCCAACTCAACCTCCTCCCCCAGGAGACACAAGGATACAGGGAATGGAGGTTAGGTCAGTTCATCACATGTTTTTTCTCCAGCTGCTCAGGGAGAGGAGCTGTTCCCCTGCTGCACTATGGAGTCTCTCCTGTGGAAGACAGTTCTCCATGATCTGCTCCAAGGTGAGTCCATCCCAAGAGCAACAGTTCCCCATGAATTGCTGCCCTGTGGGTCCCACTTCCATGGGGTCGGTCCTTCAGGCACCCCCCTGCTCCAGCGTGGGCTCCTCCAGGGGCTGCAGGGGCACGGGCTTGGGGTTTTTTTCCTCCTTATTCATTGGAGACTGACATTTGAGTAACCATGCAGGACAAGATATAACTGAAATTTATGAATCCTCTACAATCAAGCATGATAGCGTGAGAGAGGACAAACTGTATCAGAAAGGAAATCCTTGAACAAAAGTTCAAGAATTTTTCAAGGACAGGGGTAATCTGGCTTCCAGTTCCCAGGCATGTGTGGCCTTGGGCATACAATATCTCATGGCTTGACCTCTGTAGCAAAACACCTGGCAAAAAGAAAAGGAAAATTTTAGAGAACACAAGAAGAATGCACGGAACTCTGCTACTCTTGTGGCCTAAGGACATTGGTCAAGAGGACTTAGAAAAGCAGGAATTCCAGACTTGAGAAATCATCAAAAGCAAAAGTAGTCTTTTGTAGTCTATTCACAATTGTTTTGCCTAGCAGATTGAAATTCACACAGCTGCTGATTTTAGTTTTGAGGCAGAAAGTGCCACTGTCTGTGCAAGTTTCAGCTGGAACCTGAAGTCACCTAGAAACCACGAGGAACAACTCTGCCCACCACTGTACCAGAGCTACCATCGGCTGGGAAGAGCAAATGTGGTCCCATGGGTGGGACATATGTTGGCAAAAATAATCCTGATGAGAAATTCTACCATTTCCATACACTCAGGATGATCTTGGACCACTCTTGACTCCCATCAGTCTGGCATATTTAGAAACCCGTGTGGAGACATTCTGTATGATGAAAGCCTAATTCACCATGGTATGCGAGTATTTAACACAAATACCTTTCTGATTTCATGTTAAGAGTATTTTTTTTCCACTAAACTTGCATGGTTATAGAAATAAAAAATATCATCAGGTACAAACTGGAACACAAAATGAAGAATGCATTTAAGATCTAGTACATGTGGGGATTTGTTTTTTTTTTTTTTAAAGATTAATTTATTTTGTATATCCATGCTAATGTGGTATTAGCATTTGTATTAAGGACACCTGAGTGCCCCAGCTGAGGACAGATCCCTGTGGTGCCAGAAACGGAACACACCCAGGGGTTAGAAATCATATTAGTTCTTTCCTTAGATGTTCTCAGACAAATAAATAGAAGAAACATGTATTCTCATTTTACAGTCAGGCAACTTAGGCATGAAGAAATTAATCACCATTCACAGAACAGCAGCATTTCTCAGTCCTACACCTAAGTGGTAAGGCTATTCCTTCTTACATATCTTTTCTTTGAGAGTTTTTATATTTTGTTAATTAAATACAAGTGACAGTTACTTCAGTCATGATCAAAAAGGATGCGCATTTTTTCCTTGCCGTAAAGGGACTCGGTTGTTCATCAGCTGAAGGGTACATCTATGTATTCTTCCCAGGCAATTGTCTTCCCACTGTGTGGTGTCTCAGTTGTGTCTTTATAACAGATACAAACTATGAACTGAAGCCATTGCTCTTGTCCTTAAACTGGTCATAATAATCTCTCTCTCCATCAAAAAAAAAAGAAAAATCATGGCCATTTGCAGAACTTGGCAAATGAGCTTCTATTTTCAAAAGAGGATGTCTACACTAGTGAAGATTGAGCTCCCCCCACGAAGCATCTGGGTGTGTTCCTGGGCAAGACTTTGGCAGATATGGGAGAGGAGATGAGTACTGTAAAAACACTGCAGGAAGTGGGAGCCCGTCACTGACTGCTCCAACCAGCAGAGCAGTTTTATTGACAGATACATCCAAGTGCATATTTGTGTATGTTTGTGTGGAAACTGGGGACCCTGTCCAAGCCAACAGTAAGGAAAATACAGCTGGATCCAGTGCACAGTGTCTCATTTCTAAAGATACTCTACAAATTCCAAAAAAAGCAAAGCATAAGTAGGAGTTCTTCTCTGTGCCCATCTCAGATTGCTGGAGACATGACAGGGACGCAAAAGTAGAGAAGCTGCAGATATGGACTAAAATTTTCTGGAAGAAGAAATCCCCAGTAACTTCCATGGCCCTTTGATAAAGTCTCCAGGGAGCAGATGATCAGCAGAGATAACATTGTGAAACTATACAGCATTTCCTCTCTGTCTGTGTTACATATTTAGCAGTGTACCATCAGGACTGCAGAGGACAGCATTATTTCTTGATTATACAATATCATGTATCTATTCAAACTTTTCTGTGGAAGACAGGAGCATAATACATTATAAAACGATTTCTTTTTCTGGCAATTTTTTTTTTTCCTTCCCGTTTTTTTTTCTCCAGTCACTCCTAACTCATTGGTTTCAATGCCCATGATACATGAACTTCACTTCAGCTTTCATTCAGAGAAATGGAAAACAGGAAAATCTTGGTTATAGCAGCAGAAAAAACACATTCAGACCTGCATCAGAAATTTATTTTGTTGTAAAATTAAATTCTTTCTTTTTTTTAAAGGAGAAGAGTTTTCCTCCTCTTCAGCTTATCAAGAAAAGTCTTAACATTGTTTTGCTATATTACAGATCAATGTGGGCTTTGGATAACTGAGGTATAAAGGTTGTGAAACGTAACCTGCTGCTGTTCAAATTGCTGGACACAATCCCAAGACTCAGGTGGAAATATGTATCTTTCAGACAAATTTTCCTTCTCCTAATGCTGCCTTCCCCCATTATGTATTGAACTGGTGACGAGAAAATGTAGGAGAAAAAAAAACAAAAAAAACCCACCAACAACAACAAAAAAACAAACAAAAAAAACCAAACCCAAAAAAAACAAAAACAAAGAGATTCTTGACTGACTCAGCAGAGGAACAGACCTTCTGGCACTTTTCCAGCAGCCCTGACATCGAGGTTATTACAGAAATCCAATCACATGCTTTACAATTAGACCTTGGGTTATCAAAATTACTGGCTTTTTTTTCACCACGTCTAAGGTGAAAGGTGGCAGAAAACAGCAAACTAACAGAGGACTGTTAAATACAATTGCCAAGAATATGGGCAAAGCACAACAATTAAGAAATGACCATTGGGATTAGGGTCCTCAGCCCTACATAAAACCTCTGACAATGGCATTGAAACATGACTGACAGAGGATCATGACTGGACTGTTTGGAGCTTGGGTCCTGTAAAGCCCCTCACAGGAGCCCTGACACAAAAGTAATTAAATAAATCAGACAGAAAAATGGCACGTCCTTCACATTTGGGGCCACAGACACTGCTCATCGTTCCATGACACACATGCAATGATGGGGAAAAGAAGTGTATTGAGGAATTCAGGTACAGCCAACATTATAAAGCTCTAATTTCAGTGACAATTCTTCAGGCAGACACTAGAAAGAGTTAAAATGGGCCAGTAATTCCCCGGTCTTGTCTATCTACCTCCTAATTCCATCACCTGCTGCCATCCAGGGAATCTCAGGTTAAATGATTTGATCATGCCTCCTATGTCCAGGGCAGTTACACAGGGAAGCAAGCAGGTGCTGAGAATTTGAGTGGTGTCAGCACGGGGTGAGACCTCTGTGCTGCCCGGGGCCGTTCCCTCACACGGGGGGCCCTCACAGGAATTCAGAGTTGGATGAGCTGGATGCCAGCAACACAAATTCAACCCACTAGGCAGCACAAAACAAAGGGCAAATGCTTGCAAAGGTTGTGAACAATATGAAGAGTGAAAGGAGGGTGCAGCCTCCCAAAACTATACTTAGTTTTGTTTATCATCTACGATTAACCCTGCTCTAATTTACACCCTGCTAAGCATACCCAGGTCACAATCCGTTTGTGTGAGGAACAACACAGGATTCAAGATCCAACTCTTGTTTTTCATTCCTTTAAGCAACAGCTGATATAAAGTCTTGTTCCAGATTGTCTCTTAACAGCCTGTGGAGGGATCATGTATTCTGGGCAGCAAACCAGCATCAACACTCCGGGTGGGGATGGATGGTGAGAGGAGAAAGACAAGTGGAGGTACGACTATCTTGCCAAAACAAAACAGCAGAACTTCCTGGCTTCTCCCCAGTCCCCACAATTTACTGTTCTTCTCAAAGGAAGGCGGAAACCCCAGCAAGGAGGATTCTTGCAGATCCCTGACCGGGTTGTTCTGAATGCTAGAGGAAAGAGTGGTTGTGCAGGAGTGGGTAATTGTATCACACAGCACAGTCAGCAGGCACATCCAGGGAACATGCCATTTAGGAGGCGAAGAAGTTGCAGGCAGCAGTAAGTTGAGCTATTTGCACAACCTACCTGGGAAAAAATAATACCTTTCTTAGTGCAGAAGTACAAAAAGTACATGGTAACACAACAGAAACATGTTCTTAAGTAAACAAGAGTTTAAAAAAAAAAGCTGTTATAAGAATGCAATGGTTGGGCATACAGGTTAATGCATTTGCCAGGGTTTCTACAGCAACACAGTGAATTAATTTTCAATCATGATGAAATAGACTTCTGTTTTGACTATGTAGGAATTCAATTCACATGTCTTCCACTCTCCAGCTCACTCAGTCTCCTTGACTCTTTTCAGGGGAGAAAAAGAGAATGAAGAGGGCACCACCCACCATCCATTCAGCTTGACAAAGTGGCTACTGAAGTGCACATGTATGGACTGACCACTTCACTGTGCTTGCAGCACAGCTGTTACCTTCTAAAGGTGAATCTGCTGCTGTACAACGAGCTTGGGAGATGCTGAGTGCTTCAGAGTCCCATTGGCTTCAAAGGAAAATCCAGTATTTTCTACACCCTTCCTCCACTCCAGGATCAAGATCTCTAAGAAGCAGTTCAAAACAGTACTGCAACCCACCGCTCACATTTAAAACTCTTTTGTACCTTTTTTTACGATGCTTTGGACAATCTCCTTTGCCTGACCTCATGTGTTATGTAGAAGAAACCTAACTGGTTTATTAATGCTAGCTTCAAAGTCACATATACATGCATAGACACTCTCTCAGACAAATCCCTCTCTCTATTACAATAAATATCTCATAAAAAATTACATACCCTGAATATATTCAGCAGCAAAATAGCAGCTGTTGCATAGTTTGAGGGTTTTTTATTTTTAACTTCTTAATATGCTGATCCGATTCTTGTAATCAGAAACAAGGGACATTAATCTCATAAAATATGTAAGCTGTATTTTATCTGGAAAAAAAGGAAAATGTCAAAGCTGTAGCTTCTTTCCTTTCTTTTCTTTGTTTCATGAGGTGAGAAGACATCTGCAGGTGGAGTTGAAAGTGACTGCAGGTTAGCACCACGGGCTCAGAGCAGAAGATGAGAGATCAAGAGAGAACAGACAGCTTTTGGTCCATGGTCTAATTTTTGTCCTGATCAACGGCTTCTCTGAGAGCAGTTCTGAGTCACAGTCCATGTGAACAGAGTTGGTGGGTTCCTCTACACCCCCTTCAGAAGAATCATGTTTACAAAAGGTATCCTTTGTAAACAGAGACAAACAGGAACCCCAGGGATTTAGGGCAGCACCTACAAGGACAGTGGGACCATTTTTTGTGACTACAATAATAATTTTACAACACCGCTAGACAAGGAGAAAAGGCCTGGTCTTCTCTCTTGCTTCCATGGACAATTTCTTCAGAAGATATGCCAAAGTTTGTGAAGGAAAGAGGCAAAGGCAGGAGCCATGAATTGGCAGGGAAGAGATTCAGGTTTGAGTATCAGTGCTACCGGGACCTTGGTATCAAATCTGAGGTGTTTTAAACAGACCTGATAGGGAACAAGAAGCTATTTGATGGTTTCTGAAAATCTCACCTTTCACATAGCAACCTGAACAAGATCAAAATCTTAGGGTAGCTATATGTTTAGTCAGTGACCAACTCTGGGAGAAAAAAACCTGAAAATTTAGAACTAAACAAGGCAGAGCTGCATTTTGAAATTTGCTTAACAAATGTTTATATTTTATTGAGCTGAGGATATTGAGCTCTTTAGATGTTTTTACACTTTAATCAATATCCTTCTCCAGGTTCACTAAAAACAGGAGTGAATGTTTCAAAAACATGAGTAGGGAGAGAGCAATGCAAAAGATACATGAGTTGGATCAGTTAAGTTGTTTTCTAGCAATGAAATACAATTAAAAATAATTGGGTCTTCTTGGGCTTGACAGCACTCTGGACTTCTCCATTACAGCCAACCAAGAGATACCTTCACACTGATGATTGTATCAAATCTGGTTTTATTCTGACCCAGTGGGATTTGTTGTCTAATCTTCTATGGATAGGTCCAGTCACACGAAGTTAAATCTAGTGAGGCAAGTCCAGTTATATGCACAGAAAAGCAGAATCACCTTTGCAGAAACTTGCAGGAGGCAACCAGGTAGTTACAACCTAACAGACAAACACTGAGTTGGTGAAGTTAACAATTAAAACTTTTGCTTTGATTTTTCCAAATTGAAGGACATCTACAGCTGCAGCTTTTTTGGTTGTTTCCACCACTAGCCTGCCATAAATTAGTCACAAACTCTGCTTTAGATATCAAGTGCATACCTGAGTCTGAATATAAATTTTATGTCTGGAGTAAACTTGGGGTTTAATATCCCTGTACAGGAGAAAAACTTTGAGAAAGATGCCCCAGGAACCATGAATTCTGTCTGAAATAAGGTGATGTGTTTGCTTGGGTTTTTTTTGGCAGAGCATCTATAGTGCTGTATTAAGTCCAAACCTACCTACCATTAACACCCTTATAAATAGACACATTTAGGAAGTTCAGGATTTGTCAGAAGAGAGATGGACACATGGGGTAAAATACCTTTACAAAAACCTGTGTCCTGCCTCTTTCCTCAGGAATCTGGGAGCTGTCAAAAGTCGGGACAAGGGATTGTGTTTGCCTTTGGTGTGTTCTGCCATCCTTATGTTCTGCCGTGTGGATGCAAATTGTGACTCCTGCTACAGCTGAGAGAGGAGCTTAACAGAAGGTAGAACCAGTGCCCTTGAGGACAGCCAAAGATGCAGAGGCAGCCCTGGGCTGTTCTACAGGCAATGAGACACAACAGCTTCTGTAGTCAAATAACAATTCGGGTGACAGACTCACACCTGCTCCTGCGGTAGCCAAAATGAAGCAGTTTCACCACTGAGTGCCCCACACTGACCTTATATTTTTCTCTGAACCAGAACTGTAGCCATAGGAAGAAAATAACTAAAGGATTAAGCTGAAGTGAAAAATTTGAACAGGATTTTTGTGGGTTTTTTTGGTGTATTTTCATAGAAGATGTTTTACATCTGATGACCTTGCTAGACAGATCATTTATCTACCATAGCCACTGAAATGAAAATCAGAAGACATGAGTTCTGTTTGCATATTTGCTGTTTCTGTCCCTTTTTAGAGGATGTTGGTGAAAATTGTAGAATACAATGCCAACACTGACCCAGAAAGAAAATGTTCTCAGTTTTCAAATCTTTGGGAAAACCCTGGTAGATCAGCAAGTAAAGGCACTCACAGGACAATAAGAGGCATTTAGCCTCAGACCCTGGGCTGCCACTTGCTGCTTTTACGCTGATGACCTCCAGAGTTCCTGCATGTGATATGACAACAGCTGAATAATTCCAGTTCAGGTATTGGCACATCTGCAACCTCTTAGATTTCAAGCTATACAGAGATGCTAAAGCCTTGCTCAGAAAGGTTGAGAACTAGAAAAATCCAGTGCTTACTGATAAGGCAGATCTCTGTCGGTCAGACCCACCAAACAATCTGACAAATGTTACTGATGGCCTGTGGAAAACAAAGCACTGGAACCAGCACAAGATGATTGCAGGGATGATGACCTCAGAGCGAGAAGAGTGATCTTCCTGCACAGACATTCCATAAACTCTTGTCCACACAACAACTTTGAAACTGCTTTCAGACATCAGCTAGGAAAAAAAGAGGTTGGCAAGGAGGTTAGATTCAAAGGAGGTGGGAAGTAACCTAGAAATACATTATTTGTGAATCAGACCAGAGAACTGGACACTGAGGTCTTATTTTCTGAGGGCCAGTGTGAAAAAGAAGGAAGGAAATTACAACTATAGAAATATCATTCATGTATTCCTGGCTGAAGTCATTTCCAGGCCACTTGACTGCTTTGCAGTTGGAACTGGCTTGGTGCACAGCAGAAAAGTGGTTTACAAGGCATTTGCAGACCCTGCAAAATCTGAAGATCATGAGGATCAAATGAAGATGCAGAATTTCACAAAACTGTAGCAGTATCAATTCCTTAAAGGTACTCAAGTGGTCAGTGGAGAAGACACAACCTTTAGTGTCCAGGAGAGAGGTCAAGGTAACAGAGTCTGATAAATTACAAAAATTTTGCACAGCTACAGGAAGAAATCACATTCCTGTTTCCTAAAAGAATGCAACAAATGGAATATTGAAAAACTAAACTGTAGTGCAGTGTTCTTTGCACATCATGTGTGAGCTGCTCACCTCTAAGCTCACCAAAGACCTTGATGAAGATATAAAATGTTTAAAATAATCTCCTGCATTCTATGCTTGAAATAAAGGATACTAATCAGTCTAGCAGGCTTCAGCAAGGAAAGATGGAACTCTTGAATGAGACTTATAAGATTGCCCAACTTTAATAATATAGCACAGCAGTCTCCCTTGGGCTTGTTGCATACACAAGTCTCCGTATCTTTTTTGAAGTGCCATGCTTTTATACCATGTCAGAAGAGCAAAGGACTTTAAAACTT
>VXBQ01014037.1:117357-131939 GCA_013400175.1 Phainopepla nitens
AAAAAAAAGGCGGGACGATTAACTGCTAGGCAAACGTACCAAACTGATTTTTGAAGATTTGCACTGAATTTTCCCCATAAATTCTGGAGTTTTTTTCCTTAGGAGATAGGCTGCAGGTCAAGCAGGAATTCATTTTAGCAAGTTCAACCACATACACTGCAAAAAGAGCTGGAATAAAAGATCAAAACAGGCCCTCCTAGCTTTGTAAATAAGAGGTCCAATAATAAGCAGCTAAGCTCACATTCCAGGCTCCTGAGGACACATTGCAGGCAGGAACGTGACTTAACTTTCCAAAGGCTGCATGACAAATCTGTGCCCAGACCTGAAGAGAGTCCCCAGGATTCCCAATAGGGATTCTCTTTGTGCTTGCCGTGTTTCCATCCCGCCCTTTCTTTCTTTAAAGAGCTTATCCCCTTCCTGTCCCTCTCCCTTCCTTCTTTCCTCTGTGCCTGCCACCACGTCCATTGCTGCCTGGTATCTTCTCTGTCCCTCCTCCCCCCACCCTTTTCCCATTTTTCTGTGGAGCCTCTGGAAGTCTGCACTGACATCTGTCGAAGGACGGGGCTGGTGCACACCCAAGCTCTTGTCCACATTTTCTGGGAGACATCCATGGCTGATATAGATCAGGCAAAGGAGGTGTGAGAAAAAAAGAAGGTTATTACCTGTCTCACGATCATAGATTGTGGCCAAGGGGTTGTGTCAAAGAGGGTGAGGGCTGCAGTCCCTCCCCACCAGCAGCCAACATCAGCATCTGCCACTCCAGAAGAATGGCACAAAGAACTGCCCTGGCCACGAACAAGCCTGTAAAACCTCCTCAGTGATCTGCCTGGCTCCCACAGAGCACTCTCCTTGACCACATGAGGAGTCATCCCACCACTGACACCACCCCAGTCATTTTATCCAATCCTACCACAGCCCACTGGAGCATATGGAAATGAGGATGAACCCACAAGCAGCTTTAGCATTAGCCCTCTCAATTTTCCCAGTTTCTTCTCACCGTTACATACACATATAATTTCTCAACCTTGTCTATTCCTTTAAACAGTCACTTTTCCTCTATTTCCAAACCCTCAGATCAGTTCTGTTCAAAAGAAGAACATATTAATAGCAACCTCTATATTCCCTCTAGGATACTCTCAAGTCTTACTGTGTTTTTAATCTTTGCAGAGCCCAAAAACCAGCCACATCAGGTGATGTGAATACCAGAGTTTTTTCATTTCTTTATGGACGTGACTAGTAAGGAGTTCTGCAAAGATTAAAAACACCATTAAATAAAACTATAGATTTGAAAAAGGTGCATCATGATATTATTAACAGGGGATTCAAAAGAGAAGATAAAAAGAATATTCTTGACATCCATAGAGTGGTAAAAATCTACTGAATAAGTGGAGCAGCAGTGACCTGGTCTTTAATAACAGTGAGAGATAAAACAACCTCATCAAAACTTGGAAGGCATCAGAAGCAGAAAGATTAGGCTGAGATTTTTGGATTTCCAGATTGCAAAGAAAAAGAGTCTGTTAAGTTGGTCTGGAACCACAGAAGAAGTAAAACTGTGAGAATGGAAAGCAGAACAATGTGTTTTGATAATAGGCTGTAGGCTGATGATCAGGAGGAAGAGAGGAATTAAGTTTCTCTTGTGGACTAGGGGAGCAAAAAAGTGCCTACAGCACACGACATTTAAAACTGCAAGCAGAGTGCTGTGACTGGTGTGTCATCTACATTCTCTAACTTCAGTTTTCTCAGTTTGCATTGAGGATACATTCAAAACTCTCTTCTTTAGAGTTTTGTTTTCATCTTGCTCTTCAAGTGTGTTTTTCCCTTCCAGCACACAGTAATCCTTCTGGTGTGTTATATAACAGAATATTCTACCCTGGGAAAATATTTTTTGTTCTTGTTTGCAACTTTTCACTCTTTTCTGAAAAGTTATCCTCTTTTTGGGGTAAACACAGTGAAATAGAAAATGACAGGCAGAAGAGATGTTTATTATTGCACCTTTTGAGTAAGTTACAAGACAGTGCCATGGTCTTGGCCCATCACCACAGAGAGTATCTTGACCATTTTCTGTGACTCTTTATAGGCTGACACATTATGAGACAATAAAGCTCATCAGTGGGTGATAATTCTGTTCCATGGCAACTTCCTGTGTTTCAAATCATTATTTTTCTATGCTGGAACACAAAGAAAATGTTTTCATAACAGCCTGTAAATGCCTGGTTTCAGGCATTTCTGTTACCTGGTGACTAGATTCCTTACCCAGAATTTTCTTTTTTTTTTTTTTTCTCATTCCAGGTCACTCAAAATGAAGTATTTGTTTTCCTCACTATAGTCAAAACATAATCCTCTTCTCCCCACCATTTCACTCTAATTTTTTATCCTAAGTGAAAGCGTTGTGAATAACAGCAAGTAGTAGCTTCCACCAGACTCAACTTCAAAACAAGAACCAAAAACCCAATGCGTGCTTTACTTCAGATACACAGTTTACCCTCACTGAAACAGGAACAAATACAGTTTTTTACAAGGATAATCCTATAAAGTTTGTACAAATAGCTGCTGACCTAAAACTGCAAAAGAAAGAGGAATAAGGCCCAATTAACTGTGAGTTGTTAAGTAAATCCACCATGAGAGTAACACAGACTGAGCACTGAGTTGCAATTCTGTGTCCAGTAAAAAAAAAACACAATTCTGTGTGTTTTCTAAAGTAGACTGGGGTCTTTGAGAACACATTTGAGGGGGTTAGTGGGTGTGTTTCTGATTTTCTCTTATGAGCAAGAGTCCCTGACATTCTTGGACACCTTGAGCACTGATTATCACCACTCCTTGTTTTCATCTTCCGTTTGCACATTCTGCACCCTTAAGGAGAAAAACCTTCAATCAACACCAGCCTCGCTGCAGCATGTGGTTTCATCACCTCTGCAACACATCTAGCAAGGGGAATATTGCATGAACAGCAGGGTAAATTTATCTATAATAGGTGATAAGTGCTTCATTTTGGGTCAGACCTATCCTAATTGAAGGAGGAGGCAGCCACCCTATTTTTAGCATATTTTCCCTGTACTGACCTCTCTTATCAAATAGCCTCAAAGGCATGAAAGTTTAGAGCTTCTTCTCTGTGGCCACACAGCACCACACTCGATCATCCCAGCCAGAATTTTGCTTTCCCAGCCCTCTGAGCCTCCTGCAGTTAAATCACACACTGTCTTCTTGAGCAGCATCTGTGCAGCAGAAGTCTTCAGCCCACAGAAAGGCTTGGAGGACAGACTGCTTCCTTACACGTGGTTGCTTTTGTCAGCACATAAATCAACCTCTAAGAGGCCTCAGCAAAGCAGTCCTGGTCCAGGGGAGGGTGCCTTGGTTGGAGAGGAGGAACAACTGCTCTAAGCCTGGCTGAGGAAAACAGGGAGCTGGAAAAAGCCCATAAGCCCAGAACTTTACAGTTTTGAAAATCTCAAGGTGCATTTTGTGATAGCATAACTTCCTCAACAGACAACTCCACAAGAAATTGCAGAACATTTTCAAGGTGTACCCAGCTACAAAAGATGGGCATCATGAGGTACAGGACATTGCCAACAGCAGAAGGATCCTACAGGAGATTAGGGAGAAATCTGCAGTACCACACGGTTCTTCATGGCCAGACACTGGCCACATGGGATTCCACAGGGACTTTCATTACTGCTTCTACTGCAGCAAAATTATATTTTCCCAGGTGTCATGGGAATTACATAACATTTCTGATTCTCAGAAACATCCAAGGGTTTCTTTCCATATCTCAGTCTTATGGACCAAAACAATAAGAGAAGATCTCTAGATGCCCGTGGAAGAAAAACCAATTGTAGCAGGAAAAAGAATGCCTGGTGAAGCACTGGAGGTCAAACTGCATGCACAACACCCATGTGAAATTTCATCTGTCGCCTATCTGAAAAACAGCTGCTTCACTGAAAGCCTGCACAGCCCAGCAGGAGTCCCTGCTTTCCATCAGGCTTCATGGAGCAAACTCTTGGCATAGAGCAGGGACACTTCATCTGCCAGACAGAGCAGAAACAGACTCTTGTCCTCACATCTTCCAACCATTTAGAGCTGCTTTAAAAAACAAAACAAAACCTCCTTGACTGCTATTTCTCTACACTAATCAAATCATCTTGGACTACCAAAGAAGTCAAAGATGCTTGAAGGGTCTTTGGCATGCACAAAACTGATTTCATAAACTGTTTTCCTTTTTGGCCTTTAGTTTCTCAGCAGCTGCTTTAGCAGCACCTTCAAGTGGATCAGCCTCAACTGTTGTCAGCTTGCAGCATCCCAGTTTGCATGCCCTACTTAACTGCTTGAAATCTGGAGATATTGAGCACCTGGGACTCCAGTGGAATTTGATGAGATCTGTGGTTGCTTCCTCACCTCTGAAAAGCGAGGCCCATAGGACTTCTTTTTGAAGATGTCAGTTGCTATCCTCCATCCTAGCTTCCCATGTTACTTCCAGACAAGCAGCTATCATCTCATGTGCTGGTAGGTTTGGATTTTGAATGTTAAGTGACCTGGTTGAAGACATCAATTTTAGTCCAACTTCATCTGTTTAAAAGGACAGGGATTATATTACCTTGCAATTCCCTCTTAACTTTGTTCTATTTGATATCAAATATGACTTATTGATAGAATCACCCCAATCTGTCACATTTGATGAGACACACATACCATGGAATACATTAAATGGAGAATATCATTTCAGAAGCACATGCAGGAGAAGCTGAGAGAGAATTAATTTCTAATTCAGTGCATGAAAAAAACAAAAACAACGAAGAACATTATAAAGCTTTGTGACTTAACAGTAGCACTGGAAATGAAAGGTTTCAGGGAAGCCTAAAAGGGCAAACTACAGTCCCTTGTAAAAAAACAGCTGAAAAACAGACATGCACACAAACACATGCTTAAAGTTCAACTAGAAAATTTGATTTAAGGACTAGATTCCAAGGTTTTTAGTCCTGTTGAATGGTGCCTTCCCACCCATGAATGATCTCTTTGAACCAACAGGACTACTTGTGGAACAAGGTACTATTCAGCTCAGGAGTAAAGTGAAAGGAATCAGAATCCATCCTGAAGTTAAAAGAAAACAGGAAATTCCATATTTCACAGTAATCAAAGTGAAAAAAGAGCCAGAACTCCCCAGTGCTTCCCAGTAGGATATTCCAACCATCCCCACATACCAACCTCCAGTATCCCATACAATGGTTAACAAAAAATCTCCACTGAGAGATATTGGTATTTGCATAGGGGTGATATGCAATATCAGTTAGTGAACCCAGTAGAGATGAGGGATTCCTGTGGCAGGAATATAATGCTGAATCCTCCAAGGAGGTTATGATCCACAGCACAGCCAGCCAAATGTGTGCACAGGAGAGAACTCTGAAGTTTCATCTGAACAGGTGACCAACACCACTGCTGCTCCTTCCTCCCTGCTAACAGAGCCACAGAAAGTTTTTTTTCCAGCACAGTGCATTGTTCTATGCTAGCTCAGTTGCCTTGTTTGGAAATTTTCTGTCCCTTCTGAAGATAGCTTCTGGCTCTTTCTCTCCAATCCCAGACAGACTTTATTTGAATGAGAAAAAAAAAAATAAAACAAAAAAAAGCGCAGTAATCATCCCTGCCCTTCATTCGAATTTCTCAGTTCTAGAAGCTTCAAGTAAACTTTAGAAAAGGTGGTAATGTTTTAAAGTTAGATTTGCCCTCTCTTCCCATGCAGTCAAAAAGACCTGAAAAATCTTTACCTCAGGACTAACTAAATTGCATCCATTAATGAGATCTGTAAGCTACACACAGAATCAACTGGTCATTTTGCCCTGTCTTCTGATCAGGATAATGAGCACCTCTCCTTTCTACGGCTTTTCTCAACACTCTCCAAATGTGTAGTATCATGAATAAAAGGAGCATGAGTTTCTGTTACTTAACTGGATAAGAGTAATAAGAATGTGAGCTAAATGCGCAGTGGAAATTATATATCCAATAATAAATGAGGTCAAATAACAAAAGAAAGTCACTATCAGAAGCTTAAAAGATTTTTATTTATGTCAAAATTTGACCATTATTGTCCTCATGCATAGGTAAGGACAATTTCAGGCATACATTATGTTGAATCAAGTATTGATTGCCCTTTATCTTCTGGTTACAGTGTTCTTCATTCAAAATTTTCCTCAGACCAAATTGCTTACCAAAAATCTGTGAAAACACAAAATTGCTCACCTATTCTTTCTGGAGACACGCTGACAGGAGAAATGCACAGCAAATCCGTGAAAATACTGGCTTACAAAATATGGATTAATTTACTCCAGGTCCTCAATGCACCTGCAAAAATTCCTGGCTGAGGTAAGGTTAAAGTTTAGAGCTGGTGGATACTGAGCAATTTTTCATCTTCTTGGCCCAGCCTCCAGAGAGGGAAAACAAACAGGAGCAAGATGGCCTTGAGATGTTCTTAAAAAGGCAGAAGATCTGCTCCATGTAGAAGAGACCTATTTCAAGGTGAACCTTGGGAATAAGATGAGAAAGGGTCATTTATTCATAGTTCTTTCCAGAGGGTGCCATAAAAGAGGTCTTTAGAGTCAGCTTCAATCAGCTGTGAACAGTAGTTTCCTCTACAAAAAGCCTGGCTCCCACATCTTCACACCACATTGTCTAACTTGAACTTATATTTAATTCATTTTTCCCTTCAGACTAGAGAGTATTTAGCCATCTGTGACATCATTACACCAGCTACCAGATTCCCTTCGCTGCTACGAAGGCTGACAATTCAATAAAATCTAATTGATGACCTTTTTAAAAGGCCCAGATTAAGAGTAATTAGCACACAAATGAGTAACACTCAACATTCCAGTGATGTAGTGATTTGATCAAATTCAGCATACCTTAAGGGAGATATACTGAACAGCAGCATAAGAAATTATCAGATTTATTGCAGAAAAACACATAACTGATATTTTTTATTTATATGCTCACAATTCCTTATAAATTGAAGGAAAAAAAAAGAAGGAAAAAAGAAGGTGTTGTGGAAAACCAAGAGGTCCTTTAATTAATCATGATTTAGAAAGTAAAGAAAATATTCACAGGTTTAAGTGTCAAGACAAACAAGAGTGACTGAGTAAAAGAAATAGGTTATGGAGAATAGAATATGTGTAGAGAAACTCTACACTTGTAGTATTTACCAAGATTCCCAGCCATGGGCATCTCTGTGTCTGTGGACACACTGAGACACACATTTGACTTTAATCGTGTTCCCGACGGGATCTGGGTAGCCAGGAAAAAAGCAGGGCTTGTAAGGAGAACTGCCCACCCTCAAAACCAGAAAGAGGAAGGGAACACCAAAGAGCTCATGCTTACCTTCAGTCAGAAGCCACAGAGAAGCAAGGAAGGCATTCTAGCACACCTTAAACATATGTACTGAGAATATTTGTCAAGAAGAGTGGTGAAATCCTTCCATCCTGGTGGGGGTTTGCTCCAACACTGGGTGAGAAGCGTGCAGCACAGAGGTGCTATTGCACTCCAGTTCCACATTAAGGTCCCACATCACCTGGAACGGAGCCTTTCCACCATGGAAACAGCTCTGCCAGCATGATGCAGGTCTCAATCTTGGACCCTGATTGAGGCAGCACATTGAAAACACATGCTGGCTTTCCCCCTCCACCACTGCAGGCCAGCGAGAAGGAGAGGAAGGCTGTGAGTTCCACCACCTCTCCCACGCAGCACGGGGCGGCACAAGCAGGACCCAGAGCGCACCAAAGCAAGGAGACAGGGAACAGAAGTATCACATAGCAGGGAGCTGTCAGCTTGCTGGCCCCCAAAATAGACGTGCTACCTGAGGTGTTAATGCAGGGCTCGCTGTCAGATATCTCAGCTTTTCTCCTCGGTGCCAGGAGACTGCACCCCTGTGACATCCCAGCGGGGTGTGGAGGAGGGAGGGTTAAACCTCATCCTAACAGAAGGAGGCAGATTCAGAGCCTTGCCTAAGGTGGGAGTGCCAGCCCACTAAACTGTTGACTCCACATTATGTTGCAGCTTTACAACTCCCATTATTTGGTCTTATGCTGAAAATTCAGACACATTATTAATGTAATTTGTTTCAAAAAACACCAGCTGGTCGTGATGAAGCTCTCATTAAAATTTATCACCATGATAGTGTATAAATATATACATGCATATATTTATATATGTATCACAGGTGGGCCATACCTTTCCACAAAGTCTGCTGTTACAGATAAAGTCAATTCAGTGGATGTAATTGAATTAAGTGTTGCTGGTAAGTAAGAAAAAAATTGAGTTTCTGCCCACTGGTCTTTCTTCTACGCATGAGTCTTTTTTCCTTACAACGTCTGCATGAGTGTCTCCTCTTGTTTTTTGTGTTGCAGCAATTTGGCACAGACAGGAATCTGCAGAAGACATCATCTCTCCACTCAGGGCTTGGAGAATGAGATCAGACAGTCACTAGAAATGGGCAGAGCCACTCTGAGTCCCAGTTTAAGGTTGCTGTGCTCACCCAGCCCCTCCAAGGTGCTCCCCTCTGGCACAACACAGAGCTCAGCCTGAAGGCTTGAGTTGAGGGGACATGGGTGAGAAATTCAAGCAAAGACTCAGTCTCAGCAAGATCATTTCAGAGGCCTCAAAAGTGGACTTAAATCCTCCAGGCCAACGCTGTAGATAAGAACAGAATCTTTCCTCTTAGCTGTCACCACCTCCACAATTGAAGATACACCATGTCTATGATGGGTGTCCTCTATGCTGCCTGACCAGCTGATTACCTAGAGGTTACTCTTTCCTCGAGGAGTTATTCTGTGAATCCAACATTAATTCTTAAAGCAGAAATTTAAAAAAAATTAAAATATAGAAATATGGTCAGGAATTGATCTTGTGTTAGACTGGAGTTTGATGGGGTTTTTTCCTGTCTGTCATGGCACAACTTGTATGGTTGATAATTTTAGCATGGAACAGGCTGTGGATATGTTTCAGACTGGAGAAAATGTCTTTCAATGAGATATTTCTAGCTGATTGAGATGGAAAACAAGGACAACCTTGTTTCATAGAGGGGAAAAGAGGCATTAAATTTTGGCAGCATTTCAGACAAGATTTTTTTTTTTATTTAGGTTTTTTTCACCTTCTATAAAGTTCACTCAGCATTATCTCCATTACTAAGCAGTCATGCTTACTGAAATCTGCCAGTTTAGTCCTGCCTATATTTAGATCCAGGAAGCTTTATTTTACTTTATGTTTAATAAGACCTTTTGCAAGTGATAAGAAGAACCCATTTGGTTCCATACCACCACAAATCTTTCATTTGTGGTAGCTAATGAAAGCTCAAAAACTATTATATTACAGAAAACAGGGGTAAAAGTGGCCCCAAATATGGTTCTATCTTCTCACTGGCAAGTTAATGACAATATTACCACTGACCTCCCAACACCTTCTGTTCCAAAATTCCCCTCTTAAAAGTTATATATTGTAGACCTCACCATGAATGTGAGTAGTGATGCATCTTCCTATCAGTCCAACCATACCACGTGTAGGGGTCACTAATTACGAGTTTATTTTTCTTCACAGTATCAGTAAAGTCTCAAAACAGTCTTTTAGCCAGACTCTACTGGTGTGTAAAACATTGCTGGCACGTTAGTAGATCCTGGGGGGCTCAGTTTTGTCAAACAGTTGCAAAGGGTAGCATGAGACTGTAAAAACAGGTAAAGCCAAAGCACGGAGGTTAAAAATGTGACTTGAACGGAGCCAGAGTGAAACAGAGAGAAGGAAGGTCGGTACTGTTAACCTTGGCATGGGTGTCTATACCCGTGAAGCACAGCACCACATGAATGCAGCCTTAGGACCCTGCATGAGCCTGGCTCCAGCTGACCTGGCTCCCTCTGGATGCACAGCAACACTCCCCACACAGCTTGGACAAACCCCTCCCAAGGAGCTGAGAGCTCATCCCACTCAAACACAGGCCAGCTCACCTGGCAAATAAATGCCCCTTCCCCAAATACATACATTTCTGTTCCTAAACATTTGGGAGGAAGTCCAAGTCTGAAATTTGGGAGCAAGTACATTCATCCTGCCAACAGCTATACAAAATGTAAGGTCCCTGCTTCCTGCACTCAGAAACAGAGACACGAAGGAAAGAATCCAAGTTTCACAGCCAGGCAATCACTTCTTTACTGGTGAGCACAGCGTTGTAGCCTTTAAAAAAGGGTTTCATAACTTTATTTTGTTCAGGTATCATCACAAAGCCAAACACATCAAGGAGAAGTGACATTCTGCTCTTTGAGTGTAGCATCCCCCACAATGCAGAGTGCAAATACTGCAGCTAAATATGTTAGTTTAGATCAGTCATTTAAAAGTGACTTCTTCTCATAGTCTTTACAAAAAACAACCTTTGATTACTAAGGTTTCTGGCCTTAAAGCCCTAGAAGGTCCTACTTATCACTATATATTTCAAGGTTATGTTTTGAGATACATGTGGCTCACACAGAAACAAGATACAGAGGGTTTGCTGCATTCTGTCTAGGATGGTCCCATAAATAACACACCAGTTCAAAATTATGCCAATAAAACATCATAAAAATACCATCCAGTTTGTCCCATGTCTATCACTAAAAGGGAGAAGGCATGTTTATAAAGCCTTGTTCTCTGACTGTGCATGTTCATAAAAAACAAGAAGAGGAAAGGAACAAAGCGCTTCCTAGAGCAGCTTACAGCAGATAATATCAAAAAGGTTTGGGTTTTTTGGTTTTTTTTAGGTCTTTTGGTCTTGATTTTGCACCTGCAACCAGCCCAGGAAAACTAACATGCATGATTTCATGTTTGGATAGAAAGCAGCCATGTCTAGCTTCCTAATCTTTCATATAATTATGGAATGACTAGCAACTCTTCCATTTATTTCAAAGCAAAGACAGGTGAAAAGGAGAACAGATGACTGTATGATAAGTGTATATAAATCCAAAAAAAGAAGTTTGCCGGGGAAAAGTGGGAGTCTGGGAGGAAATTTATATCTATGCATGTAATTCTTGCTTATCCTGTTCATGTGAGCTTTTCTCTTGACTGAAGAGTATGAATTACTGTAGAAATGTAAAAGTAGGAGTACCCTCCAGAGGACATCTGTTTCACATCACAGACAGATGTCTGTCTGACCCATTTTCAGGACTTGAAACAAGGATTCCAGAATATCCTCAGAAACCCTGTTCCAGTGCAGCATCATCCCCATAGCCAGAACATCTCTCTATCTATCTGCTTTAGATTATTCCATTCTTTTTTTTTTTTTTTTTGTAATTTTTTTACACCNTTCCCAGTTATTCACAATATTGCTATTAATTCATACAATCATGGAATTTACTCTTCACACATCTTCACATTTCTGGATTTCATTTTGCTTGTGCTCTGTGCCAAGCCTCTTTTATGAAAACTGCTCTCAAACTAGTTGTTTCCCATTTAATACTTGTGCATTTGATTTTTCCTTCCCCAAAAGTAATACATTGCACTTGTCTTTCCTTATTGAATTTCATCCTATTGATTTCAGACACTTGCTTCAATTTATCAAGCCCATTTTGTATTCAAATCCTGTTCTGCAAAGTGTTTGCAATCCCTCCTAGTTCAGTATCATAAGCAATTATTTAAAGTTTTCTACATATTCCATCACCAATGCTGAAAATATTGAATAATACTGGACCTAAGACAGTCCTCTGTGGTATCTGACTTGATATGTTTTCCCAGTCTGACAACAAACCATTGATAACTGCTTTACTGATAAGCCAAATTTTTCAGTTTTGCACCCATCACATAATAATTTCATCTAAACCATATTTCTCCTGTTTACTTATGAAAATGTCATGTGGATGTGTGTCAAAAGCCTCACTAAAGTCAAGATCTATCACATCTGCTTCTTCGTCCTTATCCACTGGGCCAGTTACTCTGTCAAAGAAGGAAATGAGATTGCTTTGGTGTGATTTGTTCTTGACAAACCCATGCAGGCTGCTTCTTATCACCTTATTTTCCTCTAGGTGTTTACAAATTGATTGTTCAATAATTTGCTCCTGCATTTTTCTCAGTATCAAAGCCAGGCTGACTGGCCTGTGATTCCCTGGGTCTTCCTATTTCCTCTTTTCAAAGATAGGTTCTGTGTTTGCCTTTCTCCTGTCCGCCGGGACCTCACTCATCCTCCACAAGCTCTCAGAGATAATTGCTAATAGTTCAGAGATCACCTCAGCCAGTACCTGCAGTACTCCAGGGTGAATTTCACAAGGCCCTGCTGACTTGCATATATCTAACTTATCTGAATATTCTTTAACCTCTGCACCTTTTCCCGGTTTATTTAACGACTTGCTGCCCAGAGTGTGTTTCGTGCTTTTAACGCTCAGAGGTAGTGATCCTAACAAGGTGGGTTTAATTTATTTTGGCTGGTGGAGCAGTCACTTTTCACTCCATGAAATCCATGAATGTCAATAAAGAAGAGTGGCTACGTTCACTAAATGGGTAGGAAAGACGCCCCTAAACCCAAACACGTGGTGTTTTAAAATGTGACTGCTGCTCTGCCTCTGGAGACTAAATGCTCTGTGGACAGGGAAGCCTAGTGAAATTTTAACACCCTCTTATGGCCCCAAAGACCCTTGCTCTGATCAGGTCCAGGGCAGGTCCAATTGCAGCAGCTCAGAGAACCAGCAGCTGGTTTTCTTTACACCATCCAAGTGACATCCAGACATCAACCATTCCCTCAACTATTTTTCCCAAACCAGGAAGAATTTACAAAACATGACACCCATTTATAAAATCAAGCTTCATTTAAAATGCAGCAAGGGCATCCAGCAGGAGACAAAACAAGATACATTAATCTAGAATTATACCTGCTTCTTCAAATAAGGTTTGTTGGAGGTAGATTTAGCTCCAGGTTGATCCTTAGCTATTGTCCTTCTGTTTCAGCAGCTCTGCTCCTGTTTACAAAACAGTCCTTACCTCTGTGTCTCAAATTCACACTTGACATGCCTGCTGTACTTGCAATTAGGGCAGGAGAAGCCCATTGTTCATGTTTTTCCCTCTGTCTTCTCTATAGAAGTATTTCTCACTGGGGACCTAAAAGACAAAATATTGATTTTTTTTTTTTTCCTAAATGGCTTGTTCTTTTTTATTATGTTATCCTGGTGGTTTTAATTTCTTACTGCCTACTTTGATGTAGCAACCTAAAGAGAGCCAAAGATGAAGTTCTAACCCTAAGGCCTTGAAACAAAAAATACAGCATCTTCTCTCTGTCCCTCAGAAACAGAAATAAAATGGTTTATTTGAAAGAGATCCACAGCAAGGAGGGTGTGAAGAAACCGTTACATTTCCTCACCTGTCGATTAACACAGAGGATGCACCCTTGGATGCTGGAATGGCCTTTCTGACAGGAAGGAATCCATCTTTCAGGCTGCAAAATTATTCTCACTTCAGTCCCACGGTGAACGTCATGGCAGTCAATGCTGGGTGTGCCCGAGGGAGCCTCGGGGAAGCTACCAGGAAGCCACATGGGTGCAGGATCACCACAAGGCTGGCAGCAGCAAACAAAGGAACTCTGAGCAGCCGCATTTCACAAGCGTGCAAGCATGTCATCCGTAACTCAAGTGGGGATTCCTTTAAAAATACAATTCTCCCACTGCTTTTATACTCAAAGAAAGCATCACCAAGTTAAAGGCTCGTGAGTGGAAAATATTATAAGCTACTTTATTTCAAGAGATAAATTTTGGGGAAGAAAAACTCTCAGAGGAAAAGAAATTGCGGAAATAAGCAGTGGTGCCATGGCGAGCAGTGTCTGTGCTTCAGGTAGCAGTGGAGTGGGTCAGCCTGGACCTCAGGCAGGTTCCAGTCCACCCCACACGCAGCCAGGGCTAGCAGGAGCAGAATAATCCAGGATGGAGATTCCATGGCCTCTGTGGGCAACTTGTTCCTGGTTCAGACCACCATCCAAAGGACCAAATGTACATTTTTTCCCCTCAAAGCAGCATCCTCTTTGCAAGCTGTGTACTCATACCCTGTCAGCTTAAGCCTCCTAAGAGAGCCCAACTGCTGCTACTCCTTGCCCATGTATCTTTTTCTACAGCCATCCTGTACCACCCATGGCACAGGGGTTTGCATTTCCCTTTGTCCAACTTTCTGAGGTTGCCATCAGTCCATTTCTTCATCTGTCACCTACTATAGGTCAGCCACAACTTCTGCACTGGGACCAGCCAGCAACTGTCCTGCAGAGAGACAGGAATGCAACATGAGAGACCAATATGCCACAAAAAGAAAAGAAGGTGGAAAAAAGGGCAGGATCAGAGGCCAAGTGCTAATGGATGATACAGAGACACACCAAGAGCTTGTACATAGCAGAACAACATAAAACTGCCAAAATTTCAGTCTTGCCTGACCTGATACCACCAGAGCTGCTGAGAGTTACAAGAGCTTTTGAGAGGAATCTTGGCAGGGAGAAAACAACTTCAATGGCATTAAACTCTTCTCTCATTCCCACAATGATCCACCTAGTCTAGGACTGGCTTTTACAAATAAGAATCCCTGGAGAAGCACTCTCCGAGATGTAATGGTGCTGCACAGAAAGATTCATT
>VXBQ01014040.1:0-39622 GCA_013400175.1 Phainopepla nitens
GTATGAGCAGTGGGTAATAATCAAAGGGCTGGATCAGTCTGGGGAGTGTCTCAGTGTTTTCCCATAACCAGGCCCCAGGGAGGCAACAGACCACCCTATGGGTTTGGTCTGGTCGACATATGGGGCCCTCTGTTCCCCTCAGAAGGCAGTCACCTGCTACAACTACTCTTTTCTTTTTGATGTAAGAGGTGGTGATCCATCTGACAGACGAATCAAAATGAGGAGGATAACTGGGCAGATAATTTTCTTCTAAATCATCTACATCATCTGGCTGACTCTCTAGATCCAGAGTTTCATACCTATTCTGAAGTGGCACCTGGCTAGGAGGTGGAGGTCAGGAGGAATTTTTATTATTACCTCCCTGAGCGGGGACCCATTTCCACTCCCCTTCATCTACCAGGTGCCCCTCTACTGCCTGACAGTGGAAGGCACAGGAGTCCTTCTGACTCTTGATGGACCTCCCTCAAAGATGGAATGGCTGAACCCCACCAGTCTATTTCTCTTTCACTTTCCCTGATACTTCTTAGTCTTTCAACTTCCTCCCTAAGCTTGGCCACTAGTGAAAGGAGATCATTCACCTGCTCACACCACAGGCAGGCTTCCTCCACAATGCCCCCTGAAACCCCTGATAAGCTTAGACACTCTGGACAGGCATGGGTCTGTACAGACATTTCCTTTTTTGAGGGTTCCACTTGGTTATATATACTTGTAAAAACCATTACTAACAGAAACCCTAAAACCAACCAGCCAACAGAAACACTGCAGATAAGACACAGCAAATCTTACCAGCAAAAAAAAAAAACCAAAAACCTGCACCCTGCCTGCTTGCCTTGCCTGCGTGAATTGCCGTGCAAACTGCCGTGCCATGCCCCCAGAGACGTGCCATGCCCCTGTTTACCCACTCCTGTTTGCCGTGCTCCCCAGTGGCAACATTCAAATCTTTAGTAATTAACTGAAGAGCCTAGGACTTATTTGACATAAAAATTAATAAAAATGAAAGCACAGATAAATTCTATTTCCTTCTGTTACATTATGTAACCCATTTTTTGTTTATAAACTAGGCCACAAGAAGTAACAGAATTGCAAAGTAGTTTGGCTGGAATTTGCATACAAATATAGAAACACTGGCTATAATAACCTACTGTATAAAGGTTACTTCAAAAGTTCTGTCATCTTCTTTTATGGTTTTCATAACATTTCTTCATATAAATATATGGGAGGAATTAAGCCACTTTAAGATTTTGAAAGAGCTTTTTTCCTTTCAATGTTTGCTTATCCTGCAATGCCCAGCTGTGTATTCTCGCATGAAATATTTATATAATTTGTTTATTACTTTTGTATTTTATTGAGGTATGCAGCTGTGGATTTTTGTTTTAACCTTTTAGAAAGAAACCTGCAGCCCTATAGTTTTGTTACATTTAAAAACATAGAAGGCATCATCCTACAGATCCGGCAGCTTTTCTACTTCAAAGCTCATAATTTAGTTAAGTCCTCTAATAGAACTATATTTCATATATGCGTTATGCTTGTGTTACTCCTCAGAGAACCTAAAGATGAAAATAAAGTAATTTACTGCATGAAGAATAGTGACTGTATTGGCCATTAACCTCAATATGTTGCACAGACTAGAATGGGACATATAAAACACTCACAGTGGTGAGATTAGACAGTACAAGACATTTATTCAAGCCAAAATATTGCTTATAGAAAAGGACTCACAGATATCTGTGCTCACACTACTCTGTGCTGCCATCTTCTCCAGTCAGATAATTTGTTTTCTGCTTCATACAATATTTGAACTTCATGACCCACGCACCTTATTTTCTTACAATTTCCTCTTCTCCTACAATAATAGTACTGAAAAAAATGTTATATTAACTTAAAAATGAATTTTTGTCCATTAGTAATGTGCTTACAACTTTAAATGTAAGTACAATAAAATAATCACTGGGATATACATTATACAATGTTCATGAAGATCACTTTGATAAAAACAAAACCTTTTCACATTTATTTTGCATGTAAGGGCATACACAAATTTTTTATTTTTTTTTAAACTGTTGAAAACTATATTAGCTTTACAAAACAAGAAAAAGGAGAGTGCTTCCACGACTAACTTCCTCCAAGCCTCTGGGTGAATGTAAATATCAGTTTATCTGTTTCTAAAATTTTATGTAAATGCATGCAACTCCAAAATGTTTTGGAAAAGTGATTTATCTGCTGGAGCCCAATGATACAAATCCTCTTTGCTGCTAGGTACTCTTCCAAATCTGGCAGAATTGGGCTGTTTATAGATAATACTTAAGACAAAAAAAAAAAGTGCTGTGTGAAAATATTGTGTAGCTTATAAATTCAAACACTCAGATGTTAGAAATTGTTGATTTACTTAAATTCAGTCCCTCTGTTTTTGTATACTTGAATGATAACACAGGCATCTTTCCTAATAATACACAATTGCTTTCTGTGGAAACCCTGCCTCTTCTTTTGAGTTAGTTTTATGGTACTGTTTGAGTGTGGTGATGTACAGTTCTACTGCTTGCTTAGCCCTATCTCAGTCTTGAATTAATTTTTTGACAATTTTTATGATTTTTAAGATCCTAAAAATCTAAGACTTTTGGTAAGACCTTAGAGTTACCCACAGCTCTTTTTGAATGCTCCAAAATTCTTTAGTCTGAACAAAATTCACATGCTTAGTTCTTAATCCACATCTATAGATTGCTAGAATCACAGAATAATTTGAGAAAGGGACCTTAAAAATCATGTAGTTCCTATCACACCAATGTGGGCAGGGAACCTTCCACTATCCCAGGTTACTCAGACCCCCATTCAACCTGATCTTGAACACCTCCAGGGATGGGGAATCCACAACCTCTCCAAGCAACCTATCCCAGTGCCTCACCACCCTTACAGTAAAGTTTTTCCTAATACCTAATCTAAATCTCCTTCAGTTTAAGGCTGTTCTCCCTTGTCCTGTCACTGTATGTCCTTCTGAAGTCCCTCTCCAGTCTTGTATCCTCCTTTATGTACTAGTCATAAATCAGCTTGGTATCCATCAAGATGTTTTTCCACCTGCATCCTTCCTGGGACTCACTTCAGTGAGTTTTCTTAGAAAATAGCTACAGGATGGAATCTTGTCTGGAATATAATCATGGACAAGGTTGGTCATGAAATATAAATCTTGAGTGATGTATGGTGTCTTTAATAAAAGCCTCCTAATGAATTTTATATTGGTTTTTTGCAAGAGGAAACTACTTCAGATAAGAAGGCACTAGCCAGAGGACTACAGGTGGTGAATAATTTTCTCTCACTCATTCTTGGTGACATTTCTGATTGCTGTATATGTGCTTGGATGAAACTGTCCTCCTTTCATTGCTCTGGTTTTCAGTGGAAACTGCTGTGTTTACTCATCTTTGTAATCACCAGCTACATATGGTTGATCAGGAGTGGTTTCAAACCTGGACTGAATGGAGGTCTTTGTATTTTTTGAAGACCTCCATCAGCTTCCTGCCCCAAATGGGAATGAGAGGGTTTCCTGCCCTCCCTCAAAATTGCTCAAACCCAGGCTTCATTTTGAAGTACTTAACTCATTTGTGTGGCTTTGCAGTTGAGATTGGGGGTGATCATAGAGGATGCAAGCTCAAAGCAAACTCACTTTGGGCATTCCTGGTAAACAAGAAACATTTGGCAAGGGCTGCACACGTATCACTACATCCTACCTGCCAGATGTTGATTTTCAAATGATTGAGAGTGGACAGCTGAAAGTACCCCAAAGGCTGCTGGCTATGCAGTCAGAGAAGGGAGGTAGCTACTCCACCTGAAATTAACAGTAAGCTTTTGTTGAATGGAGTTCTCATAAACTGATTAATTATTAATAATTTTTATCTTAAATGTTAATTATATATATATATTTTTTAGACCAAATTCTCAGCTACATACAGACTGTGTTCCCTAGAAAAACAGGGTATGTGATGGTCAAGAAGGAACCTGTTGGTCATTTCACAACTTCACAAAGTGAAAGGCAAGTAAAGGTGAAGCTGAGAACACGGTGCCATAAAAGGTAGGTGGGAAACGTAACTCACTCATAAGAAGTAGTGCAGCAAGGATAATTCATTACAAATCCTTTTGTGCAAAGAATGAGCCTTAGGTGAGCCTGTTCTAAGGATGGAAAGGTGAGGACATAAAGCTTGTTCCTGAGGCTCACAAGATCCAGATACTGGGAAACAAGGATTTTGAAAGCTATGATCGCAAGCTAGCCCTTGCAGGAGTTTGAATACAGTTTGGATTAGGGTGTGTGCCTTAAATACTGATCTGAGCACAGCATAGAGTGTGAGGCGTTCTGGAGATCAGGAAACAAAGTTCAAAACCGACCATCTAAGTGGAAAAAGCTGTTCAAACTTGTAGCTATGTCACACAGTAGGTGAATGTTTGCAACATAATGTGCAGCCCAAAGAATTTCAATGCATTTTGAACCTTTTTAAAAGCCTAAACCTGGACTCTTCTCTCTTACAGTCTTCCTGCCATGGAGCAGAGCATTGCAGTGTTTCAGGACTAAACCCCAAGCCATCTAGTTCCCAGAGTCCAAGCCTGAACGGTCTCTCAGATGAGGAAAAATTGGGATATGGGCTGTCATTCTCGAGATCCCAAGATCCAGTGTATTTTAGAGACTTTCTGTGAAGAACACTGGCTTTAAGTAGAAAGAAGCATTTTTGTTTCTCTTTATGCTTTTAATTCCTACAAGAAGAATGAAAAATGTGGTTTGTTTCAAATTTTACCTTTTTTTCCAGTCCCCAGTTTTCCTATGAAGTGGATATTTACAAGTGTTTTGGATATTTGTGGGCAAGTGGATATTTGACCCTGTTTGTTCATTTTCCTTTATATGTAATTTATTTTTCTTTATGACATATGTCTAAAAACACTAAAGATGGTACTATTCTTCTGATTTTATTAACTGGAAACTTGAATAAAACAAATAGAGGCAAAAATGTAGTCTTTAAGACTTTATATACAAGCAGAGTTCTTATTTACTTGATTTGCAAACCTTGACCTAAACTCTTCTGAGCATCAAGCGTCACTTTTGGGTAACCGGAAACAAAGTCATTTCAATTAATGTAAGCTTCTCTTTATTTCTTTTAAAGGCAGAAGTACAGTCTGATTTTACAAACATAGCAGAAAATCATCATAACCTAGAAACCTTTTTAGCCTAATTTTCTAAGACATGTTTCTGTTCCTGTCTGTGCACACACAGTCACATTTGTTCATTTTTGAACTTACTGATCAATTTAAACTAAGACCTGACAGGAAAGTATAGATTTCAGAAAGAACTGAGGTAGTTATTAACCTACAGTTACAGTTCATAGTCAAGTACAAGTTTTCAAAAATCACAATGCTAGGCAAGGGTGTGTCATGAAGGAATAGGGAAAACTCTGAGACACCATCTGATAAACCACCCAGCTCACAAATTCTGTAGCATAAGAGACAGAGGTCACATGAAAGCCTCTTGCGGTGCATGACCTGATTTATTAACAGTTCATTCTGCACTGTAAACTGAATGAACTCTGGGAAAAATGGAGGGAAATAAAGAAAAAAGTGCTGTGCTTAAGGACTAAAAATATGGGTACTGAAAATACACACATCAATGAATCCTGCTGGTAACTTTTCTTGTTAGCTCCCACTAAAATCTCAGTCTTGTTGTAGTCCTGGCTTAAGTGCAGAGCACAAAAATGCCAGCACCAAAACAACACTTTAGCACACTAGGGACACCCTGTCTGTCCTCAGTAAGGGTCCTCATCAGCTAAAGGGTTGTTATGGCTTCTTACTACCAATTGGAAAAATATTGATCCCATGTTTTGATACTGCAGTCTCCTTCTCCAGGTGTTACCAGGCATGGTGGAATATGATATTATCCCTACCATCACTGACAATGTCAGTGGAAGCTGTAGGGATGATCTGTTGGCACTGCTGCACTGTGGTCCTGCGCATCTTTGTTAGTCAGAAGAGATCTTGAAGACTCAGGAATGCTGGTCTCTGTTCCCTGCTATGAAAAGGAATGGCTCTCAATAGTTAAATTCTATGACCTCCTACTCTGGCAAACTTCAAATAATGCCTTATTCTGTCTCTGCAGCCCTCAGATGGAGCATGTTTATTTCTTCCTGGAGATGCAGTCTTCTTGTCTGTGCAGTCTACAAAGAAAAGGGACAAGCTCTCTATCAAAGAAAACTGCAGAAAGCTGACTGCCAGACTAAAAACTACTTACTATAGTTATGAAAAAATCATTTCAAGGGCTCATAATGTAACCAAATAGGAACTTCTTTTTTTTTCTTTTGCATAAAAAACCGAAAAGTAACTCATGCGATGAAAGCAAATTGTCTTCCAAAGTTCATATTCCCATGTTCCCAGTTCTGAAGTACTGCAGCTTCTAAGGGCTGCAACTAACAGAACTGGTTGAAACACCAGGTTACACACTAAGAATACCTAATAAATATACTTTTGCAAATAAAGAGAGTTCAGCAAAGGTACTGAGTGAGCATATCTGGTAGCTTGGCAAAGTCATAAGTCAATGAAAAAAGCTCTTTATTATAGAGGTTTAGGCAACTTCTGTTACACTACATTTTCCTTGATAGTAGACAAAGATTACTTCAAAAGCATGGAGGCACAATCAAATAACCCAGACAGGCATGGGAATGTAAATTTTGCTTGCATGTATGCATTTTGTCTATGAGGATTATGCTAGTAAGGATCACTCATGAGGCTAAGAGCAGCAGAATTTTAGCTTTATTCATTCAATATAACACGTGGCCGATTCACTGAATGTAATACCACACAGTGGCCTTAGAAATTTTTGACCAGTATAAATCCAGAACTTGAAAGGAAAAAAGGTGTGCCAGGAGATTATCTCCTGTTCACTCAGAAGAAAATTCAGCAAGTATTACACTGTGTTCTGCTGCCCTCATCTCCTCTGCTTGTCCTTCAAAAAGAACCTGGATCATTCCATCCCAGTACTGCAGTCCCAGAAGCAATCCCACCATGTCTCCATGGTTCCAGTATGAGCGTGGCCCTGCAGGCACGTGCACATCTCTAACTCTGGTTGTTTATTCCCCAATGCTGTGTGCATTTGCACAGAGCCATTTAAGTTGGACCCGGATGAAGCCAGCTCACTGGCTGGAGTGGCTGGAATTCCTTTGTGCTGCTTTTCAGGTGCTCTCCTGCTAACCCGTGATCCCTCTCCATCTTCTGGGCATCTCCTGTTGGTACTAGCATAAAAGTCAAGAAAAAATTAACTTATGAATAATTCATGTTGGCTGTTTTGGAAAATATTTTGTAGTTATAAACAGTAACGTATAATGGACTAGTATCACTGCAACATGTCACAAATTATCTGTTTGATACTGTTATTAATAATGACATAACTTGTGTTTGTCCAACTGGATTCTGTTCCCCACAAAGGTATCTACCTATGATTTTTAAGATAGTCATTTGCCATTTACTGCTTGAAATATCAAAGATTGAATTTGTAACAAACACATAAATCTAATTCAGAGAGCTTGTCCTCCTAAAATCAGATGAGGCATTGATTTAAGGTATATCTCACGAAACATATATGAAAAAAATTGCAGCACCTTTGCTTTGAAAAGAGTTTCCTCAAGCAAGCCAGCCTCCATTCTGGAACATATGCAATATGAGTTAGGTTAATCTCAGCCTAGGCAACCTCAAATATAACACTCTTCATTTGCACAGTATTTAGGGAATTGTCTGAGTTTTTCTTTAAGCTTATGTCCTAACCAATTTATTGATGGTATTTAGAGTGCTATAGGATCTGCAGTGTTCAGAGAATCTGATATGTCTCTTGTGCTATAATGTCACAGCATAAGTGAGAAATTACTTAGCCACTTGACATCTTGCAAACTGAAATATTCAATTTCAAATATTCAAGGAATGGCATTGTTGGAAGTGGTCCTTATCTTTATGAACTTACTTCTGATGGTGGGTCTTTTAATTTTTGTAGAGTCACTCACAAGAATAAGTAGCCTCTAGCATAAAGTCTACATCACCTGACATTAAAAATGTAGCCATTTTTAATTTAAATATTTGTAGTAGCTTTGCTTGCAAAATGAACAATAAAACTATTCTAGGATGAAACTTACATTTTTGCAACTGTTTGCAAAATTGTCATTTTTCATACTATACATCATTGCAATAATTAAATGACATTCAATTCACTGGAACTATATTACTTTACAAATTATGCTCTTTTCTAAAATAGTTAGGTTGTGTAGACATCAGGAGACATTTGCTATGTTTTACCAAAATCATAATTAATATTAAATAAAAATGTCTCCAAAAGCGTAATAAATAATTGGTGTACTCCATCTAGCAGAGAATGAGTCTGTGCAAATGAGGCTTTCTTTATATACTCATATATATAGCAAATTGACTTAAAGTGTTAACATAGTCTTTAGGAACTCTCAAGTGTACATTTAACATTCAAGTTTCATTGTATCTGGCATTTGCACAACTGTTGTCTCTAAAAGCAAGTTATGTGAATCATCACCACAATGATTCTTTGGGGAATGCTTCTTTCTACCATGATGGATTCTATTTTTCTGTGAAATTTTGAAAATTGAACTGTTTGTGGTAATTGGGTTTAACTTCCTCCACTCCTCCAAATAGAATTTGTTTATGTACAGGCAGTTGGAGCACATCTGCACCCAGTTAACTGCTTTCAGTTAGCACAATCAGCTGCTTTCAATAATTACATGCACTATCATAGCATATGTGAGTTCCTGAATCACATTCACTTTATAAAATGCTACATCTACATATAAACTTATACTTTTTTTTAACCAGTATAATGGATAAAATTTGCCATATTCATGGTTTCTTAAATTAGCTTTCACAGAATTTCTACACTTCTTAAGGAGATATGTAGCATATGTCATATTGATCCCAACAGATTTTAGGAACAAGCTTGTGGCACTACATCCAGAAAAGGCCAATGCAAATACACACTAACTCAAGATGTGCTTCTGCAAGCAAAATACCTCACAACAAATAATCTGAAAAGGGAGGCACAGTACATGAGAAAGCGTATTTAACTCACCTCTCCAATGGTGCCAGATACACCATCTACACATACAGATAAAAAAGAAAATTACTTAGGAAAAGTCTTCTCCCTTATGCTTTTAATTTTTTTCAGAGAGAAAAATTTCATATGAAACCACACAAGTTTTTAAGCTCAGGGTTCTGCAACCAGGTCACAAACAAATAAATAAATAAATACGCCAGGTAAATAAATAAACAAATCTTTTAATTTTTTTACTGTTCAGTCAGGCTTCTTTTGGTTTCACGTTGCATGGTCACCAATGCAAATACCTTCCCATCAGGCATAAATTAGGTTGTCCTGACAGCAACAACAGTAAAAAACAAAACAAAAAAAAGCAAAATACTTATTATTTTATTTCTGAATAGCTTATACCAGTCCAAAAATAGTCAAGATCAAGAAATTCATAAGTAGCTGGTCAGTAAAATTTCATCTGTTACATTTTGAAAATTGAATTTAAAGTACAATCTTACACTTTTTAAATTATCAGCTTGTTTTTTATAAAACACTGTAATAAACCCAATATGATAGAGAATAAAACAATGTGGCTTGTAAAGTAGAAAACAATTAGAGACCAATATAATCCTTGATTTTAGAGGTACAAAATTATTTCTATTATTTCTCTGCATTTAAAAAAAGAGATAATAAACGTTATCAAAATGATAAGCATAAATATGATGCTATACTTGCACTTGAAGATTTTGAATTTTCTGCTATAAACAATATACCAAGCGCAGTAATGGAATACCATCAAAACACACACATTTTTAAATGGCTTCACAAAGATACATTCCTAAAATTATTATTTTAATTTTGAAGATTTTTTTCCCATCAAATCTAACTTAATGTATTATCATCCCAGAAAACAGTAGTTTTACATTTGTGTTTAAATAAAGCATTGGGAAAAAAAATGTAGGTTTGTCTATAGAATGTGAAAAGAATCTCCACTGCATTTCAGATTTCTTGAAGGAGGAGCTGCCTAGTTGCCATAAATGCTTCTCACTGAGACACTTCTAAGTATGATGCTCCACACTTGGACCAAGGCAAGTTAGAGGGTTTGCATATGAATAGACCTGGAGACCAGAAGTGACTGATGTAATCATCTTGCCTGACCACAAGTGGCAAGCATCCTCAGAAACAGTATTAGTGCCAGAACTTAAAACATATTTCATCTTCTTTTGAAAACTGCATTGCAATCTCCCTTGAGAAGTCTGTTTCAGTGTGTAGTTGTACTTCCTGCTTGAACTTATGTCTGATTATATCAGATCATTGGATCTATTTGTACCTTTGCCCATCACACTGAAAAACCTCTCTTTAGCCATCTTTTCCATGTGTAAATACCAGAGTAGCATGCAAGTTCTTGACCTTCTTTAAAATAACATGAAAAGAGGAGTTGATATCAGAAGAGCAGGTCAATGTGCTGTGATTTAAGATCAAAAAAGAAATGCCATCACTATATAAAAGACTCTTTCTATACTACGTAGAAATATTGTTGAGCAATTGAAATAGGCACCAGTGCTATGGCACCAGGAGAAATTCACAGATATCTGAAGATTTTCTGGAACAGAAAAGGAACAGAGAAAACATATGGAGGTTCTTCACAGAAATTTCTCTCCAAACAATGTGAAAGACAAGCATATTGAATCTCTGGTTAGGTTAACAGTGTTCCAAGGACATTTTCTTTCATAGTCATAGAAAAGAAATCTGGTGCAACACAAAACTTTTAGATAATTCTTTTTCAAATATATATTTTAAAAAATCCAGAGGTAGAGAGGAAAAAATTCTTAAGTTTCCTTGACCCAAAAGTGCTTGCCTGTTTTGAACAGTTTCTCATCTCAAATGCTTTCATCCTCTTTTTCCCCTTAAAAGACAGAGGGCATGAAGTCAACTTACAGTGGAAAATATTTCTTGGAACATGAAGAGTCAATCACATAATCACTGGCATCAAACAGAGGTAGCCTGAGCCTTCAAACATGGAGACACCATGTTGGCCTCATAATCTAATTTTGAATCCTTCTGGATAAAATTTATTATTACTATTATTATGAATATGATTATGATTATTGTTGTTGTTTGTTGTTGTTGTTATTGCGTTTTATCCTTTTAGAGTATGTCCTCCAGGATGTTGCCCTAACTGACTTTTATATAACTTCAACAGTATTTTTATGCATTATAAGTCATATTAATAAATCAGCATTATAATTATAATGCTTCCAGCTGGGAATACTTTAGTTAAAGTTTATTTTTTTTGTTCAAAAGGTATGTAGTTTAAAGGTTTTCAAGTTTAGAATTAAGACTATAAAATGCAATTACATAATCATTTATCTCAAATGTTCTCCCTGCAACCATTCCCAGATGAGTATAATAAAAACATAAGCAAACTCACCTTCTGCAGTTAGGTTTCATGTGTTGTGTGTCAAAGTTTTGTGAAGGACTGTTCTTTACACACTAAACATGACATTTGAGACAGAAGGAGAAAATAAATTTAAGTAATTTTACTATTACTCTTTAATATTACTATTTACTACTACTATTACTAGAAGTAATTTACTATTGAACAGAAAAATATTCAGGAGGGATATTCAGTGCAAATTACATGAGCACATTTAATTCACAAGCTTCTTTCTCTTCCCATCTTTATTAAATTTTAATTACATAATTAGCTCAAGCTAACTTTTAGGTTTTCAGAGAATGCATTATGTTTTCAAGGCATTGACACATCAGCACTGGCCAATGTACCTGAAATCTGAACACTGGAATCTACAA
The DNA here is from genome assembly GCA_013400175.1 of Phainopepla nitens. NCBI lineage: Eukaryota > Metazoa > Chordata > Aves > Passeriformes > Bombycillidae > Phainopepla > Phainopepla nitens. The sequence goes on from VXBQ01014040.1 coordinate 11,864, forward strand.
TACCAAAAGACTCTTTCAAACCTTTTGTTCTAGTATGGTGTTAGTTTCATATTCTAGTGGCAGTTTAGAAGGTGAAGTCAATAGATAGCTTTCCACAGCTTAATTCAAATCTACACATTATTATGGTCACTGAAGTAAATTTAATTTGTTTTTATAGAAGAGAATTAGAATTACAAACAAACAAACAAAACAACAACAACAAAAACCAGCAAGAGCAAGATGAGTTTATTAGTTTTTAGGATATTGGCTCGGTTGTATAATGTTGCAATGCACCCCCCCAAGGACAGGGTGGCCAGATTGGGAAGGGATTTGAGGTTCTCTTTGTCTCCCTTAAAAGGTGAAAAAGCCAGAACTTTCTTTCCCACTTTGGATGTATGTTGAAACAGGACACCGCATAGGACCCTCTGAACTTCACCTCAAAACTGAAGGTCAGGTTGGCTGGACAAGTGCCAAAGGTCCCACCTGAACAATTACTTCTAAAAGCATTGAAAAAGGAACCTCGTGGCATTTTTGGGGTGTTTTAGCAGAGACGAGGCCCTCCTTGCCTCTGGCATGGCTTTTTCTATGTAGAGTTTGTTATTTTTGTCATTAATAAACCCTTTTTGTTTCCAATACTGCCTTAGATGCCATCCCGCTTATTTTTATACCATTGGGGATTGCAGGACAGAACTCAAAAGTGATAAACTGTCTGAGAGCTCATAACACCTGGCTCGAAGAATATTTTATCAGTATAACGGGTTTATTCCACATTTTTCCAATACCTACTTCATCACTTAGGTCAAATGCCCTGAGGTGGAGGTGACACAGCAAAAATTTTGAAAACATTATAGCCTGGATATGTATTACTGGAGAGCTGCCAGAGAGGACAGTAACAGCAGAGTAGAGCAGAGCCTGAGCCAGATGTCAGTTTTCTGAATACGGATCAAGTTGATGGAAGGAGTTTTAGAGATTCTGACAGGTGAAAAATACTGTATTTCTATTTAAAACATGTATTTCAGCAAAATCTACAGTTTGAGAAGGAAACATATGAGTTCTGAGAACATGAATGGAAAATTCAACTACAGTTAAAGCCAAGCTGGATATGCTGTTGGAACACAGAATCTGCTAAAGTGCATGGCAAATGGATTTTATTTCCTATTTACAACTGATATGTCGAATATAATTGGCTAATTGCATTGGCTAATCATAAAGCAATCTGCTTCATATTGGTATGTCCACCACCATCATGGCTGTAACTTCTTTATATTGTTTAATAAAACTGCTGATTTTCACTCTTTTGAGAGCCTCTTGGTGTCAGAGTATTTTAAATTTACTGTGATTACTACTCCAGTAATAAGGCACAACTGTGTATAAGTACTGAAAATATGAGACAGTGGGATTCAATAATTTGCTGCTATCTCTAATGTTGCTCTGATTTTAAACATTATGCTGTATGTTTTATTTTAAAGTTTGATTTTAAGCTCATGAGCCCTATTCTGTGGCCAGTAGAGGATACTCTCTCTCCTTTTATAACCCCCTTCAAAGTCATGCAAAAGTCAAGAAAATCTTAACAAATATACGATCTTTTCTTTCAAAAGAAAGCAATCTTTCTATAGGGCCATAAGAAGAAGGTGGAGGAGGTTACAAATCCCCACACAAAATAGTGAGGAATTGCATACACTATACACTAACAGCCACACCATGGACCCTAGAGATCAAATGTTTTCATATTTGCTAGAAAATCTTGAAGAATCTGTTTTGGAGACTGCTTTTACCAATCAACATCTCCATAAATGTCACATCAGAACAACACAAACCATTAAAGCAGTCCATAAAATATCTTTGAGAATGCTTGAATAAGCATATGGTGTGCCTTTTATGCATACAACCAGGAGCATTAAAATAAAATTATTACTTTTACTGTGATCCCCTTAACTGCAATATCTTCCAGCAATGTTGTGTTGTTGGAAACAAGGTCATCTAATGGCCTAATTAGCTCATCTTCCCTTCGGGAAAAGTGCATTTTATTCATACGGGTATAAATGAAGCTGCAACTAGAGGAGATACAAGTGCTTGGAGACATTGGGCTACGTACAAAAAAAACTTAACTTCAAAGCACATGGTCAATTTTACACTATTTATTTTGCTATAAGCATGCCTTATTTAGAAAAAAAAATATAGCATCAGTTTGGGCAGGCTTATATCACTTGAGTTCCCATAAAGGATACTCTCTTTTCCCGATTTTGTTGGGAGAAACAATCTCTAGGGTACCAAAATGAAAAGTGGTCCTAGTGACAGGCTGCTGGCATCCTTGTTGCACTCTGTTAGCAACTTTCCCTTCAGAAGTAAACCTGCAAAGTTAAGCACTTTGAGTCACAGTACATAACTAAAAAAAATTAATTGCTAGATAGCTATGCTTGAGTACCAGCAAAAGGTAAGAGTGATGATAAGTGTAATAAGTTTGAAACACCAGGAACATACAGTTGTTCTGAAATTCCATTATGAAGATGTGTTATTATTAGGTTTTGCTGTTGCCTCAGTAAGGGAAAGAATATAAAACACAAATCAGTGGGCACAATGGTTGGCATTAAATCTCAACATGTCCATTCTCTAAACAAACTCACGAATCACTTCGTTCACGTGGAAAGGCAGATGCACCATTTTGAAGGGCCCCAAGAAAGAAGATGTGGAACACATGTCTTGCTGTTTTAGACTTCACAATCTAACTGGAGAAACTTGCATTATGCCAATAGGCATTGCAAACAACTCACTCAACTTCTCTGCCAATATGGCAATTTGCATAGCATTACCCATAATGCTTCAAACTGTGCCTTTGCTTTGAAAACAGATTTAATTGAGCCTTGCTGAGCTGCATTAATGTGTCTGTTTAAATTGAGCAAATCTAATTAGCTCACATGAAAGTTATGCCACCTCTGGTGCAGCAAAGCTAATGCAATTAAAGTCAGCCAGATGTATTGAGTATTGTAAACTTGCAGTCTGACTGGTGGAGAATAGCTCAGTATTCATCAGAGACTGGACAGTTTTGTAACACATTAACAACAGCTGCATTCTCTACAGTGTACAAGTATATATTGTGCTGCATGTATGACTACTTCAAAATTCCAAGGTTTCTGCATCTTCAACAATACTTGTTATATGATTAGAACACTCTCATCTATGTGTGCCAACCCAAGTCCACTTTTATTTTTTTTCAATTAGACCACTACTTGTTTATTCAGCATTGCTACAAAATCCATATTTACTAAATATTGCACAGAAAAATACTATTTATATTGGAAATAATTTCTAAACTCCTTGAATATTTACATGCCTTCATGAACTACATTTCTAAAAAAGCTGTATATAAATGCATAACTGGGAAAATGCTAAGATACATTTTAAAAATAGTCAGAAGATGCTTAACAGGAAAAAAATATATATGTTTTTTAGATGATTAATTATTTTTACTATACATTCCTTCTATCAGATACTATGTCCTAATTAACTGCTGCCTATAAACAGGTTTGCACTTGAGATGAAGTCTTATTCCTATACTGTTTCTTCGGGGGTTTTTTTAATACTGATCTTGGTATCTGGTTTTGTAGATGTTGTGCCAAAAAAACCCTGAAATTGATTAAGATTGAAAAGCAATTATAGCTTAATTTAATAAATGAGGAAAAAGATTATCAGTTATCAGGGAAGAAGCCAAATTTTTTTCAGTCATCTTGGCATTCTGGGAAGAGAATGCAAAGCAGAAACAAAAAAGGATTGCAAAGAAGAAACAAAGACAACTCTGTAGCTATCCTAAGTGAAGTTTTCAAAGAAGAAGTATGATTAGAAGTATTTCCTTCAATCTTAATCAATTTCAGGGTTTCACACAGTGGAAAAGATATTCAGTGGAAAATAAAGTAGGCTATGTTCTCTTTGTTTTTCTTAAATCTTGAACATACCGTTTTCTAACTTCTCAATTTACCTGTCTGTAGGATGGACATAGCATTACCTAAAGAAATTACAAATTTGGTTTTCTTGTCATTCCCTGCCCAAGAAAATCAGAGCTATAAACAGCATAAAATGAAAGTAACATGTAAAATTTAACTATTTTTAGTAGTAGGTTAAATACAGATTAGAAAAGTATGTATTCAGAAAACATCTTGGGTATATGTTTTAAAAATTAGCAGCTATTGAGGGTAGAAATAACACCTATAAAAATAGGAAAATTTAATTAGGAATCAAAATTTTAAACACTAACAACCTTTACATGTAAGGAACATAATCGTCTTAAACACGTTCAAGGGAAAGTTTTCTGTATTTAGTTTAGCTGCACACCTCAGGCTCTAGACTCATTTTGTGAGAGTTTCTAAAGGTAACAAAGTAGCAAAAACCAATTTAATATTTCTTTACTGGATATTTAGATTTTTCTATGGAGTTTTCACTACAGAGAAGGGAAAGATTTGATGAATGGATGGTGTAACACATCCTTCCTTTCCCTGCCGTTTTTCCTGTCTGATGTCCTGAGACCCTGAAATAGGTGACAACAGCTTAGAAGCCGCTCCAAATGCTTTGTCCAATGATCCATTATTTTTTTACCCCCACACTGAGATGCCACTCCTCAACATACAGCCACCTCAAGGAGAAGCTGGGGTATCAGTACAGTCTTTTCTGTACTGAGAGTGTTGTACAGTTACTTCCTTCCCATCCCTCCTCTCCCAGGCCAGGTCATAGCAGTAGGGTTCACACTGGTATAAGGCTGGCAAGAAGTGGATTTCTTTAATCAAATTGAGTTATACTTTGTTTGGATGAAGGAAGAAATCATGAGCAGGGGGAAGGGCAGATTTTGGGGGTTCCTTTGTTTATTGTTTGTTTCAGCTGCTGGACACAATACAGATTCCCTTTATATTCTTCTTTCTAATTTTATAAAAGTAACCTTCTGTTGGGCACTAACCAACTTTCTTTACCAAAAACTATCAACTCGTTTGGTTATCTCTGAAAAGTCACCATTTTAAGAAATGTCAAAATGCTTGACACTTCATAGAATCATAGAACAATTTGGGTTAGAAAGGATGTTTAAATGTCATCTAGTCCAACTTCTCTGCCATGGCCAGGACATCTTCATCTAGATTTAGAGATTATGACAAGAGGGTTGCTGACAACCTGACAGGCATAATACAGCAGAGAATGCTGTAGCAGTGGAAGATTTCATGCATAGAGGCACTTCAGACTGGACTAGAGAAGCTGTAATCAATCCATTTGATTTGGAATTTAGTAACTGTAACATAAGAATGAGAACCAAGATCCTAGACATATGGCTTACAAAACAGCAGAAGAATAGCATTTCTAGCCATTTGTAGAGTTGAAAGGAAAGTTCTGTATAACAATAAAGAACGATGTTATAAGAAGAATATAGAGAGACACCAAGGTGAAATTCAGACTGAAAATCTTGACTGAGATGATAAAGAATGTCTATCTTTAAGATTTAGTCTATCTGCTGTATTTGCCAGATTAATTGAACACTCAAATTAATGCTTGTATCTTTTTCTCACCTCTGTTTTGCTGTTTTCTAACATTTATCCAAACACATGTAACTATATCAATATCAGCATATTAATATTTGTATAAGTGCAAACTGATTTCCAGATTTAGCTTTTGGTAAACACCTGCTTTCACCTCAAACATCATACCTGCTGGCTAATTTCAGGCTTTGGATGAAAGTATTTGGTACTCCAATACAATACAGATTACAGAGGCCTAGAGTCACATTACGGGAAAGTTTCTTCATCAGGGAAAGTAACTGCAAATAACTAAGAAAGTCCTGTGTAATATAACAATAAATTTTATCTACTTCCTCCAGCAGCAAGGAATCCCTCTTGCTTATCCTGCACAAGAACTGATAAGACTAAGTTTGGGCTAGACCTCAAACCGTAACAAAAACTTGTTTCATACAAAAATAATTAAATACCATCCTTACTTACTAATATATCCACAGAAGTCACACTCACTTTACATATTTTGGCTCTGCAAATTGTTTTTGAACCAATTTTTCTTTGTGATTCTAATTAGAAGATTGCAAGTTTATAAACAAATCAGGATGCCAAGTCAGCCTGTCACAGTGATTATAAATTAAGTACAGAAGATAAATTGATTAAGCATTAGTTATGAAAGCAGAACCAAGTACCACATTAGACATCAGAATACAACAGAAAATGCAGGTGGAAAGGAAAAGAGCAGTGATACTGGTTTGCAGAAACTGGAGAAACAAGTGAAAAAACACAGCATAAACTGAGGGAATAACATGGATAACATACAACAAACTCAGATCTCTTTTACTGGCAGCAAGTAGATATAATATCTGAATATAAAATGAAAACTTTTTTACTTTCAGTTTACTAAAATCAATTTGCAAACCAGCCTTTGGGAACTGTGCTCATACCATTAGAGAAGATTTACTTTTGCAAGATTTATCAGATCCTGGCAATCACATTAGTTATTAAGACAACACATTAAGTTATTTACACAACACTTTCTCTGAAAAAGTGAGAGTGCATGCTTAATGCAAGCAACAGACAATAAAAATAAAATTACCTTTTCCTAGAAGATGCAAAATTTGTAACTTTTCATCTAGTTCAAGGCAGTAATCCAAGTAGAACAAGGCAAGACTCCCATTACCTCCATTGCAGAGCTAGGAACAATATCAGCTTAAGTTGTATGAGGCTAGAGCTAATTAGAATTAGGTTGGTCAACTGGAAAGCTTGCTGGAGATATTCTGACAGAAGGCTCTTTTTGTAAAATAAATTAATTAAATAAATAAAACAAAATACCCACTGACCAACTTGAACTGAAATGTTATAGGGAAAGATAAGCTATTGGAACAAATCTCTTTGCAAAAGTTTTTGGTGTTGCTATCAAAATAAAATCACACATTTAAAAACCTGGGGTTTTTTAAGTATTAATGGGCTTAAAAAATTAAGAAAGACATTTGGAAACTAAAATACTGCTTTAAGTGACCAAAATACATTTACTTTAATCTCTCAAGATTTTTGTTCATCTTTGGGAGTGAAGAAAAATAGCTCCAAACATGTATCCCAGGACAGCTTTTTTACAGCAGTTCTCATTTAAATATAACCTGAAGTAGGTCAATGGGCTTATCACAATTTTAAATAAGCTCCATCTAGATTTTTCATATCCCTTATACTGTTTATAGAAGTTATTTAGTGTATTTTTAACTCTCCTGTGCAAGGAAGCTTTGTAGAGACTATTCTCCCTCTCTAGTACTTGTATTCATGGTTTTGTTAAAAGGAACACTCGCAGAGAAACTATGAAGTGTAATTTCTGAGGTTTTCTGCCCCGCTTCTGACCATCAAAAGCCACACAATATCTTGAAGAATAATTGCTCACTAGACTGAACAAATACTTTTCAAAAATATCTTAGGTCTTCAGAACATTAAAAAGACTTTTAAAGTAAACAGCTCCATTCTATATACCTTTCCTTACACACCACTTGGCCATTAAGAGGTCTAACTACTCCTTAGCCAGTAGTTACCTAAATCAGCATTCTTCTCATTTGAGTTCCTAAATATCCCTACCTGCATGTTTTAGACACTAAATAAAGTCCCTACTCTCATTTTCATAGTCCCATTTTAATCAGAGGGACTGTGTGGTGGTTCCCTGGTGCATCCTAGAAGAGAAGCAGCATATAACTGCTTTGAATTTAATGGAAGGGTTTTTTTCACAACTATGGCAAATATCTGTTTTAAAGCAAGAGACAAGAAAACACTATCTTTTTTTTAGATATGTTACCAGTAGTTCTGACTTCTCCAGTTGTGAAATGCTGCACTTGAATCTCTATCATTTCCTTAACAGTACTTTAAAGAGATCCTGCATCTCCTTTTTCTTTATGGGGTAGTCATAAATACTTGAAAACTCTCTTAACAGGATAATTATTGCTTGCTCTAATTTGCTGGCTACTGTAATGATCTGAGAGACAATAGAAATAGAAAGAATGCACAGCAGCTGAGACCAGGCAGTATATGCCTTTAAACAACACTGAGTGGATTATTTGTGGTCAAAGAATGAAAATAAATGTACAGGTTCCGTACAAGATTTGGCAAACAACTATATAAAGTCAAGGTTTCTTTTTGTTTTATTCTCCATTTTATGTGCCATTTCCCTGATGAAAACATTATATTGCAGAAGTATCCCAGCTGTGACACGACCAGGCTTTTTTATTTTCCAGCATAACTTTCAAGAGAAGGAGTGTAGGAAATTTTTAATGAGAAAGTTAAGACTGAGTCCTGTTTCTGAATGTGCCTCAATAACCAATGCCTGTGCTATACTCATTTCACTGGCTCTACATAAACCCAGCTGAAGAGACTGCAGACTTTCAAAAAAGGTGTCTGTGCATGTCAGAGAGCAGATGCTCTCTGTGAACTATCTAGTGGGTTTTGAAAGAAATCTCTGAAGGGGAAGGATGAGGCAAAAACTTCCATTGTCAGAAAAATCAGCCTCTGCTTTAGACTGCTAGAAGAGGTGAGACCTACCACAGGGTACAAGTCAAGGCTGCATCATTTCAAAGACTTATGGGTACATAGAGCTTTTAAAACCAACCATGACTGTAATTCAGAAACCTATTTCTAAGTCTTTCCTCCTGTTATGCTGCCAGACTGGGTCAATTAGGAAGCTCAAAACAGCTGTGGTGGGATTCCTGAAGGGATGTATGGGGAAGTAGGACCTTAGTAAGCTGAAGCATCAGAACCAAAGTTTATGATGTTTATTGAAACTTGTACCCTCAGAAAGGAGAAAAGGTGCCAGAATTAAAGCCTAAAATGTGAATGAAATGCTCAGAAATTAATACTGGTCCTGATATCTGGCCAGAATGTCACCTTTGTGGTTGGCTATGCTCCTTCTGTAAAGTGGCAACAAAGTGCCTGAGAGAGAAGATATATTGGTCCTACATGTAAAGCCCACCTGGCCCTCCACTTACTGAGAATAGTTATAAATTTGGGTTGTGAGACCTAAGTAAGAAGAGAACAAACCCAAACTTATCAGCAGGGCTTTTTCTGTCATAAACCTGACACTGCCCAGTGCATCTGGAATTACTTGATCCTTGCCAGATCAGGTCTCTTTATATTTCCTGGGATTTCCAGTCCTGCAGTTAAAGCTGGGATAAGAAAGAAGCCATGTCTATAGGAGAAATATCTGTGGACCTTAGAGGCTGAAAGTAGTTGCATCCATCAGGTTTCGGTTTAAGATTCACTAGCACCAGAAAAGTGTTTGATGTAGCTCAGAACTGCATATGTTGCCAAATGATGATGCCAAAATGCTGTGCCCAGATGAAGGATGATGCACCAGCCAGAAATGTGCCATGTTGCAGGAAGAGCACAGTTATTTATGTGATTTAACACACGCAGGTGCAATCACCTTTGAAATCACTGCAAAATCTTTCTTTCCACTGAGCTCTATTTTGGAATCTGGTGTGTTCATAAAAATTTCCAGCCCTCATATCTGGGCCTGGTGCATTAAGATTTCATATGAAATGACCTCTAGCTCAGAGAAGGGCTGCAATTTCACCTCCTACAAATTAATCCTACACAAACCCAGTGTGACACATGAATCATGTAAAATATTTCTGCTGTATTTTTAAGGCCTAGGGGGATACCTGTTCAGAGGATGAAAAAATAACCTGATATTTGCAGCAGGATTTATTGACTACAGGTTTTAAAGAGGTTGCATTTATCAAACACTGTTGCATGGATACTTGTCTGGAGTTTTCCAAAGAATTTCTAGTTGCATATAGGTTTGTGGTCCAGATCTGGACAAACAAACAAATCTGGAAGAAAGATGGAGAACTAATTTTTTGAAGACTTATACTCCAAAGAATCATTGGAGGTAAAGTTCAAAAGGTAGCTTCACAATAATAGATTCAGAAAATGCATGCTTAACCAGAGCAAATAATGGTAGCTATATTCCCTGGTATTCCTCTGGATGTAACAGAGGGTACCGCTGCAGAAATTTGGTATGCTGCTTTATACAATCTTTATACCATCCCCAAAAAAATGACTTTTCACCAAGGGCAGGTGGCTAGCTTTGTGCTTTATCAGATTATTGATCAAATATGTAGGACAGCACACTTACAATGAGAGACTTTCAAGTCTTGGATATTCTTCAGATATGCTATAATCCTTCAGACACAGTGGAGTCTTGTCTACAGAAATCACAGCAGTAGCCATGCATAAAAAATTTGGAAGTGCAGATGTATTTTTGGAGGGGGAAAAAAATTCTGCTGCAGGTTCAGTGCCACTGTATTTTAACTCTGATAACTTCACTTTCTATGGCATGTTAAAGATGAGGAGAATTTTCTCTCAAGCCTCCAGCTGAGACACTTAGTATAGGACTATTGGCAACAGCTGAAGTTGTTGACTGATGAATGATAACCAGTTTATAGACAAGAATTTATGTGCACGAGTAGTCCAATGATGACTAATGAATAAGACATTTTCTTTCCGGCACTTTGGGTAAACTGTGCTCCTCTTTGAATCAGTTTGACAACAAGGCAATAAAAAGATTTTTCTGCAATAACTGTTTTGCAGCTTGTCCAGCTCTCAACCAGCCTTTGCAACAATTCACTTTTAGGAACCAGTTCCTGATTAGACACAAGATAATCAAAGGAAACTTCTGTTATAAATTACTCCTTTCATGTTTTTCTCTACTGATAAACTAAACAGGGTTAACTCACTAGGCTTGAGCACTGTTCAAAGATTGTTCAAACTGTTAGTGTGATCCTAGGCACAGGAACTGTGCTGACTAGGACTTGCCCAGGCAAAACCCAGGCATTTTTTGGAGGTTAGTGTAGACCAATAACCTTTGGAATTAAATAGATTAGGAACTATGGCATATTTTGTAAAATTAGGACCTTATGTCAGAGGACAAATCAAGTGCTTGTATCTGCAGAGATGGAGCTGTGACATAACAGTGGACTTCAGGGTCAGAACACAGTTCTTGATCCATTGCATATGAGTTTAAATCCTACATAAATTAATACATGCAGCAGTAACCTGCAAAATTCCTTGAGATGCCTGTCTTGCTTTCCTGTTCAGAAATAGAGATTGTACTAACACAAAGTTGAAGGTCACTTAGACAAACTTAATTTTCCTCAAAGCTATTAGAAGGTTTGTGAAAAAGGGACAGCCACAGGTCAGGAACTTTGTCACAATCCTTGTGCATGACTGAGTGTCCCAGCCCTCCAGAAGTATAACCTGTTGGGGCTCCTCCTAACTCAGATATCTGGAGACATGTTTTTATTTCATTGCAAAAGAGACACTTAGTGAGTTGTAAAGGCAATTTGCAGTTGGGAAAAGTAATACCTCAGCCATGCTATGCTATCTGAAACAGTTCATTAATTTTTCCCAGGCTGTTTTCTTAAGGAGAAAGATCACAGATTCACACCTCCACAAGAAAAGCTGAGATTCTCCTTTACCAATTCCTTCCTTTCAGTGACCAAACCATCAGCTTCAAAAACTGATTTTGACCATGGAAAATAAGAACACTTCTAAGACTAATCAAGTTCTCTTTAGTCTGGTTCAGACATAATCAACTGATGCCAAATTTCTTCTTTGAATAGCACAGAATATAATTAGAACAGGAATAACTATGTCCTTGCTACCTGTTAGCAAATCCTCACTTCATAGTTAGTTTTATATTTAAATTCTATACAGATCTTGCTGTTTCCAGTATGTCAGATACATCTCGTTGTATTTAAAGAAACAGCCTATTTCACACTTATGATAAACTGCTTCACAGCAAGTCACATTAAACAGTTGCAGGATGTAATTTTATTTAATAAGATTAACATTCTTGATATTCAGACCCTTGACTTGTTTGAGAGATTTCTGTACCGCTACAGAAATACAATGTTCCCTGCCATGTTTCTGTGTTAAATTAAGAGAAGAAAAGCATAGACATCGGAGTGGTCTTCAAAGAGTTTCACTTGCTGAAATCTCTCAGATTTCTTCAATATGCCTCCTAGGATGAAAGTTGTCTATTTTTCTCCAAGTCTGAACATCTTTTCATAATGTGAAGTCAAGAATACTGACAAAATTCACAAAAATTGTGGTGCAGTCCTTTTACAAACTATTTGTTTTTGTAAGTGACAAGAAGGAAAACATATTTTGTTGCACACAGTAGGCTCCAAATGAGAATAAAAATACTTCAATGATTTGAAGTTTAATAATTTTATTTGTACAGGAAGAATTGTATCCTTTGCAAGTATACATGGGCTAAAGTATAGCTTCATTTTGCAAATCTGGAATCTCTGCTTCATTCCCCATTAAGTCTAGCATCATTTTAGGACATTATATGATGAAATAATCTGAGGGTAGAGTTTCAGAGAAAACAGTGCTAAATTATTTTCTGTCTTGTGACTTTTTTTTAGAGAAGGAGTATAATACCTACTAATAATCTAAGATAGCATTAAATTAAGACTTTTTTTTTTTACTTTTATCATCATTCAGTTCTCTGAAAAATAATCCTTAATATTTACATATCCCTTGCCCAGAGGACAAAATTTTATGAGATTAGAGTACAATTGCATGCAACAATATCCATGTAATTAAACAAAAATTCTTTAGTCTAAAGTGTCTGATTGAATTACTATGTGACTGATAATGCTGTTTGATAACCTGATGAAATTATGCCAGGTAGTTCATGCTTTCTTCTCATTTACTTTGGTATCTTTTTCAAATATTGCAAATTACAGAATATATTAAAGAAATGGGAATGGCAGAAAGAATCATTCAAATGTTTAGGAGATTGAACTCATTGCCCAAATCTTACCATTTTCAAGGGTTTGGGTCATAGCAGCAGCAAATGCTAACAGAAATACATCTTCTTCTATATGAGAAGGATGAATCATGCAGTATGACCTCACAAAGACACATGTACATGTCAATATGTGCATTGGGGAGATGGAGAAAATTAATTAATGATGATTTAAAATCAAAATTTGTTTAATTTTTTTTCACACAGTAAGTCTTTTGAACATCTTAATGATACATCAACTAGAAATTGCTGTACGTTCTCTTATATTATTAAAAATTAATCAACTCTCATTTTTTTAAGGTAAGAACTTAATAGCAATGTACTTGATTGTTATTTTTTTCTGTTTCCAACACATTGTGATAAAAAGCTTCCAGAAAGTCTTGAAAGAGTAAGTCAGGCTTAGTAGAGGGTTAAGTCTAGAAAATACCCAAACCAATAAACTCAAAATACATTCATACTACATAAAAGAAGTGGTAAGAAAATCAGATTTCAGTCGTCTGAATATCATCCATATTCAAGTAATTTCATCCAATTCAAATCACATTAAGACATCCTAAAGAGGTCCATATTCAAACTCCATATTCATAGTGCTGAAAATCCATTTTGTTCTAGAGTTATGCCTGTCTTTTGGCTGTGCTAATATTTTTAGCTGACTGCTTTGGCAACACAACCTCTGGCTTCCCAAAATTTTCCAGTTCAAAGCCACCAGACTGTGAAGTACAGCAATGAAATCCACCAGGCATTGGAGGACAATATCATTGTAAAGGAAAAAATGAAAAATTTCAGCCAGTAGAAGCAGATTCCCTCCTAGCCCCCGAAGTACTAAGCTCAAAGACCTGTTCCAGTCCCCTGAGATCAAGGTACAGTAATTTTATGCCAAATATATTGTCTGCTACCATCTGGAAATAGAATATTTACAGAAAAATAACTTTTCCACTTGTCAAGACTTCTGGATAGCTCAGGGAAGTGGCAACTGTGCATGAAGAGCCAAGGTGTCCTGTACTCATGGCCAAGGCCACAGGCTGACTCAGGTACATGCAGACAGCAAGACGGATGCTTGCAGAGATGAGCAGAGCACCGGGCATGTCTTCCCTGTCACAACTGCAGGTGCACAGCAGCAATTGTGTCCCCTGGGCACACTAAACATCACGCTCATATGTTACACAGCACAAGGACCCACACTCTCCGCCAAGATTTCTCAGGAAAGAAAAGAGGAAAAGGGGTAAAGGAACTTGATTTTTCTCACTTCCAAATCAAAAAGACGTGATCCAGAGGGAAAAATTTTATAGGGATGTGGCGAGATTTTTGGCCTATCTCCAGTGCTAGCCTGGTTTAGCCACACTTCAGTGTATACCCTTTCAAAGGCTGGTTAAAAGGGAGCTTTTTCCTTTTTAAAAAAGAAAGTTTCTTTTCTGGGACTTTTACAGAAAAAATACTTTCTGTCTAGGTGAAAGAGAAAACATATCTCCGATTGCTCCCTATGTGCTCCTTGGTCAACTGCTGTTACAATTTGCCTGTTATGGAATACTTCTTAGAAGATACTAAGAGACAAGAGAGCAGCCATGAGAACAAACACAGATTTGCCAAATTTAAATGTTCATTCTGATATACACATGATGATGTACTCTGTTTTGCCTCACAGCCCCATTTCTCTTCCAACCACCTTTGTAGGTCTCGTATCTCAAGGGTTTGCTCTGCAGTGACTTCTTTCTTCTACAGCTCTGCACCAGATGGATGCAGAAGTAGAACTGGACAGGGCATGAAACTGTATTTCCCACTTTCAGGCTACTGTCAGGGCAAGAAGCCCAGGTTTAAAAAAGAAAATCCTGGAAATTACTTCTTGTACCTTGTATCTGACCCTGTCCCATTGTTGCACAAAGACTGCAAGTCTTGTAGACGTGGGTTTCCAGACTTCTGAGTACTTCAACTTTGAAACAGAAATTTTCAAAGTTGTTTCCTGTCTTGATATATGCTACAATGATTTGGCAGTATTTAGTATGAACAGTAGTGTAACAGAAGCCTGAATAAATAGCAGTGATTCCATTCTTTTATCAGCCCTGTAATCTGATCAAAATAGATATCAAATTAATGAAATCAAATTATTCTGCCATAAGGTCACATTGATTACTACTATTTCTTTTGCTGCACCTAATTTAATATGATACTTTATTTTTTATTGTTCTCAAAGGGCAATTTTCTTTCAAAATTATTCACACTGTCAAAAGATAAATGTATGTACCATACATGCACAGAAATCACTATTGCACACGAGTGTTTTGGGCATCTGGGCAAGACAGCGAGGAAAACCTTTCTTCTTGTCCTTTCCTAGGCAACTCCTCGTGACAGAAACACCATGTACTTAAGTGGAGGAAGGGCCCATTTTTAGAATTCCCATATTAATTCAATCCAGTGCTTTAGTACATAAATGTAATCAAATAACAAACCAAAGAGATCTGCTTAATTATGTGCTTAAATGCTTTGCTGAACTGGATATACACCTTCTAGCTTCTAAAACTTGACAGAATTGAAACCCGTATTTTCCACTTGGCTGAAAAATCAGATGCTTTTCACAAGTAAGGACAAAGCTGCTTCTCCAATCTATAGACCAAGTTCTGATTGCATTTACATCTCAGAGATCCCACAGTTACTCCTGTAACTTACTATTTTGAACAACTGAAAGTAAGAGATCACACTAGCCCAGGAGAAGCTGTGCGTACTTACACAGGATCAGAACTCACATTTTTCTTCAATGAAATGATGAAAAGCAATGTCAGAAATTGAGTACATGAGAATAAGAAGAATTAATAAAGTCTAAATATTTCCTAATTATCAGTTAAAGAGGAAAAAAATAATCTTGGAGATATCCATAGAAATGTTGCTAAAGTCAACACATCTAGCTTCAGGAATTGTATGGGATAGAATGAATACATATCTCTATGGCTCTACAGCTACTAAGTAAAAACAAAGATAAATACCTGCAATGCATTCATAGCACAAAGGTAGCCTTGTCTATTCAGTGTACATTCTCTTACTTCTATCTGCCCTAACTATAATTCTTCCCCCTCCTATCAAGAAAAAAAATCAATGTGACTCGGATTGAAACAAGTATTTATTTTTTAAATAAAAAAAAAAACATTTTTAAGTTTGATAGTTCAATATTAAAAACCGCAGATGAGGTGAAGGGAGGTGATCTTTCCTCTCTATGTGATAGCAGTGGGCCACATCTGGAGTACTGGGTCAGGTCCTGGGCTCCCCAGCACAAGAGTGACATGGAAATTCTAGTGCAATTCCAGAAAAGAACCACAAAGGTGATTAAGGGACTGGAGCATCTGACTTAGGAAGAGTGAGGGGCCTGTTCACCATGGAGAAGACAAGATTCAAGGAGTTATTTAAAAATATCTGGCAGAGGGCAGTAAAAAAGGTGCAGTCAGGCTGTTCTCACTGGTGACATCTGAGAGAAAAAGAGACAATGGGCACGAACTGAAATACAGGGGATTTTAGCCATAATAGGTGTAAAGCACAGGAATTGTCTGGAGCATTTATGGAGTCTGCATCCTCTGAGATATTCAAAACCAGACTGGATAAGCCCCTCAGCAACCAGCTCTAGCTGATACTGCTTTGAACAGGGAGGTGGATTACAGAGTCCTCAGAGGCCCTTCCTAAGAGCAGTCATTTTGCAAGTCTTGAAGAAAACACCAGTTTCTATTGTTAAAGCCAGAACATTCACAAAGATACAGATATCTTGCCAGGATCAGGAATACATCATATATGATCTCATTCAGCTACAGGCTTCTGCAACAGAACTAACCTGCCCGACTTGTGCCTGACAAGGCACGAAAAATCCAGCTCAACAACACTTTCCAATTTGAGATGACAGATAATCATAAAAAATGGCTAATAATTCCAGCATATTATCTTACTTTCTGAGAAAAACAAAAAAAAAATGCAACACTTGTGTCTTTATCACTTTTACTTCCTAAATTTTTCTGTGCTCTAGGAGAGATCTACCTACCTATTTTTGCCCTTTTCTTATACATGTGCTCATCCAGACAGCAGTGATGGAATAGATTGTGGGTTGTCCTTGAAGAAACATTCAGCCCTGTTTGGGACGAAGGTCCAAACTGAAACAGGCTGCCCAGGGAAGAGATTGAGTCACCATCCCTGGAGGTATTTAAAAGATGTGGTGCTTAAGCACATGGTTTACCAGTGAACTCAGCAGTGCTTGGTTCATGGTTGTGCTCAATGATCTTATGACGCTGCTCACCGGAGCCCGGGCTAGCTCAGAGTCCTACGGCATCATGCCAGGAACGCGGAACAGCTTCAGCAGATAGTCACCAAATGCTGAACCTTCAGAGCTGCTTGCTCTACAGTGAATACTCGCAGCCAATGAAAGAGCAAAGAGGCAAAGGGAGGCTCTTTGGTCCGAGGGTCCAGCAGGAAAGGTTTAAGAGAACTGAAGCAATCAGCAGCAAAAGAGCCCCAAGCACCCGTGTGCATGGGGTGTTGTACAACAAAAAAATTTGGCGGGTGGGTACAATCAGTTATCCAATGGGGAATATTTAGGGGAGGAGTGAAGGGATTATCCAATATTTTCAGGGCCAATAGGGACAGGAGGGAGGAGAGGGCAGGTCACATGGGCCAATGGGGCATCGAGGTTTAGGGGATTTCCAAAGGAGTGTAGTAATCAGGGATTGGTTCAGGGTATGATTGATTGGGAAGGTTGAGGAAAAAAGGGCAGGCTTACAATGATAGGCAGGGAAGGAACCAGAACAAGGGGAGGGGATATATTTGAAGGGCAGCTGCGGGGGTGGATACAAACAAGGAAGAAACCATTGGGAGTAAGAACCTGGGGAAACACGGGGATAGACCATTATAACGCTGTAAACATTAAAACTGAAAATAAACACACACCGCTACAATCTGAAAGTTCTTTTCCAGCTGAAAAGATTTTACAAATCTATGACATTCAAGTGGTTTAACTGCAGTATGACATACACAGAAGTTTTGTGAAGCCTCAAGGACCATATCCTGGTTTTGCCTGGAATCGTTTTCTTCTTAGTAGCTGTACATTGTTGTAGTTTGATTAAGTGTGAGACTAATGTTAATAATATACTGATGTTTTACTTGTTGTTAAGCAGTGCTTACACTAAGTCAAGGCCTTCTCATACTGCCCTGCCGCTGAGGAGGATGGAGGTCACAAGATGCTGGGAGAAGACACAGCCAGGACAACTAAGCCAAACTGGCCAGAGCTGTTTCATATGTTCCATATAATATGGTGTCAGGCTGAAATATAAAACTGTGAGGAGCTGGCTGGGGTGGGTAGTGGCCTGCTGCTTGGGGCTGGCTTTACATCAGTCAGAGGATGGCAGGCAATTTTATTATGCACCGCTTTTTTGTATGTTCTTTATCATTGTCATTATTTTCCTTTCTTTTTATGTTCTATTAAATAGTATTTATCTCAACTCATGAGTTTTAACTCTTTTTCTGATTCTTTCTCCCATCCCACTGGATGACCATGGGTTAAGAGCATGACAAATATCTCTCAGGTCTGTGGAGACTTAAAGGAAACCATGGGGCAAGTCAGATCCGAGAATGGATCTGTATATATTAGCAGGTCTCATACCTCATAAAGTTAAGTATTAGTGCTTTCATTGAAAATCATAAAGATGTGTTTAGAAATATGACTTCTACAGCCATTAAGCTTGTCTTAAAGAGGACTATTTGCAATCTTCTATCAAAAGTGTCTAGCTGACACCTAGCCCACAAAAAAAGACAGACAAAGTCTTTTTGCCTTGA
Source organism: Phainopepla nitens (assembly GCA_013400175.1). Lineage (NCBI taxonomy): Eukaryota > Metazoa > Chordata > Aves > Passeriformes > Bombycillidae > Phainopepla > Phainopepla nitens. The sequence goes on from VXBQ01014040.1 coordinate 30,449, forward strand.
ATATGCAACTTCATATTGCATTACTCCTCAAGTGGCTCAAATCTTAGCCCACATAGGCAAATAATCAAGGAGACGATGAGCAAACCTGTTAAATATATGACAGATTCAATCAGGGCTTGGATGTGGTGTAAAACAGGCTGCTGTGACAGAAGTTACAAATGCTCACATCTTGCTTAGGCACCCAGATTTAGCCATTTTGTTCTTATGAATCCACCTCTCACCAAGGAAAATAACAATATAGAAGTAAGGACTATTCCTACTGCTTGGATGTAGTAATGTGTGACAGTGTTGCATCCACAGTATTCTTTTCATATGTACTCATGAGCATGTTTATAAATGTTACTTTATGAGTAACTTTTCAAAGATTTAAGCAGATGGAGCATCTGCTTCTGTGAAGTCTATAAAGAGGGTAGGATGTTAATAAAGGCTTCATTATTGGCACAGCAAATGTGACAAAGATTACTGTCACTTGTAAAAGCAGTAAACACTCTGAGAGCTGCAGTCTGCATGTGATGACAAAACCTTTTCAAAGGTCTCTTCCTCTCTCATCTCTACACTGTACTAGCAGCCTAGCAAAACACAAGCTCTCTATTAAAGACACAGGAGCAAGGCAGGGTGAAATGCTGAAAGTAAAGACACATGGCAGTAACCATGGTGAATAACTCTGGCTGTAAAATTTCATTAAATAAAATTAACTTTATAGTCACAATAAAACTGGAAATAGGAAAGGTTATGTTCTTTCTGGAGAGAAAAGCCTAGCTGTTTCAGGCTTAGAGGGAATCACATAGGCATTCACAAGTGTCTGCCAATATACATTAAGCCCTGAAGTTCAGCTACAATGAACCATGAAAGAGGAGTAGAAATCTGCATATAAGTGTAATGCAAAGTATAATCCTATTAAAACCACATGAAATCTATGAATCTACAGTGGGTGTGCATGTGCACAGCAGCAAGTCTCAGGAGGTGAAGCTTCAAGAATGTCAGTATTTATTGCTATGGAATGTGACATATTAGTTTAGTATTCCCCTTATATTGCTAACTTACTAGTCACCTTGCCACTGCTATCTTCTCCTACATCAAATGCAATGACTGCAGTGAGAATATTGCCAAGATCTCTCTTGCCTCCTTGCAGCCTCAAAAGTTGCAATCTCCTTTGTGAGCTGTTGTTTAATTGCAGTGTTTCCCCTCCGCACAGAGGGTTCAGCATATTTTTTAGATTTCCTAATGAAAGATTATAAGCCTCAAAGACTTGAACATCTAAACTGGGACAGCAGTGGTTTCTGGATTCTACCCTCAGCCTTGTTGTGCTGTTTAGAAACACAGCATGAGACATTTTCTTTTAAATATTTAAGACACAGCATGATCATTTAGGTGTTTCTTTGAATTCACCAAAATGTTATTGATATTAGTATGATTTGCGTAACAATAAAAATTAGTATTGAGTGATTGCTTTCCTTAGAATAAAGTCCTCTATTTACATCTGAAATAAGGGGAAGGGAGGTTTGGGTCATGATGGGGTGAAGGACAGGACGCATTTTCTAGCCAGAGTTCTTATTTATAAGCACTCGGATTTCCACGTATAAAACAAGGAGTATATTGATCAAGGTCATATCACCATTTAAGCTACCTGCTTAGTCCTGTTGGCTTTCCCTACAGGGCAGCTCCTCAAATCAAAGAAATGTCTCTTAGGAAGCCTCCCACATATTTTTTGGGGGGAGGGCAGGATGGAAGAGAGAGAGAGAAATGGAGAGAGAGAGAGGTGTATGCATATATATATATATTTCTTGTATATTCTTACACATGAAGCTTGGCAATAATCAAAAAAATTTTGCAAGTTGATGATGATATGTTTGGAAGTGACTGTTCTGCTATTGAATTTAACCTTGTTCACCTGCAACTTAACCCCTTGTACTTCCAAGCACTGCTTTACATACACAGATTTACATGTAGTTTAGATTTATTCTTCAGGATTCCAGAATCTGACAGCATACTTCTGGAATCAATAGAATATCTGTACTTTGTCTGTAGACCAGCAATGTTTTCAGAAGCAAACTATAGTTTGGTATACATCAGTATTTTACTTGGGTGCATGATATTGTCATCAAATACCAGTTACTCTTGCAACAAGGAAGGTAACAGAATCATAGAATGGTTGGGTTTGGAAGGGACCATAAAGATTCTTTAGCTTCAAACCCCTTGCCGTCGGCAGGGACACTTTTCACAGTTCCAGATTGCCTGGCCTTGAATGCTACCGGGGATGGGGCACACAGAACTGCTCTGGGCAGCCTAATCAATTCCAGTGTCTCACTATCCTTGCAGTAAAGAATTTCTTCCTGAGGTCTAATTTAAACCTTTTCTCTTTCAATCTGGAGCCATTCACCCTTGTGTTATCACTGCAGTTCGTGGTGAAGAGGCCCTCTCTGGCTTTCCAGTATGCCCACTTCAGATCCTGGACTGTTGCTGTGAGGTCTCTATGCACTCTTCTCTTCTCCAGACTGAGACTGACTCCTCACTTTCTCAGTCTGTCTTCGCAGGGGCAGTGCTTCAGTCCTTTTATCCACTTCTTGCTCGTCTCTGGACTTGCTGCAACAGTTCCAGGTCCTTCATACTCGGGGGACACTTGAACAGCACACAGCACTGCAGGTGGGGTCTCACCTGAGCAGAGTAGAGGGGCAGAATCCCCTCCCTTGGCCTGCTGAGCAAACTGCTTTTGATGCAGCCCAGAGTTGGCTTTCTGGGCTGTGAACACACATTGATGACTCATGTTGAGTTTTTCATCAACCATCACCCCCAAGTTCTTCTCCGCAGGGCTGCTCTCCATCAATTCTTCACCCAACCTGCATACTTTCTTTTCAAAATGGCAGTCCTCAGGAGTTAACTAGAAAAAAAATGTTGATGTCTAATATCACAACAGAACAAGAACAGCAGAACAAAAAAGTTCATGGTAGAAAAGATTTAATTCAGATTTCATCTAAATTTTTACACCAGAGAATGGTATTTTATAAACTCTTTTGTTTCAGATATTCTTTTAAATATTCAAAACATTGTACTTTTACCAACATATATTTAATAATGTTCTCAATGGCATTTTTTTCTCAAATCAGTCTTCCAGCTTAAAAAGCTTGTACAACACATCACAGATTGTCAGAATACGTGATGCCTCTGATAGAGTACCTGTCTTAGACAGCACAAGGATCATCAAAAGCTCCAAACATTACAGGATTTAATTAGCATCTTGTTAAAAAGCACTTCTTTGCACCTTTTAAATCTTTTTGTATGTGGGTCATAAAACAGAATATGAAGACATGTAAAATCTATGACAACCCCTGGGAGATGCAGCCATGGAGTAATCCAAATTATTACTAAGGCAAATCAAACAATATAAAGCAATTGTGAAGAAGATGGGAGGGAGTAATATACCTTATATAGCAATTCTGTAATCCAGACTTCTTAGAAGCCAGGAAAGGTGGCAGGCTGCTTTAGCTGCCTGAAGTTCTGTCTTTTCAAGAGCATCCCATGCAGATTTATTTGGACAGTCATGGGCAGTTTACCCAAGGAAATTTTGGAGAACCCTCCTAACACACTGGCCTCCAAGAGTACCCTTCTAAATCTTTGGGAGTCCTTACTTACAATCACTACAACAATGAGGATAATTAGGAAACATCACAATTATGAGAATTCAGTGACCACATAATTTTTGCCAGACAATCTTGCATCTCTTCCATGCATAAAAATAGAGCAATATGGTAGAATATGTTCAAAATAGGTGAAAAAGAAGGGAGAACACACCAAAGTGAAGAAAAAGTCACAACAGAAGCACTAGGAAAATAATATAGAAAATTTAAAGCAAAAAGTTACCATCACAAGTCCACTCACCTGGTTGCTGAGCAACATGTTCATTTGTATCACTGAGCTTTATAAAACATGGTTTATTTCTTTGCTGGAGGGGATATATAGATTTCTCAGTCTGTAATCTAGAGATGGCCAAACTTTGAAAAATACGCAATAAACCAGCAGGCTTCACCTGAAATCCAATTTATTTTATAGTCTCTACAATAATTTCTATAACCAAGCACTAAATGTTTGGTCAATATTGCTTCCTTACTTCATGCTTTGCAATTAAATTATGCTACTATACAGGGAAATGATAATTATAGCACTGAAGAAGCACTTTGTACTTCCAAAGCTCTATTCAAAAGTTAATTACTAAAAAGTGATACAGCTTGACCCCTCTGGCTGTATACCCTGGCAGGGCTACACACAAGGGACATTTCTGTGAGGTTAGCAGCTTACACAGTCTCTCCTGAACTGTGCCACAGATTTCCTGAATGAGTCTTATGAGATAACTTAGGTGGAAATTTTGCTGATCCTGGTCATAGTCAGTCTAAACAAATAACTTACAATTACTTCATTAGGATTTCATTAGCCCAGCTGACTAACACTGTACTCTGTGAATAGCCGTAATGAGGGATCCTCATAGCAAATAGAGTAAAAGAGCAACAATAAATTTAAAAAATAAAAGAAAAATATTTTTATTTGACTTCAACATTTTTTTTATTTCAAAAGAGTAATGAACATCAAAAAAATTCTTTTTCGAGACTTTTCAACGTGAAAATAGTTCCTTAAAATGTTGAAATATTCACAGACCTACTTCCATAGTCATTAATTGTGGAGAACCAGCTGCACAGATGCTATTTCTTAAAGAAATATATAATTAGTTATTATTAAATATAATAATAATAATTAGGGTACAAATAAAAACATTTCATGTTCCCTGCATGGTCTGGCCTTTGTTTAATATTTACACACAGTACAGTACAAGTTTTAGCACTTATCCATATTTGTAAGTCAAGCAAATGAGTACCTTTTCTTTGTCTTCACTAGTGGACAGAAAATGCACTATCTAAATGTACTCTCAAATCCACTTAGATTATCAGGAAAAGTATTTTCTCTTTTCATGTGTTAAGTGTCTTACAGTATTTCCAATACTGTCTGAGGATAGTCTACAGAATTGTGAGAACTCTTTTATTCACATTAAATATTGGGAAAATATTCTTTTTAAGAGAAACAATGTGTTATCAGCTACTCTTACGAAAAGAGCAACTTTTGTGGGTGGGATATAAAAAGTAAAATTTCTAACAGCACTGGCCAGTCTATCATGTCTAATATTTTTTTTAATATATTAATACATAGAGCGTTTGTTTTTTTTTCATTTTGAGAAGTTTAGGATACACTTAATCTACTTGATGTTTTTATCTTTGCTGAGTTACTTTCCAGTACATGGTCCTTTTTGCATTTTCAGTTGTCCTTCTGGAAACTGTGGGAAAATGTGGGAGTTATTAGTGTGACTGTAACATGTCTATGATTCTACTGTTTTTTATGAAAAAATAATAGGTTAACACAGAACTGGATGATTTTGTATTTCTGAATAAATTCAGAACATGACTTTAGGTAACACGCATTCTCAAAATGTACAGGGATAAAATATAGCAGACCTTGCCCGTTGTACCTCTGAAAATACCTTTATACTCATGGAAGAGGGTGTGAAGTAAAGGTCAAAAAGAGATGACTTCTAAAAATGCAGATCCTCCAAATATTGAACAAAAATATACAGTAGAGAAAAGTATACAGTGTTCAATTGTGTCTTGAAACCTCCAGTGATGGGGACTCTACACTGTTCCAGTGATTTGTTGTTCATACTGTAAATGAATTTTTTCTTATTTCAGGGTGAAACATCTATCCCATTCAAGTTTTACCTTTTGCTCCTTGTCTTCTCCATATGGCTCCTTGTGAAGAGTTCCTCCATCATCCTTGTAGCTACCCTTTAAAAACTAGAATATTTTGATGAGTTCCCCTGAAGCCTTCTCTTCTTTAGGGATTAAAGACCAAACTCTTTCAATCTTTCCCCATAGGGCAGGTTCTTTGATCATCTTCTTGGCTCTCTTTTGGACCCTTTCCATTCTGTTCACATCATCCTTGAATTGTGGAGACTGTAACTGGACACAGTACTTGAGGTGCAACCGGACAAGCACTGAGCAGAGTGGGATAATTGCCTTTCTATCTCAGCTAGTAATGTCCTGTAGATGCAGCCCAGAATGTGATTTGCTTTCATTGCTGCAGCAGCACACTGCTGACCTGTGTTCAACTTGTTCACTAGGACTCCCAGGTCCCTTGCAACAAGGCTGCTCTCCTGTAATTAGCTATATGCTAATTAAGCTATTTGCTTATTTTGTGTCAGATGTAGGACTTCACGCTTCTCTGTGTTAATCATCTTGCTAGCCCACTCTTCCAACCTGTCCAGGTTTCTCTCTAAGATGGCTTTCCCTTCTGTTCTTTCCACCTCACCACCCTGTTTGTTGCCATCACCAAACATGGTGACAGCACCGTCAATTCCGTCCTCCAGATCACTTATGAAGATGCTGAACTTTTATCACCATGACCTGTCAGCCAGTTTCATCTTACAGACCACCCATCTTTTAAAAGTATAAAACTTCAGTTTTTCTAGAAGATTTATACTTTTAGTAGAAGTATTGTAGTTTTACTCAGCATACTGGATATAAGACAGTATATGCTGACCCATCTTAGCTGCACCCATAACTAAAGGGAACCTGAAAAAATAATTTCTGTTTGAAGCTGTCACTGTGATTTGCCCCTACAGCTTTCAAAATGAGGTGGTGCATTTGTTTATTTTCCCCGGAGAATTTTTTTTTTAAATGCAAGAAAGGCACATATATATCTCAAATTGCCATATGCTTTAATGTTCCCTAAAATGAATTTAGAACAAAAACTGGCTAGAAAACATGATTTCTAGTGTGTCTGCAGGGTAATATCCCTGCTTTAACAAACAAAATCTAATCTTTCCAAACAGTTTACACTCTGCTGCTTGGTATGACACATATGGTAAACTGATGTAGTTTTAAATAAATACCAGTAGTAATAATAATAACAGGGAAAGACCCATAGGAGAAGAGAACCATTATAGCATGGTTCTGCCTTACTGGTCATTTGAGATGCTGATTCACAGCATAAGGCACTAGTGGAAGTAAACCATGTGACCAGCCAGAAGAGGCAGATCTGGACATAATGGGAACCAAATATTAAAGAGCAGAATTGAAATCCAAGATCACATCCGGAGCCAAACAGAATTACAAACTTCTACCAAAAATCTCTTAAGTAGTAATGTTGTTATGACCTAGTGCCTTAGAAAAATACATGCTTTTATAGAAATCTTAGTTCCTGGGTGGGTGAAGCGTGATCGGTTTGGGATCTTCATTTCTTCCATACTGTACTGCAGTTTAGATAAAATTAAACATATACTATGCAGAGATAGGTGCCATTGTGTGATGCCATTAGTACAATTTGGTGATTCAATTAGGTGTTCTTACACAACTTGCTATTTTCTTATTCTAAGATGTTCAATAAGCTACATCTTAGCCCACATCAGAAATACAAGGTTATATTTGATGATACCTGACTCAAAATACAACATTTTCCTATAATAAATAAGTTTATAAAGACGCTTTGATGGCACAGGTCTGTGTAAAATATTTGGATTGTGGCTTCTAGATTTGCATTTGAGAAAAAAAATTGTTGGAGCCTTGTTTTCAGATCATTTGTAAGTGTGTATTAAAATAGGCATCATTTAAAGTGCTGCATTCCAGAGGTTTTTCCCTACACAGAAAGTTAGACATATTAGAAGTATAATTAATAATGATCCAGAAAACTCGGAAGTCATGCAAAGCAGTTAATTTAAATATCCATTCTCTGAAAAATTAGCCATAAAAACTTTAAAAAATAAAACTGTTTGGAGAAATTCACATTTAGAGACTTCATTGTTCTGGTTTCCTTGAGTAGTTTAATGCAATATCATCCAAGTGTTACATTTGATTTCTAAATTCCATTGCTTGTCCTACCAATAAAGTGTCCAGTGAGCTTTCTAAACATAGGTAAAAAGCACAATGGTGATCAGGTTCATGGGAACTTTTGGCAAAAGGACATGTTCTCCTGACATATAGTAAAATTTTAATTGCACTCCCTCCACCCAATTTTCACACAATAGCTGTAAAGGGCAGCTTTTAGGCAGTTAAACCATAGAGGAAAATAATCACAAGACACCAAATGTAAAACATATGGGAACCCAAATATATTAAACACACCTAACACTTACCTCAAAACATTTTTTTTTTCCTGTTGACCGTGAAATGTAAAGGAGCACTGATACACCGATAGTTTTGGATAACAACAAATACACGTGGACTACTGTCAAATCACATATTAAGCTAAAAAAAATAATCTTAATTTAAACATGCTATTCAAATTTACTGACCTTGTTAAAAATTCTAAGGCTTTCCAAAATTACGTCATGGCAAAGCATAATTTCACATGGAAGCTATCCTGAGGGAAACCTGGGAGCTTTTTCTAGGTTAAGGAAGCTGAAAATTTTAACCACAAGAAATGGCTTCATCTCTTTTATATTTCTGAGCAAGCAGGGCTGTTACTTAGCAAAGTGGTTCAGCAGTGAATTAGCTAGTGTAATTTTAGCTATTGTTCGGTTTTTTTGGGAATATACTGCTGAATGAAAATACAGCTGTTTAAGCTGCTGCAGAACAACTATTTCAAGCTAACACTAGACCCTGAAAAACAGTTGTACTGAAATTTTAGCTTGTCAGCCAATACTAGTCATTTCAATAGGAGGAAAAAAGTTGCTTTTCTGGAGTCGATTCCAGCACAGAAAAAGAGATGTTTGGTATCCTGTCAGTTGTAGAATTTATATTTTGACTTTTGATTAAACTTTACTTAGACTGTCCCAAATCCCTGGGAAATGTTCAGTTAAGAAATTGAAAAATTTCTTTACATATAAATATGCAAAGAATTAAACAGTAATTAAGACATCTAGAGAGAGCAATGTGAAAGATTGAATTTTTAAAATTTGCAATATTTTTCATAACCATGTCTAATTAGTATTTCATCACTATAAACTAAGAAACTGAGAATTCTAGTAAATTATCTAATATTTTGATTTGCAATTTTGTCTTTTAATGAAAGATATGAAAGGTATGTCCTGAAAGTCTCTTGAAAAGGAACTAAATTAGCGATTTGTTTTCAGATGTTCCTTACAGCCAAATCATAAAGTCAATCTCTATGAAGGAAAGGGGAAGGGGGAAGGGGGAAGGG
>VXBQ01014040.1:44648-87138 GCA_013400175.1 Phainopepla nitens
TATATGTGCTGCAGCTTGCACATCATTTCAATTACCTTCTATCTTTGTCATCTGGAAACAGAGAGAAGAACTTGTCTCCTTTGTACTGTATGGAAAATAATTACCAGTGATACTCTGTGGGATAGCTGAAGGAGAATTTTTTACATCAAAACTTGATTGCTCTTTCCATAATACAAATCTATTTAACAATATTATATACACTGAGAATTTATATATGATACTCTTAAAAATTCGGTTTAATTTCAGGAATTAGTCCTTCCAGCTGGATAATAACATATTTCAAAAGCCATAATAACGCTCTGTGGCAGTCGCAGACTCTTCTAGGCCTCCCTGGAGATCTGCCCCGTAAGATAAGAAATGCCTAGTCATGATGAATTGGACTAAAAGGACCCCTCTTCCTGCTTTGAGACCCTCTTATCTCTTTGTAAGACTATAGGCTACATTCCCTCGGCCCTAAACCATTGGCCATATTCCCTCAACCATTCACTATTGGCCAGTTTCGAAACCCTACAAACCCTATAAACCCTATAAAAACCCCTGCTTCTGCCCAATTTGGCAGATGAGGTGGTCATTGGACCCCCCACTTCGCAGAAGCTGCAGCAAAGGATTCTGTGGAACCTCCATACCACTCTCTTGTCTCTTCTCCCTGAGTCTGCTGGGGTAAATCCTAGCAAGCTAAAGCTGAAACCACTAAGAGCTGAAATCACAAAAGAGCTGAACCACCTGAGCCACAGGCTGTACTTGCTTGGATAGCCCGTGGTTGGGACTGCCTGGATCTCTTGGACAAGCTGTTCCTCCCAGGACCTTTCTATCAGGGACTTCTGTGGCAGCTTGGGGGTCATAAAGACCCCTGGGCCCCAGAAGCGTTAAAGCTCTACCAAACATAATATTTTTATCACCCAGATATGACATACAGGGCCACAGCAACCTGAGGAAACAAAAAGTTGTTTGGCAAAACAGCTCCGTTATTCTCTTTTTAATGTGATAATTTAAAAAAGGGAATTAGCAAAAATGGTCAAATCCCACTAGATTTGAAACCTTATTTAGTTCAGATTAGCAGATGAAACTTGAGATATTTATCTGAATTTAAACAGACTATTTGAATGTAATGAGTAATGATAACAAACTCTTCCAATCTGCAGTTCAGATTATTGGGCAGAATCTCCCTGAGAACAGTGGGGATCTTCTGAATATCAAAGGTCTGACCACTGCATTTTATTGCAGGAAGTATTTCCTCATGAATTATTCATATATCGCTCTTAACCAGAAGTTTTTTGCATCATTTCTCTTTGTCCTTCTTGGAACTGGAAGAGAAGCAAAAGGCAGACATAAGAATGAATAATGGGAGGCAGCAGATGTAGCCAAAACTCACATACATCCAAGAAGAAACAAGATGTTTCAACTTGAATTGAAAGTGAGAAGAATTCCTTGACTCATCAAAAGAAAAAAAAAAAAAGTTTCAAAAGCCTGTGTGAAAAAATGTCACTGAAAGGGTATTTCATATATGCCACTATAACATAAGGGAAGAGGAATCTACATGTAAAAGCACAACAAACTACTGACTGGAAAATTGCAAAAAATATCTTTGCCAGTTCTCAATCATATTTTAATACCTTAAAAGGAAAAAAAACAGTGCCATGTTTATTCATGATAAGAACTGTTGCAAATATAAATACCTGTTTGTGTAAAAATTGAAAATTAATCAAATTTTGATGCCTGCAGGGAGAAGAAGAATCTATAATGCAGTGCAAACAATGTCAAGGAAATAGGAACAGTCATGGATCAAATTTATGGTAAAAAGAATTACCCCTGGGAAAATTAGATTTTTCTCATGATGGTTTTACATCTTTATATAGTGTAAAGATACACTTTTCATTTGGTTATCTGCGGCAGCAACATAAATACCTTCTCATGCCTGGTCAATATCTGATATAAAGTCTGAAAAAACCCTCAGAGCAAACATCTGCAAGAAAATTAATTTTAAATATTAAGTCTAATATAAAATGACTTTATCTTGTCTTTGAATGATTTGGAAACATTAAATTTATGACATTCATTTCATATGGAAGTTACTTCTTCCCCTTGAAGAGACTGATAACTGTAGTCACATATTTCATGGTCCATGATGGTATGAACTTGCCCTATTTCAGCGAAGTGTCCAAAACCTGTACAACACTAATTCAATGACAAGGCCTAAGTATGAAGCTCAGAACGTCCTTCTTGCCTTTTCCTCATGCCTGCCTACAGAGACGCTGGCAAGGCTTGTATTGCCTTCCTAATTGAGCATTAGATTAAGTGGACTGGTGTATTTGTTGTCTGGATTTTAAGAAATAAGTGGAAGAAATAATTGCCATCATAAGCAGAGCCACAAATCCACTTTACATTTTAATTTAATGTGTTTGTATGGGATCTTAATCCTTAAAACGGTTACACCCTACTGTAGCTAGCTATAAATGGGAGGCGTAAAGTTTCCCTCTAATAGCGTGTCATCAGCATTTGCATTTTCAGCCTGGAAAAAATCATTTTGGAAAGGCTGATGCATTTTGAAATATTACAGTCAGTATTTTGCAAGCTGATCAAATACTGTATTTTGTAGGAAGAAAACTGCAATGGCATTGCTTTTTATAAAAGTTGTTAGACAAGAAGGCCAAAGAAATTTTAAAGAATTGCTGCAATGAAAGCTGGTAATGTATTTAGTAAATAAAACTACCCACTCGTAAACAGTTCTAGGAACCAATATAATCTAAAGTTTCTGTTTAGTTTTTTGGTGATCAAACCTATCAGAATATACATAAACAAATATCTGAACTTGAACTTATTTCTTCAGGGTATTATTACCTTATATACTTTAATGCTTTCACTGGTGGAATGAGATGGTGGTTAAATCTAGTGGTTAATAAATATATTCATTTTTTGAGAAATTTTCTTTATTTTGGAAACAATCTGTTGGTCCATGTGTCAGGACCTGGAGGACTGCATGACCCCAAACAGCCTGTCAGGGCAGCCTCACTTGCAAGCCAAGGAGCCCAGGGCTGGCTCAACCTGGAACCTCAGTGCTCTGCTCAGCCCAGGCCCTGTTGAGCCCACTGGGGCTCCCCAGAGGGACCCCAGTCCTGCATTGTGGAGCAACTCCTCTCCTACTGATTCCTGATATCACATTGCACAGCTTCCCATCATAACTGCTGTTGGACGCAAAATCTACATGGATCTTTTTGCACTACAAAAAGCTAACTTCTGTCAAAGTACCACCTGGCAAGTATTTATGTTCTTCCATTGAATAAATATCACCTTTAAACACCAAGCTACTATATTTATTTCCATAGAAGTTAATTCATCATACAGTGGTCCCTAGCTGCTCTGACAACAGCTAAAAGCAATGCAGATGGACTTGAATAACACTGGTTTGCAATACAGAATTTGTAGATACAGAATTAGAAAAAGTGCAAGCTCACTTTACATAATGAATGAAAGGTATAATAGCAAGGTGTAAGAAAAACAGTACATAGAGGAGATGTGTGAATTCCTGACAAACAAATACAGGTTGCAGCAACTGAGTAGACAAAGCTTTAATATCCACTGGCTTCCTAAGCATCTTCCCAATACAGATTTGCCCTCTTTATGACTGGACAACACAGTGTCTGTAAAGCTTTACAGTATCCAGAGCTCTGTCTCTTGAGAAATTCCCAGTTTCTGATAGTGTGGAACTGAAATTGGAATGTAAGAGTCGAAAAGAAAAATGACAGTCTGAACTCAAACAAATCTAATATTACACAAATCCCCTGTATCAAGAGAGAAATGCTACTTTCAAATTGCAAACAATGACCCACAAGTATAAAGACTCTCACACTTGGGTTTAACTGAGATCTTGGTCAAGTTCTTCACAAAAAGTGAAATCCAAAAGATATCAAAGATAATCCCCTAATATTAACAGTGTTAAGCACCTCTTTCATGAATAGAGATGCTATCAGTATTTTGCTTTTGCTTGTGCTTTTGCATTGCAGGTGACTGCCTTTCCTTGACGTGAACTTGCAGCTGCCATTTTAATAACTGCCCAAGTTTCTAGTTCCTACAATTCTGGATAGAAATTGTGTTCAAAAAAAGTGACCTAAATAGCTCTTACCCATTCAGGGAAATTGAGTGTTTTATTGTAGTTGCTGCTTTTAAGAGCTATTAAATGTGATTATGAAAGCGGCAGAATTTTCAGATGGTGTTTCCAATGCTTCTTGCAAGAACAATAAGTTAGATATTAATACTAACAGGAACATAAGAGAAATTAATGGGGGGGGAGTACGTTTGTACAGACAGATTAACATGTATGTGCATTGTTGTAAATAAAAACTCTAAGGGTTTTTTTTTTTTACTTTTTTCCTCCCCAGTTAGTTGTAAAGTCACTCAGTCGTTATATATTTGTTGTTTTGATGTTATATACAGCTCACCCTCTTTTTCCCACCATTACTGTCTGAAATGAACAGTCCTGCAGGCTCTGATACCAGGAAGCCAACCCAGGACCCCCGCAGTGTGGCGGGGCTGGCAGGGAGCCGAGCCGGGCTGGCCGCATGGCGGGCAGCCCCGGGTATCGCAGCAGGGCCGGAGCCGGGACAGCCCAAGCCGGGCAGAGCCGAACCGAGGGCGCCGCGGTGCCGGTGCTGCGTACAGCACTCTGGGGAGCGCGGGGCCAGGGCAAGCCGAAATCCCTCATAGCGGGCGACGGAGTGCTGGTGGCATCATGGCCATCTGATCCCAGGCGGTTGCAGTGAGGGCAGCAGCGGCAACATGGCTGAGACAGCAGGAGGGACCACATGGTGCTGCCCAGCGCCTAGCATGGTGGAGCAGCCACGAGGGGCCGGCGCAGCACAACCAGGCAGAAAAGCGGTGGTATGGGCCTGGAATGGCAGGAGCGGCGGCACCAAGCATGGAGCAGCGCTGGGCGGCCAGGGCGACGTGGGACAGCATGACAGGAAGCAGCGGCGGCCACAGCTGGCAGTGGCTGGATGTCCCGGATGTGGCATGGGCGGCGCGCGGCACGGCAGACCATAAGTATTGCGAAATAGAATAGAACTGTTTTATCACCAGCAGCCAGGTGGGGCCATGCAAATGAACGGCGTGAGGAAGGATGGGTGACAGCTGGAGAGAGAAAAACCCCCCAAAAATCCAAACCTACCCGTCATTCAAAGAAACTAATAACACACCACAAAGGAGAAAAAAATAGAACTGGGCTCTAATGAACTATAAGGGTGGGGAGGGGGTCACTAAATAGCACAGAATCAAGACCAGCCCTAGACCTTTGAGCTAGCATAAAGCACTCCACCTACAGGTATTCCCACAAGGATAGGAGACCTCGCTGTGCTACTGAGCAGAGCTGAATTCTTCCTCTTTGGGATCGTTGTAAATCGGGAGCAGCAGTGGGATTCCAGAACCATCCGAGCCTCACCCCAGAGCTGAATGTTGTTAATAAGGCATTAAAAGGAGCTGATCTCCTCCCCAGTTTATTTACTTCATGTATGAGCATGCTTTCATATACAAGGTATACTCAAATATTGCTCCACGTGGGAAAATTCAGAATACAGTGGAGGTCTACTAATTTAGTTTGCAACTTTATACTTATGTAAGCCTGCTATATTTACATAGAGTGAAATCAGAGGTCAGAAAAATGATTGAAGATACGAGCCTACTTGATAGTTCTCAGCTCCTAAAAATCTTGTACAGAGAAATCTCTTTTGTTGGATAAATACTTCAAGGAGATTGAACCATTGCTCCAAATGCAATCAAATCGGGCACTTGTAAACTTAATTATGAGTGACAACCCAAGCCAGAACTTCAGTGCTGGCTCACTTCACTCCTTCATCTGTGTACCCTCAGGAATTAAAATTCTAATGCCTCTGTCGCTAAGGAAATTACATTATTAAACTAGCTTTCACAGGGAAATCAATTACTCCTCACATTTTTTAGTTTATTTTTACATCCCAGAGCCCTCTTTGGGACTTCATATTGAAATTACACAACCACAATGTTATTTAAAATCACTTTAATTTTTAATTTTCTTAGGAAATTTGTTTCTATTTTTCTTTATTTGCCCCTCCAAATAATCCCCCAAAAAACCTTCTGTACAAAGAAATGGCATTGAGTAATAGGTCACACCCCCTATTGTTGCAGTAGGTGTTTTTCATTTTATATTTTACAGTTCTGTGTTTAATGGTTCACTCCTATGTTCCCCCCAGGTTTTCTCTAAAGTTAGTTGGTCCCTAAATTATATCCTCCCCCTAGCTGTCCCTCATTATATCCCCACCCTTTGTTCTGGCTCCTTCCCTGTTGGTTATTGTAACCATACCCTTATTCCCTGAACCAATCCCTAATCCTAACACTTGATGGGGATTCCCCTAATCTTCGATGCCCCTTAGTCCATGTGACCTCCCCCTTCCTCCCCCCTACCCCAATTGGCCCTAAAGTTATCAACAAATCCCCTCATTCCTCCCCCAGAAATTCCCAATTGGCCACCTGTTCATGTCCTCCCACCGGTTTTTGGTCATATTTAATCCCGTGCATACTGGTATTCGGGGCTTCTCCTGCTGTGAACTCCCAAGTTTGATAAACTCACGTTTTTTTTATAAACCCCGCAGCAGAGGGCCTGCTCCTTCTCCTTTATCTGATTCGTGATGCTGGTGAGAGACTCTGCACTGCTGAGCAAGCGGCTCAAAAGGTTCTGCCCTCAGTGCTGCCCGCACTGAGGCAGTTCCCCACAGCTGGCGCGGTGCCGGTGTGCCTCTCTGAGCTAGCCCGGGCTCCGGTGGCCACATCACACTATGACCCACAAGCCTCTGGAAAGGCTGAGAGATATAATGGACTGCTAAAAACTATGCTGAGAGCATTAGGCAATGGGGCATGGAAGCAATGAGATGCAAATTTTGCAGAAGACACTTGTTTGCTTAATGCCAGAGGAACTGCAAACTATCCTGCTTCATCAAAACAGGCCTCCTGTGTACCATGGGAGGAGATAAGGTCCCTGTACTACACACAGGGAAGTGGCTGGGGAAGACAGTGTGGATTTCTCCTCCCACGGGAAAATGCAAACACAGATATGGGATTGTCTTTGCTCAAAAGCTGGGCTTACCGGGTGGGTAATGCAGAAGGATGGGGAGACCTGTATATCTGAAGGAGATTTAACTCTGGGGGAAAATAATCGGTCGTATGTTGCAGAAAGTAAAGCAGTGAGAATGACATGAACCATGCTGTGCTGCTTCTCCTGTCCTGATCATCTGTCTTGAGCCTAAACCATAGCTGGTTTTGATCATCTGGAGGGGTGGAAAAAGTCTATGGAATGGGAAAATAATATCTGCGAGCTGACAGGGAATAGTAGTTAATGAAATATAGACACCTGTATGTTGGGCATAAAGCTGGTTTAAGTACCTAGTTTAAGCTGTAAGAAAAAGAAGAGGAAGGAAATCATTACTTATGTCTGCCTTCCAGAGCAACTGTTACGAATGCTGCAGACCTGCTTCCTGGGAAGTGGTTGGACATCACTTGCTGGTGGAAACTAGAAAACAATTTAATTTCTTTTTTTTTTTTTTTTTGCATGCGCAGTCTTCCATTTTTCCTTTAGTAAATTGTGTTATCTCAACCTATGATTTTTCAGTTTTATTTTCCCTCCCCTGTCCAACTGAGAAGTGCAAGTGATAGAGCAGCTTGCTGGGCACCTGGCACCCAGCCAAGGTGAACCCACTCCAGTCCTGGATATTTTTGTTTTATGGTTTAGTTAAATGTCTCTGATATGAGTGTCATTACATTTATATTATCAAATTGTCTGTATTCAGATAACAATTTTTTCTGTTTCACAGATGTAATATTCACCTGTGTACCCTAACACTGATAGTATGGTTGTTCTTTCAGTCACACTGTCTTTTATGTGTGTGCACACATTTACCTGTGTGTGTTTAGGTATATATAGTTATATAATAAAACCTAATTTCTTGCCTGGTCAAATTTTCTTATGCTGTTCCAATTTATCCAGTCTAATGAGACAGCTTCTAGCAGCAGACATGTTGACAGTAAAAGTAATAGCATTACAAAAGTAGTAACCTGTTGCTGTACATTGCTATGTTGAAAAATGGATGCTCTAGTTTGGAGCACATCTTTTATTGAACGGCTACACTCCGTGATGGAAGATACATGTGAGAGAACATTCCTAATCACCAAATGTTCTGATAAGGAGGACCAATTAGTCTTTGTCTATTAGAAATGAGGATAGGGATTAACTCCTATAAACTAGTGTGAAGACAAAGTCAAAATAAAACTTAAAAATATTAAAAGTCTTTGCAATTTTTCTTTCATGCTCTGTGCAAATTACTTTGCACCCATGACAGCCTATGGCTTAATACAGTTTCTGAGGTCTGGTATGTCAGTAATGCTGAGAAAAGCTGAAAACTATAAATTATCCAGGCAATGACTATTACCTGAACCTGACTGCCGAGTTGCATTTATATTAGCTCATCTTTCCTTGTTGTTATCTTTAGGGAATTTATCTTACAACCACCAGATCTGTGGGAAAACCAGCTCTCAGATAGGAAGCTCAGCTGTTGGCCTTGACACGGGTACACAAAGAATTTAGGAACACCAAGAGCTTGTGGATCTGTACCAGGTTCTAAGTGCAGCCTTTGACTGACCATGCAGCTTGTTCAGATGCTGTTGATTTAGTGAAATGATGGTCTCAGTGTTTATGTACCAGCCTTATGCAGGGTGTTTTTCTCTGGCTTCAGTGCCACAAACAAAACTCTTTCACTCACTTGCTGTGAGCATACTCAGTGTTTTGCAAATCATGGGTGGTGATTAAATGCTGCATGTTTCTGACCCCCAAGTGAATTCAGCTGAAGGGAAATTTAATAAAATATCTTGCTATGTCTTACTGTCATTCACTTTTACCACTATCTTCAAAGAGGAATCAAAAAAAGAACAAAGAATTCACTTTCTTGCAATATGTAAGATAGGCTTTTCAGGGATTCTATAGGTAACAATGTTACTGAAGGATTAAAAAGATAGATTAGCAGTGAAACATACATTTAGATAAGATGTACTACAATCCACAGGTGAAATTCATTTTATTGGCATGAAGTCAGTAATCAAGCTGTATGCAAAAGAAGCCTGGAGGTCTCCAGGTGCTTCACTTGATCCTTCCAACCCACTGCCTAAACTGCAGGGTCCAGAGCTCCCACAGAGCGATGCTATTCCTACCTGCAGGCTAGAGAGAGAGCAGCAGAGCCCTGGGCCAAATGGACTTGCATGAACCAGCCCCTCTCAGCATCCCTCGCACATCATTCCACCTGTGCCTCTGAGAATGTGCAGACACACGCACAGAAATTTAGCACAACCTTAGAGTGTTTATCATTCCCCTTCCTGCAAGCAGACATTTTCACCTAAGAAAATTATACTCCATTTTGCGGTAATTTAGGCCTTTTTCTATAAGCTAACTCTAAATTCTTTAGAGACCATTAATAATGCAGAAATGGTGAGAAGGTAAAAAATTTTACATTTTCAGAAAAAAATTATTGGTACTATAGATTCACAAACAATACTAGGGACTCTTTTAAAGCCTAGATAGCAGAAACAGGGATATTAACATCTACCAATATCCAGTAATCTTTTGATTTATGAAAAATATTTTCCCCAGTATTTTGTTGAAAATATTTAAATCATATTTAAAAAGCATGACTAGTCACTAAAAAAAAAACTGACCCACTTTTTACTTTTACTGCCTTTAGAGAGTATCTTTTTTGATGCAATACTACAGCTGCATTCAAGTTTTGCTTACAAATCACAGCAAAATTCACAGGAGCCTAAAAAGAAAATCCTTGTCATGTGGTAAGCCCTAGTCATGGTATGTCATCCGCTCTGTGTCTCAATTTAGTTCAAAAAGGTTTAACAACTGTCAATTTGAAGGAACAAGTTTGGAATAGCAATGATCATCTCATCCTGTTTATTGATTTTAGCCATTTCATTATGTTTTATTCAGCATGCTAAAATTTAGAGCCCCTCTAATAACTTTCTGGTATACTTACAGAATAACTTTGAAACAGGAGGATGAATTTGAAATAGATTTTCCCTGGCTAAATAATAAAAAGCAAAAAAAAAGTCCTAACGGCATTTGGTTCTTCTTATTGGTAGCATTGTCAACTATGAAGCTATAAAATAAAGATTAAAAATGCTTGGTACTGGCTTTAGAATGAAGGTTTCCCTTCAGTACAAACTTGAAGGAAGGGGCCAGTTGGGTGATTGACCTGATTTTTTACACTTGTTTCTCAGTACCTTTGAACTCTCAATATAGAAAAAATTCATGACTTGCACTTAAATATCACAAAGAATTAGTTTCTCATCGTTCTTTTGACCGTGTACTTTCATTACTTGTTTTATTGAATTTTTCTTTGTGCCATGAGAGATCTCAGGTTTCTTTCTGGAGTATAAAGTACATGTTTAAGCACTCATTGATATCTTGTCATTTCCTGAATACCTTGTACAGTAGAAATTTTATTATTCCTTTACCACAATGACTGAACTGTTCTGGATCATTTGATTTAATATTGGAGTAGATGGTGGGAAAGGGGTGTCTGTTGGGCTTTTAGCTTTGAGAACAAACTGACAGTGTGACAGTGACAGAAAGAAATGTCCCTGAAAATAAGAAACCAAACCACAGGAAAAGCAAAACCAAGTGAACAATAATAAAGATTTCAACAGATTCTCAAATCTGGACTGAAGGTGGAAAAAAAAAAAAAAAGGGATTATATAAAAATTCATATCTGCCAGAAGAGGTGATCCTTTTTTATAGCATCCATGTGAAATCAACAGTTCAATACAAGCTAAATGCAGCAGTTATATGTTTGCCATTTAGGATTTATGTCATATTGTGGTCTATATGTCAGCTTGAGCTTGAGAGCAGCTGCTATGACATAAATCACCTTCAAATGCTTGCATAAAAAAATAGGAGATTTTTTTTTCTTTTTGGGTGGGGAAGCAGGGACCAGGGAGGAGATGTGAGGAAGAGAAAGTGGATGGAATTTAAAAAAAGTTAAAAGAGGAAAGAAATCACTTTTTAAGTTTTGTGTCCTTCCCAGCCTTCAGAAGACAAGTGTTTCTAAAGTTCTCTGTGCCATCAAGAATTTTTGAAATCCGAAAACAGCAGCCCTGCAACCTCATTTCCAAAACTGGAAACAGCCAGGGAAAAGTATATACAACTGTTAGTGGATCATCTTTTTTTTTTTAATATTTGTTAAATACTCCAGAATAGCATCAAGGACAGGTTTTGTTCCTGCTGTTGCTGTATCTATTGCTACCTTAATGGCTGACCATGCAACAGTTTTTATATCTTCACCCAGGCTCTGACTTTTTGATTTTGCTGATTTTGTTATCCTTTATTCTGTTATTTGTTTGTTTGTTTGTTTTTGCTGTGGTTGTTGGTTGCAGGGGAATTTTGTACTCATAAATGCTTGTGTTGTATATATCTGTCCCATATAGCCCCCAAAGTTCTTAGCTGGTATAAATTTGGTACAAAAATGTTGGCATTTAGTTTACTGCTATTTGTGTCTGTGTTAAGTGAGTTAGAAGATGTTTGATGAACATATGATCTCAAAATTAGTAGAAGTTGAACAGAATTTCCATCTGTATTTAATAAATCTTAGGTTTATTTCACCCAGTGCTGCCTGAAAGCCAGATAGTGTGAGCCACCCAGTCCCAAGGTGGTCAACTGACGGGGTACTTCCTCCTATTTATCTTTTCCTACTGGCTTTGGGGGAGGATTTAACGTAGAGGTGATGAGTTACATGAGATGAAGTTCATGATCTGTAGGTCCATTCGTGAAAACCACTTTTAGACAACTGCCTCTACAAGGTGCCAAAGGGACCTGTAAATAGGCAAGGAAAAAATATACCAATAATGAAAGCTTTCTTCTCTTGCTGTGTACCTTAAGTTGGTATATAACTTGTGTTCTTGCTTGTATTTATCAAAAAAATAAAACTTTGGTTTTAAATGTTAAGGAAGAAGTGATGCGTTAGGATGAAATGATGACTGTTAATGCACGGTTTTACAAATTACACTGTTTATTGTGTGCTCCATAAAACCCAATAATTGTGCGTATTTGTTTTGTTCCAACAATAAACATCAAAACAAAACTATAAATACATCTTCACACAATTTGCAACATAACTTTGTATTCAACTGTGAGAAAATTAAACAAGTGCCAGTATGTATTTCACTACAAATAAAGGCATTTGTGCAGTAGCTAATTTTTTTCCTCTAGACTCATCTAGTCCTTCATCTAGAGTAATTTTTACTTTCTCCCTATTCTACTTCTAACAGACAATGAAGATAAAATATAAGTAACTCGGACAACTAATGCTGTCAGCTTTTGTGAATGAGAACTGAGATCCACTTGGTCCACCAGTGGACTACCCTTAGTCCTATAGCAGGATTATAGGGTGCAAATGGGTGTTTAATAGCGATTTAAATTTGTGTAAGATAGTTTTGACTAATCTATTCTAGCTCTACTATACATTTGGAGAATGGAGTTTTTTCCCTTAAAACTAGAATGCCCCATTTTGGTATCTCATGATGATGTTTCCTCCATGTGCACATTTTCCTTTTTCTCCCTTTTTATACTCTTAAAACTCGTATTTTCTTCTTTAAACATGGGCATGACTTTAACAACAAAATGTTTGAGAAGCTGGCCAGAGATGGAGGCATTACAACAAAAACACCAGTCTCGTTTTCCTCTCGTATCTCATTCAATGCTTTTGCTGTTAGTGGGAAGCAGTGGCAATGAATGGTGCCCAAACTGCTGAATGCTCTCCTATGCATGGGCAGCTGATTTGAGACCTGTATTTTTTCCTATGGTCTGGACATGGACAGCCCTTCAGACTGCAACCCCTCTGACAATATTACTGCTTTTTGTTGCAGGAGATGTTCATCACTTCAGGCGTTTTATATGACTATTATTGGATGTTTTCTACTAAATTGAGTTGTAATGCTTCTCTTCTTGAAGGATGCCATAATAAACAAGAAAATTGCAGTGAATGTTCACAAAAATAAATGGTTCTCCTGGGCAGCAGTGGCAGGGGGCAGAAGAACTCCTTATGTTAAGTAGAGATAAGATTGCATTCAACAGCTGGCTTCATAAAGCACATATAAAATATGTGGTAAAAAACACAGGAAGACCGACAGGATTCTGCAAGTTCCACCATGGGAGTCCAGCACTGTTTAGCAGAAACAGGTTATTTAGACTTTCTTTCTACTGCAGAGAGAAAAACAATAGAAAAGTCAGACAGTCTTCATGTCCTGCTTTGGGTCTATTAAGCATTAAGGGTTTGTTTTTCAGATGCAAGAGTAGTAGCAGAGAGGAAGAATTCTGCTTAGATCTGCTTTTCATCCTGCAAAATATTAGGTTTTTTTCAAGAATTGAGCTATATAATATTCTGTATTTACTTTTTGATTAAAAGAATAAATTATAGGCCATCTGAGAGCCACTATTAATCTTTCTTATTACTTTGTTCCACAGGAAAAATAAAATGGCTAGGAATATTTCCAGCAATATAAATGACTTTTTGAGAATTTTGTGTCACAGATAAACTGTGAAATTAGCCATTTTTTGCCTTAATCATTCCTCCAGTTTGCTAACAGTGATTAATATAGCACCCTAATTATCCATGTCTTAATAGTTTCATATCATTCACAGAAGATTCATGGTTTAAAGTAAAAAAAAATCTGATGGTGAAATAGTCACAATTCAACTTTATTAATAGAAAATGAGAGGGTTTTTTCTTTGTGATGTATGAGGGAAAGAAGAAAAAGAGTGTTATCCAGATCTGAAAGCTAAAATAATGTATTCTAAAACATGAAAGAACAGCCAATTTAGGGGTCAATGTTTTCAAATCCATGGTTTTCTTTTTCAGATATGCTTCTCTCACCAAGGGCATGTAGCTGAAAGTCAAGGCTGACACATAATAAACATAAAGTGTCAAAAAAAGATATTTATACAAAATTTAAGGCTCTAATCGCAAGAGAAATGACCCACATTGTTTCAAGTGCACAAGACATTCTAAAGCTCCTTGTCTGCAAGTGTTTTACTGATGTCCATGACCAGCTGAATCCCTTCCTTGCTAAGCCAAATACCTCAGCTTTCATCTGTGTCTATCTGAAAAGCTTTAGGATATCTGAGACATTCATACAGGGATGACAGGTATAATACAGAATTTATGTACACTGCCTTGGAGTAGCAGCTGAAAGCCAGCCTAGAGCATTCCAATAGTGTCTGGTAACCCATCTGCTGCAGAGAAGCAATACCAAATTAATTTGCAGAATACTGCTACACTAATCATGTAGTGAGACTGCTTATTTCACAAAACGAGTTCTGGACTTCAGTTGCCTTTGTCTAAAGGGAATTTGAAACTATAGCTTCAAATTCCCTGAAAGCTACCTTTCTATCCAGCTACAGGATAGATAAAATGGAAGCACGTGTCACATGTCCTACTGAAGTTTGCCTGATAAATAATAGCATTTTCATTGCACTATGCCATCATTTCTAATCACTAATCAGAGAAACTAAGTCCTTTAGACATAGACATTTAATTCCCTTTGTGTGCATCTTGAAGCTATTATTTGTAGTATCCCAATCAAACATTTGGTTTCAGTATAATGAACTCAAAGCAATGATCTTTGTGAGTAGAGTACATAAGCTGGACAGCAATATGAGATCCCTGCGAAGTCAGTGCACTGCAGTATGCCCATAAAATGATTTCTAAAATTCAGTTTTGCAGGTAAAGAAAAGTGGATCTGGGTAAAGAACTCTAATGAAAAAAGTGCTGAACACTTTCAAGACCACCAGTATTTTCAATGAAGTCATAACAGGGCAAAATACAAAAGAAGAGACAGTTACATAAAAAAAAAGCCCTACTACTTGGAACTTGCTTATTGTTTTATTAGAAGTGACAAACTCTAAGGAAGCAGAAGGGCTGTGCAACGATGACTTTGATGCAGAAGGTAGAAAGAGTTAAAGGAGACTGTTTTCAGCAAGTCCACAGGGAGTTAATTGAAAACTAAGCACAAACAGAATACATTCTGCTGCACTTTTCCTGTGATTGTGTCTGTAATGCATTCTTCATTGTTTGGTCAGCTAATTTTGATGAACTATTCCTTACTCTTCAATTCCCTGTCTCAGCACTGACATGTTGTCTTTGTTTTATTTGCCCAAGCTTAATGACTAGGAATGTGATATCATCATCAATAAATTAATATATTCCTATAATTTTAAAACAAGAAAGCTAGCCTATTCTGACTAACACTGACACATATCTCAGGAAGACACATTTTTACAGAATTGCAATTAATTTAACCGAGAACAGTGTTCTACATACACTTTTTCTAACTTCATTGAATACAGATTAACATCTATTCTCTGTTATTTCAAAACCTTCTTTTTAGCTCCTTTGTAGCTTGTCTGTGTCTGTGAAGCATCACCCTTTACAAAATTTGGACTGTGACAGAACCCTAAAAAGTGTGTTCTCTATAGGGTGAGAAACAACCTGAGAAATGTTGTTGGACTTGTCATTCTGTTTACTCCCCTGCCTTCTGTAAAAGATGAAGACTGAGCTCAAAAATCTCACTCTCCTCTTTGTTCAGTGGCCTGGCTCCTATAAATGCACCATGTCACCTAATACTCCAAACAGAAAACTGCAATAAATAACTACATTTCTGAAGCACACTGGAACTTTCTTAAATCAAACCAAGTCCCAAAGCTTCAACCTACAGTTTATGGTCGAATGCAAAGACTATTTCTACCTTTTTTTCATATAAATGTGTAGCAGTAATCTAATATTTAAACAAACATAGAACCCAGATGCTTTCTTACCCCATAGAGTGCAAAGACACTTATTTCATGCGTGAGTGGTAAGGGCAATTAATAAGGTGTTGTAAGAAAAATTTAAAAAAAAAAAAAAAAGAAAATGTTTATCTTCACAGACTATAGGGCCATATAGTCAAATATAGTCATCAGCTTTAGACATCTGCATCAGTCTTTAGGGTACCACTTTGAAAGGGTGCAGATTGTGCCAGTTAATATTGAACCTTCCAGCTGTAGGCAGTCATCCCATATACTTAATTTTGCCTCAGATGCTGTTGGTTGTTCACAGAACTGAAACACTCCTTCCATCTCACAGAGATTTAGGTGTTTAGCATGAGTTTCTTTTGCATGCAGTGAACAGACCTCTATGAGGGGTAATGCATCTTATTTTAAGTATGGTGTCTAAAGATTGCTATCTGTTTGGAGATCTCTCACTCTCTTATTGAATAAAAAGGATGCCTAGACCACTATCTTAAATGGACTTCAGTGATATGCTGTTATGGCTGAGATTAATAATGCTGTTCTAGAATGAGGTAACTGTGGAATATATGTTACGGAGCTGGAATGTGCAAAGCTTTTAGATGTTTGAGTGACATTTCTGAACTGACAGCTAATGTCTGGATATGCTTTTATTTCTAGGAAAAATACTGAATTGCCCTCTTTCTTGAAAAATAAGCATTTTTAATGAAATAAAAAATGAATTTTAAAATTACTGTATCAAAAATATATGTTGCTAATGCCGAAGTTGTAACCTGTCCTTTTCCAAATTCTGAAGTCAGTCTTATGGAGACATACACAAAATTGATAAACATCCATTTCTTTATGATGCTTATTTTGAGTGTAAGTGGGGTGGTATTATAGTCAGTAAAATCTTGAGGTAATTTGAGTCCCAGAATAACAATAAGTTGTTTAGCGACTTCATTGTAAGCCTCCTTTTAGAAAAGTCTTCTAAAAGATAAAATAATTCCTATGAATTAGTTTAGCATCTCACCATGCCATAAATTTAAAATAAATCATTCAGTTTAACAATCAGTCTCTGAAACTACCACTCTTACTATGTTAATCAAACCTCAGTAACAATGCAGAACTACAGTAAAATGAATGTAAACATGGGACCATTTAATTAAATCGGTTTTATTGGTACTTCATTTAATGTTGAGTCCTAAAATTTAACCCATCAATTTTGCATTTGACAAGAATCCTTTTAACTGGAGGTAAAATTCCTTAAATTCCAGGAATCATAGCTTTAAGAATAGAAATCCTACAGAACTGAATTCTGGCAGTCAGTTAGTGCGAAGTTGTAGGTGAACAGAAGTGACAAAATAACAAACAACTCATGAGATTGTATCGGTGTACAAACTGAAGTGAAAATGGAAAGATAAAGCAGCAAATCAGACAGAAACTCTTTGAACTATTATACAGTATCTACATTAACCTCTGAAAGGGGTAACATTAGATTTCTTTAACCTCAGAGGAAAGAAATAGACTCTAACAGTATATGATTGACCTTACTTACCTTATACTTGAAACACATATTTTCAAGTTCACTTGTGTTATCGTTTTTAAATTTTTACAAATCTATAAAGTGTCTTATAGCATGGAATTGAGTGTTCATATTATTGCCTTATCAATATCATAGCTTTACATTTTTAGTTAGACTTTAATGAATTATCTGAACATGAAGTGTAGCAGGAACAAAATCTTGGTTTGCAATACATTCAGAATAATATGTTGTTGTTATTCAGTATATCCAAGATACTGATTTAGAAGTTAAAAAAGCAGGAAAAAAAGACATTTTATGAAATTGTTTTCTATCAGAAGCTATATTTCCATTCAGACTGAATTTATTGTTCTACATTAAAAACAAAAAAAGAAATCCTCCTACACTTCATTAGTGTAGAGCAAGAGGAGGGTGCTTGGTCTTTTTGTTTGGTTTGTTGTGGCAATCTTTTGTCTTGTTTTTGCTCTGATTGATTTGTTTGTTTGTTCAGGTTTTTTGTTTGTTTTTTTTTTTTTTACCTAACTTCCATAACCAGATTTGTTAATGTAATATACGCACAAAAAGTGACTATGAAGCAGCCCAGTGCAAAGCAGATTAAGGCTCTTTATCCTGTCAACTGGCATGCCCAGCTACCTGCAGCTCCTGTCGTTTTTCCTTCATGCTGGTGGATATGTGAGCAAACACTGGCTATTCTTATGGCATTTGTTCTACATATTCCATTCACAGAGAGCCCAATTCACTTTGTTTGCAGTAACACTTTCAGTGCTGTCCCTTCACAAGCATCCTTCTGGACAAGCTCTCTGAGTGTGGGATGAGTAGATTCACAGGGCAAAAAGCTGTGAATAATGGGGCTCCAGTGGTTGTAGTGAATGGAGTGACATTTGGCTGGTGACACTAGCAATGTCCCTCAGGGCTGAATCATGGGCCTGTTCTGTTCAGTGTTTTCATCAGTGATCTGGATGTAGGAGTTGAATGCACTCTTAGCAAGTTTGCTGACAATGCCAAATGGGGAGGTGCTGCTGACTCTCTCAAGCGATGAGAGGCCTTGCAGAGGGATCTTCTAGATTGAAGAGTTGGGCAATCATCAATGGCATGGAACTAAAGAAGTGGGAGTGCCTGATTCTGCACCTACAGCAGAGTAATGCCCGGCACAGGCTGGGAAAGGAATGGCTGGAGAGCAGGTCTGCAGAAATGAACAAAAGCATGGTAGTGGTGGCTGACAGCAGGATCAACATGGATCAACAGTGAGTCCTGGAAGCCAAGAGGGCAAACACCATCCTGGGCTGCACTAAATATGGATAACCAGCTGGTCAAAAGAGCTGATTAAACAGCTGCATTTAGCACTTGTCTGGCCTTACCTTGAGTGATGTGTGCGGTTCTATGTCCCCTGATTTAAGAAGAATTTGAAGGTCCTTGAATGCATTCAGTGGAGGACAACAAATTAAGTGAGGCACTGAGACATTTAGACAATGCCCTTAATAGCATGCTTTAGCTGTTGATCAGCCCTTAATTGGTCAGGTGATGCCTGTGAAAGACTGGACTGCTAGTGATTAATGACTCAAACATGCATCCACTTGCAGTAACCTGTGTAAAAGACTGGACTATTGGCACTAATGGCTTAAACCATCCACTGGGTGCTTTGGTAATGATGCACAGAATGGCCTCTCAGGTGCAGAAGGGCACATCTGAGGCTACACGCTGAATTTCCAGATAAGGGAAGAGACTGATAAGAAGCAAATCCTGTAATGTGGAAAGAGTCTTTCTTATCATCCCAATGCCCTCCTTACATAATGACTCATCCGTGAATATTCCCCTCCCAAGTAGGGGAATGTTCACATGTAGGGTGAAGGTATCCATCTCAGCGGATTGGTCATGACTGATTCAACTACACTGAAAAGACAGCTGCAACATCTTAGAAGATGTCAGAGTCCTGATCCATAACATTATATCATCCAGTGTGAAACTCTGTGCCTCAGGGGAGGCACATGGGCATTCCCACCTGAACCTGAGTGAATATAAACCAAATAGATTTTGTGATCCATGGTCTCTTTCCCACTCCTCACTTCATGGATACAGACTGCAAACATTACTTCAACAAGACTGCAACCACTGAGAAGACTAGAAGAGGACCAACAGGATGTCATCAGTATCTGTGTGAGTGGTTACATTTTTTTCTACTTTCTTTGTCATTGTCTTTCTCTCTCTCCACCCTTCTCTTTTCCCTATCTCTCTCTCTACCTCACATTTACTTAAATAAAAATCCATACTATCAACTTCAGGATGTGGTCTCATTTTCACCTTAATTTGAGCAGAAGCCTCTCTCTAGTAATTTCAATAACAGCATCATAACAATGAGGTGATTGTTATAGATCCCTTCCAATTGAACTATTTTATTTTATTCTAATTGATTTTATATAGAGTAAGAAAACTTACATGAAAAAAATCAGAGGAACATGGGAAACATATTTTTATTACAAGTAAAGTTCCAAATACCTAAAATGAAATTTGTCTTCCACACCACATTTCTCACAGTCACTAGTAGTGTTGCCTGTTGGAGGATTGAGAAATAGATACTTGGGAGTACTGCAATAAGAAAAGGAAATTCCTGGTAGAAGGTACTATAGGAGACAAGGTTCATGATTCCTTCAGAAATTACTTGAATATGGTGATTATGTGAAGAAAGAAATAAAAAAAATAATAATGAGTGAAAGAAAGAAATTAAAAAAAATAATGAGTGAAAGAAAGAAAGAAGTTGAAGAAACTAGGCGTTTTTTGTTAAAACTGTTTGGTAGGAAGGAAGGAAAGAAAGAAAGAAGGCTTGATGAAGGTGATAGTAATAAAGAGACAAAATAAAAGTACTGAAGATAACAGTGTAAGACATATTAAAAAACAGTCAGAAGGGAAACCCCTGCAGTCATCCAAGACAGGTTTGGCAATAGTTCTTGAAGGACTACTTAATTTAAAACACCTTTGAAAAAGTTCTCATTTAACTCCAAATTTTCTCCCAAGGAGCTAACTTGTGCATTGTCACAATGACATATTTATGGTCCAACACTAAAATAGTAAAAATAATTATTCTTAAAGAATATCACAGGTCTATAGGAGCCCTTAATTACATTAAAGTAAGGAATCAGCATATTATTTTCCCTGCAAGAAATAGCTCTTTATTTGTCCTTCTTTGTTTTCCTTTTTTCTGAAAATTGCTATGCTATCTAGGGCTTCAGACATCACAACTGTTTACTTCCATTCCAGAATCTTTTACTTATAGATGTGTTAGATTTTCTTATTAAATGGAGACTCTTGAGAGGACTGCTATACTAGGATGACTTCACATCTAGATTAACTCCTCATAATTTTAAGAAGTCTCTTCCTGTTCTATTTGAATTAATATGTAAGTATATAGAAATGCCTATGAGGCCTAATATTTCTAAAATTAAGCCAGAGAAATATTCTGAAAAGTACAGATAAATGTGCTGTGTGAGAAGCCACTCAACTTCATGTAGAAAAAAATGAGACCAAACAAGTCTAAAGGAAATTATAGGAAAAGCTGTAAAGGTATTAAAATAGATAAAGGCTAAAAATATTTTTTTTTGTGTTACATTTAGTATTATCAAGCTTATAATTGTTTTAGGATACTAACTATATGGATCAGCTGGTGACATAAACCTATATTAGGGGTTAGTCGTTCCATTGAATTGAGAACATAATGTGTTGTGGCTTTTTATTAACATTAAACAAGGTAGGAAATGAAATGTCATTAAGATTAATGTTGAATTATAGCGGTGAAAGCTTTGTAAATATGCAGAGGATCTTTGGCATGTAAATACTGCCCAAAGATCTAGCACCAATTCAAAAAGAAATGTATTTCCAAGTTTTCAAGCAATCTTTAAAAAACTTGTTTCCACTCCATTTGCCTAAGAGATTCAAAGCCATATCTGGGCAAAAGGGAACTGAACCCCTTCTGTCCCTGAATATTGCTCTTAACCTGATTAGTTTCTCTTTTTTCAGATGTACTTAGGAAGAAAAAAAATAGCTAAATTTGAGAACGAAAAGCAGTGGGCACAAATACCTACTTTTGGGGAAGAGACTCAAGGCACATATCTCCAGTGAAATGACTCCCTGCCCAACAGCACTGAGAAGCACAGAGGACTGGGTGATTTCAAATGTCCTACTGTCTTCACACATCTCAGCTGCCTAATGTAGGGGGATGCTATTCAACACACTGTGTGATTGTTGTTGGTTTTTGGGTTTTTTTCAAATGATGCAACACTAGATATTTAGCCTTTCTCATACATTAGATGTACTATTGTACATCTAATAGCCTGTGCACTAATTTTAGCCAAACAGATTCCATTATTAAAAATCGAACTCAGATGTCGGAGTCTCCGACATGGGATCCCCTGACCTGGGGATTACCTGGGAGAGTGTTGGGGTGTTGTGCCATGCTTAGGAATGAAGCAGACGGGACTTGCTGATGTTTTGGTCTTCAGGTAGTTTATTACCTCTATCAGCTGAGAGCTCTGCATGACAGTAGCTTCCCAGCACCTCGAGGCCAGCACCTCGTGGCCCAGCACCTTGTGGCAGCAAGACCTCAAAATGCCCGCTCCAAAGCCTTCTATACTAGATATGCTATCCAATTAACTACACAATGTACCTAACACACAGTTTATTATTCTTTTCCCACCTATTCCTAACTCTCTATCTATTCATGTAGTACCTGCATTGCGGACACTTTTGTCCAATGAAACTGTGCTCCCCACACAGCAGAAAATGGAGTAGGTAGAAAAAGGAGGAAGGAGGTAGGGACAACACCTAAAATCCTCCATCTTGGTCTCTCACCTACATCCATACTAGATCAAACCCAAAATCTAAATTTTTCACCCTGTGACAAACTACAACTACATTACTACCTATTTCACACACTTGTTGATTCAAGGTCATCCCAAAGCTTTGGAAGCTTTTTCCATGGACAGAGGTGAAAAGTAGTGTTTTCCTGGGGATCAGGACCCCTCAGGACAGGCAGAGAAACATTCCCTGTGTCCAGGATTTCCACATCCTGAAATTGTGGAGCTTTTCATATAGATTAGTACCAAAGGAAAAACAGCTTTAACTTTAGTAAGAAATAAAACAACGTTGACTAAGGATATTGAGTACTTGTGTTTTGTCAGAAGAAGAGGAGGAGGAAGAGGACTACAACAACAATGACAGCTTCAATAGAATTGAACAGATTTGGCCATTAAATATTGTTGTCATGGTGGTTCCATGATGCTGGAAGCACATATTGTCAGAAGCAGTGAGACATTATTTGACAAACAAAAAAAGCTGTTTATATATTGACAATTAGAGAGTTCATTTGTCCTACACAGAAATGGAGAATATGTAAGTGTTACATCAAGGGATACATCTAACCTCAATAAATCAGCAGTTTCAGCATAAAGGAGGGAGCCTTTGTAATGTAAGTGGCATCATGCTAAAACTTTTCAAGTGTATAGATCTCATAAAAATATCCCAGTAATTATTACTGACATTAATAAATTAATGGCTCCTGCTAGAAAGGTGTTTTTCTAAACCCCTCTGCACCCTGCTCCTTGACATCCCCCAATACTGGATGAGATCCATAGTGACTACTGTTCACTTAAAAGCTGTCTAAAAATAGGTAGGGAAAGAAATGATAAGAATAAGACTATAAAATATACATAGTAGAGTAATGTCTTTTTGGTTTATACTGTAACTGGCCTGATGTTTCACAATTGCTTTCAATGAAGAACAAGAATAAAGGTGATTAAAAAGTAATGGATTTGATATAGTACTGTAGAGAAAATTCTGTTGCTATGATTGGCTATTATCACCTGTTTCACAGGTGAGCAATTGCTAATGTGAGCAGGAAACTTCATCACATCTCCCAGCCACTAATAGGTTACTGCAAACCAGTGTCATAAAGACACACTTATGTAGAAAGTGACCAAAGAATTAAAAAACATATAATGGCTGTAACTTCACCATCACCTCCTAGAAGTCTTGCTATTTCTGAAGTGTGCCTGCATTTCACTTTAATATAGAAGCCACTTGTAACCAGAAATCATTTCTATAGGAGCTGTCCAGTGGGAACGTGAAGCAATAATTATAGTGCACAAAGATATCCATTGAATACTTTATAATGACAAGATTTATTCATCATATTACAGACAAGCCTAAATTCATCAGATATTTTTAGCACTACAGTATATACTTATACTGACATATACTTACATAAATATACTCCCTTAATTAAAATATATTTGTGCCATACTGATAAAATCCAATGGAAGATGAAAAAATATTTAGTTTTTGGGGACCTCTAAATTTTACTGTTTATTAAGTAAGCATCAAAGAACCTTCTATTTGGAAGACAAGGCATGTAAGTTTAGCAGTTTTGCACATTTTATATTTTTTAATAAGTCTAAATTATAACAACTGTTTAGAAGTTGTCTTTTCTGGACTTCAATTTGAATAGCAAGAGGTTTTTCAATACAGCTACCAACTTATATACAAAAGATTTTTCCAACTTGAGACTATCATTAATGATAACATAAGCATCATGGGTATTTTCTAATGAAAAGAATATTACATAACATGAAAAAGGTGCATTCAAAACTCTAGACAAAAAATTACAAAAGCAATGCAAGCAAACACCATAAACATGTCTTAGTAGTCAAAGTAGATCTAGAGAAATAAAAAGAAAAATAATTCAGACCATTACTCTAAGATGTGATAAAAGAACTTAAAAGTGGTGGTGAATGATGCAGTTATGGGCAGAGACAGGTAATGTATGACATGCATGTAGAGCTGAGATAGTTGAGAAAAACTGCTCGATGGTTCTAAAATAATAGACAAATATTTCAATTTATTTTTATGCATCTTAGAAAGCAAATAAATGCAATAAACTTGAAAGCATTAGAGACGATACATGAAGTATCATGAGATATATTTTTCCTCTAAAGGGATTCATCATGTTTATAATTTCCTTAGAAAAATGAATTTCAGTGACTGTGTCAATGCAAAATGAGAACTACAATACAATGCAGAGACTCTCAAGGATGTCACTAACCAGCAGGAAAGCTTGTCTTTCTCTCTGCATAAATACCGGCTTGAATGTCTGTAAGACAGATTTCCCATCTGAAAAAATTATTGTCTCTAAACAAGGAAGGGTTTCTAATTTTCAAGACTTGATACTTAATGTACAACTTGATGAACTTTTTATAATGTATTATTCTCCTTTTTTTTTTT
The DNA here is from genome assembly GCA_013400175.1 of Phainopepla nitens. Classification (NCBI taxonomy): domain Eukaryota; kingdom Metazoa; phylum Chordata; class Aves; order Passeriformes; family Bombycillidae; genus Phainopepla; species Phainopepla nitens. The sequence goes on from VXBQ01014040.1 coordinate 69,287, forward strand.
TTTTTTTTCCCAATAAGGAAAACTTCAGATTTGGATAAATAATTTTTTAGTGATTGTTTTAGCTAGACTTTTTGCCCTGGAAGTTTCCACTGGTGGAAAGTAATAATCACAACATGATTGAAACCAAGAGTGATTCTGAAAAATCTGTTCTAGTCATGTCTGAGCAGGAGAATGCAAATCTACTCTCTATGTAAGAATTTTATCCAACTGTGCAGACACAGTAATATGCACATAGGTTATAAATAATGTGTGAGGTCCAATCAAGTCTCAAAGCACTAACTCTTTTCTTCTTTTGCACCAGTTACCATTGGAGAAGACCGAGTCTTCTGTTGCCGTAGAATAAAGCTATCTTCCTCAGTGAAACCTATTTGGCAAAGCTGCTAGTAAAGCGACTGTAGTTGGAATAATCTCTGATATATCTCTACCTTTTCTTGATATCATTAGGAGACCTTTATTTACCACAGAAATACAAAATGTTTTAGTACTCAAATTATACTTAGAACATTCTGGTCTTTTATGAATACAGTGGAACAAGATGTATGCAGCAGATAACCTCAGAAAGAAGTCATTCAGTAAAAGTTCCAGAATTCAACAACAACTTCAATACCACACTTTGGGTCTAAGATTAGGTCAGTTTTCCAAAGTATGTGATATGCATAAGTGAAATAGCTCTGCATTTTTCCTACTTTGTTTTTGTTATGGGAAAGAAGGTAGATGGAAAACAGTTGGAACTCACAGAACATATGTTGTTTCTTGCTATGCAGTATAGCAAAAAAAGTTAGTTAGGAAAATAAAATGTTATCAGCATCATCTAAAGCTTTGCTCTTCAGCTTTTTTATGTTATACTGTCATGTTACACTGGGAAAAAAAGCATTAACATGTTAATTCAGGCTACCAGAAATCCTCTTCCACTTGGCTATATAAAGGGCAATGTGGTCATCCTACCATCTTTAGGCTGATACTTCATCAGAGCTCTGACCAAGTAATGAGAGACTTGGAGCCAAAGCAAGTCATGAAGAGAAGAGATGAAGAGATCAAGTAATGACATTTTCAGAAATGCCCTGTAAAGTATACTGCCCACAAACTATGAGTTATACTATTGGCTGCAGATAGATACTTCCCAGTCTGCCTGTGAGATCAGCTGTGGTTGTGGCAAGGAGGGAGCCAAGGGGCGGCTGGAGTCCAACCCACAACCTCCTTGCCTACCCTTTCTACACTGAATCTGCCTGAGTTTTTCAGTGCTCAAAAAATCTGCCTCACCTTTTTTTCTGACATTTTTTTCAGCACCTCTCCTCTATGAAGACAGGCTTAGAGAGTTTAGGGTTTTCAGCCCAGAGAAGACTCCAAGAAAACTGTTAGCAGCCCTCCAGTAACTAAAGGGAGCTTATAAAAAGGAGGGAGAGTGACATTTTACATGGGCAGATAGTGATAGGACAACGGGAAATGGTTTTAAACTAAAAAGAGGGGACATTTACATTAGAAGAAAATTCTTTACCCAAAGAGTGGTGAGGCACTAGAACCAGTCTCCCAGAGAAGTTGTAGATGCCCCATCCCTGGAAATATCCCCAAGGCCAGACTGGGTGAGGCCCTGGGCAGCCTGATGTAGGGGGTGACATCTCTGTCCATTGTGGGGTGGTTAGAACCAGATGATCTTTAAAGTCTTTTCCTACTCAAGCCATTCTAGGATTATAAAGCTGTCACATCAGGTGTGCTGCTACAAGCAGTCTGTGCCTCTTTGCACATAACCAGACCATGGTTAAAAATAGTCCATAAAGCCATGGATTTTTCAGTCTGGTGTTGTAGGATAAAGTTATATGAGTGTCAGATTTTGATAGTCCTTCCACTGTCCCAGTCTTCTAATTTTAATTTCAAAGAGATATTTTAGGTCATCTATTTTACAGTCCAGTTTCAAAGAGCTGATGGTCTGCATAGTTCAGGGCAAGCTGTGGGCTTCAACAATAAGCTGAGCTAACAAAAAAGGGCAAGGGAGGACTAGACTGGCTTGCACTGGCCGTCTGTTAAAAGTAATGTAATGTCCAGGCTCATTTCCTGTATCAGTTTAAACTAGTATAAATACTGGAGAATTTAAGTAGTCAAGTTAAGGATCTGCCTTTCCTTCTACCAGTTTCATTGTAGAGTAGTTATTGCTGGTTAGAGGTGAAATTAAACTCTTAAGAATATAATATCTAAAACTAGCAAACAAAGTTTTGCAGTGCTTGACTCTTGGAGTTTTCAGGCACTTTAATCTTTGGACAGATGGTGAGATGAAGTTTTCAGCATCTATATTATCAGCATAAGGTCCTCGAGGGCTCCTCAAAAGCTTCAGTCTCTCTGCATCTCATTTAACAGGATATATGCTTTTTCTTGAAAAAACCTATGTGTAGGAAAGAGAGAATAACAATTTGTCTTGCTCAAGCATTTCATGTGAGAACATAATTCTTCAAAAGTACACTGATTCATGGACGTCCAAGTGTCTTGTGGAAATTAATTTTAATGGAAAATTTTAATAAACTGTTGCTAGGGGTTTTTTTAGATAGCATTGAAAAAAATGTCATTCTGACAAGGTCAAGGTAATTTCCTCTTTTGCATTTTGATCTTAATATTGTTATGTATAATTAGATGAAGAAAAATAAAAGCTGAAGTGCTGCAGTCAAAAGGAAGTACTACATTGCATCAAAGACATGCTTTAATCTTATCAAAGTGGAGCACAACCATAAAACTCTTTCAAAGTTCTGAAAAAAAGTGAAATTAAATTTCCTGATCAGAAAACATTTACTTTAATTCCTATTTTTATTTCTACGCAATTGAAACAAAAAAGTTTCTCCCTGACCACAGGTCCTGCTGTTATTTTAATTTGGCTAGATAAGAAGCAGAGGGTATACTCCACAGACAAATAATGCTATGACACAGCAGCTGTAGTTTCTGTTGATGTGTTATGGATGAGTAGACAAGTTGCATCTTCAAAATTGGTGGCAAAGCAGTTTGCCTTCTGGACATATAATAAAGATTTCTCTTCTGCTTCTTTATTTACATAGTTCCATGATTTGAGGTATTCACCATTACAGCCTGTTGCAACTAGTTACAGAAAGGTATTAAATAAGGAGAAAAGGAGTGCAGATAAAGACACTTTTGCAGGAGACGAGATCAGTTTGGTAAGGACCCATCAGCTGAAGATGAGACACCTGATGAGAGGTACACTGAAGAAGGATATAAAATCATGGATGACACAGAGAAGATATATAGAAAATATTGGTAGATATTCCTCACAGTAGAAAAAGTAGGCAATTGATTCAGAATTTTTCATACACTGCAGATTAAATTTAGGATTTCATTGACATTCAATGCTTTATGTAACAAAAGAATAAATAATTTTATAAAGTACTAGAAAATTTCTCTCATGGAGGAAATGTCTTTCAAGAGCTACTAATCACACCCAGGCAAGTACAAAAGTACAACCTCTGTCTCAGCTAGGTAAGCTGATAGCTGGAAGCTGAGAGAAAATATTTTGTGAAATGTTTTTCTGCTTTAGCTTAGTCTTACTTTCTTTTCATAAGCACCTGAAAATGATGCAGACTTTGGGATGCTTTCTGTAGGGTTCTTTTAATACTTGGTGGGAATAAAGCTCTTCAATAAAGAAAATATATTTTCAGCGTCCCTCTGGTGACTGGACAGCCTTCACATATTTCAGAATCTTTTTGGAAAACATGAATGATTGATGATACTTTGGAAAACAAAAGGCTATCGGCTTGTCCATGTGCACCAATGGTGAAACAGGACTGTTGGCTTTTTATGTGAAGAACATGTTCCTTTATTTTTGCTTGCTTGTTCCTAGCTAAGTGGCTAATTTCCTTTATGCATCAAAGCAATCACTGACGTCTCTTGTGAAAGTATGCTGTTAAATGCCTAAAATTGTTGGATACTGGGATGGAAAACTCGCTTTGTAAAAGCCACACGTCTAGACCTATGTCTGCCAAAATTAAAACAACAAAATCTTTTAGAGACTTTTGTTGGTAATTATAGAGAAATTAGACATTCCTATTTCAATGGGCAGTTCACTTAAATTGCAAGATGTCCCTTTTCCTCAGGTTAAAGCTGGTAAAATGTAAAGTTAGAAAAAATCCTCTTGAATGCCTCATGCTGAGTGAATTATCATAGTTCTTGTAACACCGTTCCAAGTGATATAATTAGCAGTGCCAGCAAGGGCATTGTCTATGAGGTCAGCTTCACTGTGTTCTGACCACTATAATTACCGTCACACTTCTCCAAAAATTGAACTCCTTATACTGTCTTCTGCTCCCCTAATAATGATGCCTTCCTTCTCTTTTTCAAATCTGAAAATGTGAGTTCTCTAGTGACTGTGTGCAACTCCTGCATTTTTGTAAAGCTTAGCTCAAGACTTTCTGCCTTCTCTATTTTCCCCTCTTTGTACAGGGGACTGTATTCTAAAGCTACTGTCAGCGCATTTTAGTTCAAGGAACAACAGCTACAGACCATGTGGCATATGGCCCCACCATTGGTGCAAAAATTTCTCCAAAAGAGAGGGAAGCATCCCCTGGTTTGAGGAATCCTGGAACCAGTCATGTTCAGAGAAATGATTGCATACCACTGGAGACCAATGATGCTGGCTCTACTCATTGCTTCTTTGGGAAGGCTATTCTGTAATCAAACTTGTTTTAAGGTACAGGAAAGATTTCTAATTTTGAGCCTAGTTTTATTGAAGTAATAACCATTTCTTTTTGAAATAAGGAGCAATTGTACTTTCACAGAGGGCAGAATGGCAGTGCCAACAATTTAACTGAGATGCTATGCTTTTATGGCAAGAGATTATTATAAAATCTTGTATACACAGCTTTTCTTTTTCCTTTCTGCTCTTCTATTTTTTTAGCTTGTTTTGTTCCAAGTTCTTTATATATCTATATCTATCTATATTATATCTATCTATCTATTTCTAATTTTTATTTTCCCATTCGTTGGAAAGCCAGGAATAAGCTATTACATTATGACCTTTCTGTATCATTTTCCATTGGGACATTAATGGTACCTTATTTATCATTTTGCTGGGAAGGAATAGATTTCTTGTCTCTTCCCTTGGGGAAACCTTATTTTCACTTGTTTCATTGACTAAATGTGCTCATTTTTTAATCTCAAGTGTATGCCTTGGGTGTAGCCCCAATAATGATTAAGTTTTCCTAGCAAATCAACACTATGGAAAATGTTTCTGATACTTAAATATGTCTCACACTTCATTTATTTTTCTATCCTCTCTTGATTAACTTCAAGCTTGCTTTTCTTTTCTTTGTTTGTTTCTATATCCAGTGGTGACATCTCAGTTGTAGCTTTCACGATTAATTGTTACTGTTGTGTTTTCATTATCATAAACACCCAGGACAGAGAAGCCTTTTAATGAATAATTTCCTAAGGGTCACTTTTACATGTAACTTGTCTTTCTATCTTGAGCTTTGCAGGTTTCAAAAAGAAGCTATTTAGCTATTTAGAATCTTGCACATAAAAAAATCTTTCACACTCTTCCCATATTACTGTCACATACACATTAACACACAATATGCATAGAGTATTACTCTGGTATTCAGATCCACTGTTTCCAAGTACATAATGATTTAACTACTGTGCAAAATTCCTTAAAATAGCAAGATTTCATCAATTCCCTTGAGCCAACCTACATTTTTCCGTCATATAAATTGTTGGTTTAAGTTTTTTTAAAAATTGTTTTAAATAATTTCTTGAATAATATAATTATTATCCATCTTGTGGTATAGTAGTACACCTTTTAAGTTCCCAGTTATCTTCTTGATTAGGTATTTATTATGGACAGTAGTGGATTAGCTATAAAGATCTCTTCTGGAAATTACTTTGTAAAAACATTTACTTCCTATCTCTTTTTCAAGTGCTTTCCACCTCAGATTAACATTCAGCATTCATCTTTCAGCATGTAGGTTCTCAGATGTACACTGCAAATTTTTCATTACATAAGTATGTGGCAATGACTGTAAAGATAAATAACAGGTCCTGGAATGGAGCTTGCCTATGGAACCCATAATTAAAAGCACTATTAATTTCTTAGCTCCCTCTTTCCATTGTATTTTGGACCCCCCTGTCTATTTCACAACAGGGTGAATTTACAGTGGATGTAACAAGGCTCTTGGGTATCAACTCACACATTCCACTTGGTGTAGAAGGCAGAAATCAACACCTGAAACCCACCTATTTAGCTTTAGAGACAAAGCAGAGGTGACCATACATGCACTCAATGATATTTTCAAGGATTCTAAAAGGGTAACAAAGTAAGAAATAGCGTTAGAAGGCAACGCAGTATAACAAAGGTAGAGAAGATAGTTTTTCATTGTAGTTTTTCAGTTGAAAGTGAAGCTACAGATTCTTCATTGTTGCATAAAATGTTAAGAGGTTTTGAAAGACTGAGATTGTAAGAACTGTAATAAGCTACTAAATATTGTTCCAGGAAAACAGAACAAAAATTTTCTGTTCTCCCTTTTCCAAATGAAAAGAATAAATTGAAACTAATTTGAAGGGAAAAATGTAAAACTAATAACTATACACCTAAATAATGGAATTAATTGTTGCACCATGGCGCTCCATTGAGATTTTTTTTTTATTTGTGGTAGAAAAATGGGTAATGATGTGTAGGAAAAAAAATCCTTTATTTTTAATCATTCATTCATTAATTCATGAAAATTTTGGATGTCAGATTGGGAGGAACCAGAGTGAGTCAGCTGCTCCAACCTCCCAGCTCAAGCAGGGTCATCCTAGAGCACATGACACAGGATTTTGTCCAGATGGTTCTTCAGTGTGAGGGAGAGTCCACAGCCTCCCTGGGCAGTCTGTTCCAGTTCAGGTGGAACTTTCTGTGCATCACTTTCTGCCTGTTGCCTCTTGACCTGTTGCTTGGTACCACCCATTCATCATTCATTGAAGCTAACAGACATAATTGGCTATGCTGATAAATGAAATATTGATATCTACGTATCTAATGAAATAGATATGAGAGGCCTAATAATCAATGTACTTTGAATCTAGAAAAAAGGCAGATAAAACCAGAATAGAGAAAAATTAAGTTAGACCTGCCACTGATTTTTCTACACTTTTTCTACACTCCTCCCTTTAGTTGTCCTTTCTGTTTGGTTGGGCATTTCACTAGTATTCTGTAAAAAAATTGAAAACAATTGAAAATATTGATATCAAATTATTATGTTTTGTGGTGGCTGTTGAAACAGAGAGAGAGGAAATTTTCACAAGACCATTTTTTACTTTTAACACTCCTTGCAAACACAGGAGCACGTTTATTGTTGCCAGAATGCATAGGCCTTTCAAAAGTATAGCTTTCATAGTTTAAGGTTAGGAAATTTATTTTAAAAAAAGAAAAGAAATAAAGAAACTGAATTCTCCCTCTCACTCTAAAGAAAGCTTCCCTGGATATCCCCCTGAAAACAGAACTTATTGAGAAAGGAGAAATAAGTGGATACAGACAAGGTTTAAAATAGGAAAACCATTAAAGCAAATTGTATTTTTAATTTAACAAAATTTCCTCTACTGAATTCTAATTGTGTGAGGTCTCATAGCAAGGTGTTACCATGAAAGAGTTGTTTAGTTTGAAAACATAAAAAACAAAATTAAATGTTGGGTGGCACAGGGCATTTTCTAGGAATTATTTTTAAGCCAAAGGAAGTGACAGAGAGTCATGTGCTATGTATATAAAAATAATTTCTGAAACATTCAGAGTACTGGGTAGTTCCTTTTCTTTAATTTGTACAATTTCATTGTTCTACCTGCAGCTTTGAACACTGTAGTTACATGCAATCCTTATCTAGGACAGCAATTAAAATACCTCTTCTCATCACATAATTATATCTCTGGAGATAATTATGAATTCCATGCTTACATTTTTAACCTTGAATATAATCTCCTGGTTCATACATCTCAGTTTGCATAAAGTTCAGGCTGAAATAATTTTATCCTTGAAAGTGAGTAGCAGGAGTGATATTGCCTGAATAAAATGTCCATAATATCTTAGACAAAGTGAGTAAAAAAAAAAAGAGTAGTACAAAATGCAAAATTAATCTTCTACCTATTGATACTTTTGTAATCTAAGCAAAAAAAACCCTAGAGATATAGGTAGTTAAGATTGCTGCTTCTTTTATACAAAAGTGACTTATTTGAGGGAAATCATTAAAGGGATAGAACACATCACAGGACTTAAGTTTTATTGATTCCAATTCACTAACATATAGTCCACTGCACCTTGAAATGACAACTGAACTTCGTAAGTGCAGAGATCAGATTATATAAGAACTACATTCGAGTACAGAAACAACTTCCAAAGGGATGCCTAATGAAGACAATATTATATAATTTATTTATGTAACTTACTGCTGGCGCAGAGATAATTTACTGCATTGGTTGAAAAGATTTTGCTTAAAATTTTTTGCAAGTGTTTGAAAATAGAAGGCAGATAATCATCTGAAGAACTGCTGTTCTAAATTTTACAAAACAAAATAATAGGAGGAAAAAAGACTTTAGAGGTACAACCAAAAATCAGGACTGTTAGATCTGATGATGGAACCATTACAACTCTTGGACACCAGGCTATTCTTCTTTTCGTGGCAGTTTCCTTTGCCATGTCAACTGTTTGGTTCAGCAAACTGCATAATACTTTCTCTGCTTGCTCTTTCTGGTTTTTCCCAAACCATTGCAGTAAGCAGTGCTACCCAGGCAAACATTCCCATAGAATTTGCTATGTGCTCTGAGGAGCCAGAAAATAGAGTACAAAGAAAAAAGGGTGGAGGTTATGCCTGGCCAGAAGCAAGGTGAATGTAGGACTCAAATGTTCTTTGCTTTAATAGCAAAAATTAGGGTATATTTTAGCAACAAATTGCATCTTGCCCATTAAACTATGTTTAAAAGAGTAAATAAAATGCTATAAATAGACAAGGTGGGAAGTATTTGTAATTCTTTTCCAGGCTTTTAAAATGTTTTTGTAAAAATTACTTTAAAAGTCCTTTTCAGAGAAATAAAGTAACTTCCAGGTGACATTTAGTATCACGATTAACAGCCAAATCCACTACTAAACCATGTCCCCAGGTGCCATATCTACACATATTTTAAATACTTCCAGGGATGGTGACTCAACCATTTTCCTGGGCAGTACATTCCAATACCTGATCACCTTTTCAGTGAGGAAATTTCTCTTAATATCTAACCTAAACATCCCATGGTGCAAATTCAGGTCAATTTCTCTTAATATTTAGCAAAAGTTCCTAACCCCCACCTGGCTACAACCTCCTTAGAGGTGGTTGGAGAGAGTGATAAGTTCTCCCAGAGCCTCCTTTTCTGCAGACTAAGCATCCTCAGCTCCCTCAGCCACTTCTCATCATTTATGATTTGCTTATGGCCAGTGACAGCAGTGATTTAAACTATAGTAGACTCCTAACAGATTATTTGTGTCTATTTACTAATGAAAGCTGAAATGGAAAATTTTTCAAAGGAAGAAATAAACTGAAATCCATCAGTACTTCTGATAATACTGGAAGCATCTCTGTCAAAATGCACCTCTAGATCTTGTGACACCTTCTGAGTACCAGCAGCAGACAGCGGACAAGTTGGAGTGATATAGAATAAGAATTCAAATTATTAAATGTTGTAACCCACAGAACAGAGCTTTCTAACTTTTCCCACAAAAAAGAATGTTTTACTTAAATATAAATATACATTTATGCAGTAACTAGGCATTTCCCTGAATCCTGAACGGTACCAGGAAATGGGACTAGGTTGTCTAGTTTGGTTTTTTTGTTTTTTGCTTTGTGGCTACAGGAACATGATGTTTTTAAGGAGTAAATATTACTTATTAAGAGGGGTTAATATATTTCCCTTATTTAAAGTATAAAACAGAAGAATTTTAATAGTCAGTTTCAAGAGATTTCTGTTTGAACCTCTTTATTTTGGTATCTGATAGCATCTGTCAGGGAGTTAGCCTCTGTAGCTAACAGCAATTACAAGTCTTCCTTTTACAGATCCTTTTTAACTAGAAGATGTGGTCAGATAAGTTTCTGATGAATACCTGGATAGGCTGATTATGGCAACATGTATGCTTCAGTGAAGTAACTACCATTAGTTACTGTTGGTGATCAGTATCAGATCACAGAGGACATTGGATGGATGTGAATGAGTAACTCTGGCATCCTCAGGGGATGAAGTGCAGTAGCTGACTGCATGCAGTCAGACAAGAATAAGATATCACTAGAGAACAAATCATCTCCCAAGGCAGCATATATCCCAGAGCAATACAATATTTTCCCTCTCCTTCACTGGCCTTGATTTAAGCTTCTTATAAAATGTCAGAATTTGCAGATCTATTTTAATAAAAACCCTATTAAAACTTAAATGAGTGTTAGCAAATGGTTTTTGCTGTGATTCAAATAATTTTAAAATTAGATATAAGTACCTAACTGAGTAACATACATTATGAATACAGTCTGTGAGTCAGTATAATTTATAATTTGAAAGAGTTTTTACTGTAATATTTAATGAAACATACATGTAAAGTTTGTAAAAAACTTTTCCTAGGGATATATGCACTCATCTTTGCACCTTTTTCTCTTTAAATTAACTAAAATATCCAAGATTATTTTGATACCATCAGGTTGGAAAGTAAAAGCACTTCTTTTTTTTTACAGAAAAGGAGAAAAATATCATCAATATGATAAAAGGAATTGTCTCATCTTATTTCTTTAAAAATGCAAGGATAATAGCTCCTAGCTGTTGTGTTTGACAATGTTCTGACCCATAGAAATCAGAGTTTGGCCCAAACTGTGAACCAAACTTCTGGACTATGGGATCAGGGTATCCAGCAACGTGCTTTGGCACCTCTTTAAAGACCTTGTCTGAGCATGCCAGACTCATTTTCAAATATTATTAGGTTTGCTTTCTGTGGGATATATCTAATAACTTTGAGTTTTCATTATAGGTTTCTGAGGGTTTTTTAATTTTTATTTTTCTTTTTATGAAAAAAATTTTTCTTAGTCAAAATCTGTGAGTAGATATCCCCTGAAGTTGAGCATGAACAATAGGCACAATACATGCCTGGCTCCCTCTTTTTCCTAAATTGGCTATTCAGCTCTGCTCTGGAAAGTAACTGTCGACATACTATGGATTTTCAAATTATAATAACCTTTGCTTCTGATCCTATTCTTTTTTCTTTTAAACGGTGTATTCATTTTAGTGAGGTCTCCCGAAAGTTTTCACTAAGATAGCAGTGAGACTGAGCTTCCCTTTTTAATCTCTCTAGAGGGGTAAAAATGCAGTGGGATTACAAGAATCAATATTTTGTTAATCTAAATGGATCTCATTTTTCCATTCTTTTCATTCATTGACAAAACCCCAACCATTCACTCAGCTCCACTTTTGACAGTAGCATAAGCTTTTGCAAATGTTTAATACATGACAGTTCCATTTCAGCTCGCACATGTTTCATGTCCTCAATTAATGGTCAGGCATTGTTAGGAATTTTAGATTAAGACAAACAACCTGCAGCTTCCCAATACAAATTAGTAATATTACTTCTTTGACAACTGGTTTATTATTCTAGCACTTCACTAACTCCTGAATACATTATATTTTCTCTTTAAAAGGAACAGAAAACTCTCTATTTCACAGTTTCTAACTCTGAATCTAGCATACAAATTTTACATGACAGCTCCTCATGGGCCAATTAGTTTTTCCAAGCTATTTACTTGGATGAATATTTCCCAAGTTGGCAGAGGAAACATTTAATATGGATGAGTTTGACCACAATATCTCAGCTTTTGCAGATTGTTTTACTTAAAGTACTATTAAATTCAAATGTCCTCTACTTGGCCTTGTACACAAGCTCTCTGAAAATCCAGCTAGCAACTATTAACCAAAAACTGTTCAGTTTTCAAAAAAATTGGAGCATTGTATTGAAGCAAATGTATCTTTGAGAACCAGATCTAGAGTTGGGCTAAAGCTGAGCTTTTCTAAACTTGAGCTTCTTTGAGGGTAATTAACGTGCTAATGCAAAAAGATATGATCCAAAAAACATTCCTGACTGCTGCTAGAATCAGTTGCAAATGGGAAAATGCCTTATATGCCCTGTTATGCTTAGAAGCCAATTCCACACAATGGAGAAAATGTCCCATTGTCAAGTTTGTCCCTTTGAAACCATTTTACCATTCATGAGATGCTTCAGAAGAGGACTAGGAAGCTGCAGTGAATGGATGCTGCATTGAAGGGAGACAAACAATCGCTGAATCCTTTGTTTTGCTCTCAGCTGATTTCTGTGTCCTGCTTTAGTTGCTTTGTCCTACACTGAATGTAAAACTCAGACTTCACTTGTTTTCAGAAGTAGGACACCTGGTTGGGAGCTGGAAGATCTGTGCTTTTGTTTCACTGAAAAGTATTTCCAAATGTCTGTCTAAACCTGGTAAGCCAGTGTAAAATGCATAAACACTTATTGAAGAGCTCAAACCCAGTACTGTACCTTCCATTAACACACCTTAACCAGAAGATGTGCAGTAATCATCCTTTTGATATCCTTCTGTCTCTGGCTATAAAACAGCTGAAAACAGCTAGGTCACTTCTCTGCACCACAGCACAACAGCTGAACTGGAAGGTGCAGTAATGCACCTGAACCATTCCTGATTCCTTCCCCTCACAGTAATGCTTAAGGAACTTGCTGGTGGCCTGGGAAAACACACCAACTTTGTTTTATTCACAGGCTGAAACTGGCTCTGGCTCTCCAATTGCTTAAATATTTCTCTCAACCATGATTAAAAGACAATGATTTCTCACTCAGTCAGGGAGCAACCAGCTCTACAAGTATCAAAAACCTATTGCATTTCCTCCCTGAGGTCTGAAAGCAGGGACAATTTAAATTCTCTGCTTTTGCTCAGTATTTCTTGCTGGCTAGCTCCAGCCAGCCTCCTGTGCATATGCTGGTTTAGGGTACTGCTCAGTGTGTTGGTTAGTACCTGCCAGCCATGCTGTCTTCATGCCTCTCTCAAAATTTGAATTCTACTCTCTAGCAAGTGCAGGGAGAGACACAGACACACACAGAAAAACAAAACAAAACAAAACAAAACAAAACAAACAAAAAACCCAAAACAACAAAAAAAATCAAAGGAGCTAAGAAACTATAATTCTAATTTTGGCTCTGACTATAGGTGTTAGTGCAGGGATGTAAGTTTGATTCTCTCCTTTCTCATAACTCATTTGCTTCAGTTAATGATAATGGAAACTTAGATAACCTTGAAACAGAAATCATTTTCGCTAAACAAATTCCAACAGTCACAACCCTTCAGTCTCTTTAGTGGCACTCAGCTCTCCAGATGAGTTGCAAAGATCATAGAGCTACTCTGATGTCAAAGAAGTAAACATTTGATAGTGCAATTGCTACACTATTTGCCTTCACTTTCTGGTTTTGCTCACACTGGAGGCTGTGGAGGATTCACTTTCCCCACTGTTAGAAAAATGTGAGGATGGCTTGTGTACATATCCTACCTGTATTTTTTGAGGTTTTCTGGTAGTAGAAATGGAAAATATATGCTAGGGTAGAAAATGAAGCAGACATGTTAAGAATTTTGTTTCAAGTTTCAGTTATGTTAAGCTCACTCTCTGAAAACTGGCATGATGTTTTTACTTTTCTACAAGCTAATTAGGAATGTTTCTTGAAAAAATTTACTTTATCCAGCAAGATGATGTTGTAGTGTGATGATAAGTGGTAACAAATGAAAGGAAAGTCATTACCTAAGTGATTTAATAAGAAATTATATGATTCTTTGGATAAATTGATATTCATAAAAGTGGTGAATTATTCAGTGAACAGATTTTTACAACACTGAAGTTTCTTGCAGATCATAAAGTACTACATAATTAGATAGCAAATAATGGTAATGGAATAGAATACAACAAATATTCTAAATGAGACTGACATAGGAACAGCAAAATTAACTGTATAAGATATATTTAATCAGTTTTTATCAGTTATCTATATTATTCAATTAGTTTTATCATAATTTCTTTATTATTAAATTATTTTAAAAGTCAGTTTTACTCTAGATCTATAGCCCATGCATCTGCTTCCATTACAGATGTGACATAAAGCTAATTGAGCAGTGACAGTTATAATCCAAGCACAAAGGTGATGGCATTTCTGTAGCCCTCATTTCAGGAAAGGGTTCTTTGGGCCTGAACATAGAACATATTCAAAGCACAATAAAGACTTCAGTACTAAGGCATTGTTCATGAGTGCAAAACTTTCCCTTTTAGGTTGTGCAGGCTCAGAGTGACACATTATTTCTTATGACATGCCTCTAGATTTTCAGTAGCTGTATATAATGTTTTGAACAACCTCAGCTTAATTACCCTAGATAGGTGTCCACAACTTTACAGCCTTGAAACAGATAATCATTACTAGGGTATGGTTACCCAGAGAGCTGTCAGCTGTATATGGGCCAGCTGAAATTTTTGGCAAAGCCAGCTACATCAGAAATCCTCTTTGTTTAAAGGCTGATGTTTTATACATTCCAAAATACTGACTGGCTTCCCATGAAATTTTGTGACTTTGAGAGAACCAATCACCTGGAAGGTTTCTAATTCAAATTCTGATGTCATATAAATAGGGTTTCCCTGAGATAAGTCTCCCTGTTTAAATTTGATACCATGATAGATGCTGCAACCTTTGCATGAGCACATGAAAAGTGCAGATCAAATCAATATTTGTACTTTAAAAGCCTTTGTAAGGGTTAAAATTCTGCTGTTACCTGAGTTCTGCTTTCCATCTTGTAAAAAATATTACCTCCAAAAATCCTTTCTGGTGTAGATTAGCACACGTGGTATGTATGTTCAGGCACTGGCACACCAGACAGAGGATGAGAATATCTGTCATGAGAAAAGAAGCAAACTATTGTTTCAAGGCTGGTATTTATTATCTGGGATTAACAATTAGAATAAGAGCTGTGTCTCATGGGCAAGGTGGTATGAGCAGGCAGGCACAAAGCTGGGCACACCTGGCTACAGCAGGGTATCAGGTGCTGCTGGTTCTGAGAGAAGGTAATGAACAGAAAGGTAATATAACCAGAGGTTATATAACCAGGAAAATGCCCATGCAGACAGCATCATTTGTTTGGCCACATCATTCCCACTGAAACAAATACTAAAACTAGAATTTAGAAAGTAAATAAGGAGAGAGTAAAAATGTCTCTACTATTTCTTCTACCTTTTCTTTTTGGAAAATAAAGAGTAAATAAAAAACAAAAACAAACAAACAAACAAAAAACAACCACGGAACTCAGAAATTAAATGGCAAAAAGTTTGTTTATATGACTTTAGAATTGCAGAGTGCAGCAGAGTTCAGGCCTCTGAAAGCTGTGAAATATATGCCTTCTTTGATCTGTGCTGTGAAACACCAATAGCTTGTATTCAAACCTTTTGTCGTTGAACAGGTTTTAACTGGAGTGCCTACACATTTGTCAGTCCATCAATGACAGCACTTATTCCACCAGATGCACAATGAACTAGGTAAACTTCACATCTCCTTCCCCTCCTTTTACCAACAGACAACTATGTTTTCAAATATCATGACTAGTCATCTCAACCCAAACTGCTCAAAGTCTCACTGCCAGTCCCTTTGTTAGCACAATCTATAGAACACAGGACTGAAATTTGGAACATCAAAACTCTCATATCATGCGTAGTTCTTTCTTTTTGTTACTCAACTGGAAGTCTGACAGAAAACATCAGCCTTTTCATAAGCAGGCACAGTCCATCCCTTAGACTAAAATTTAAAAGCACATCTTTGCAAAGCAGCTCCAAGACTCCCTTCAATCAGCCTTAGCAATTAATACAGAAAATAAGGTTATGTATTTTAATGTATTCTAATGTAATTTAATCCTTACAAAGAAATCTGGAGTTTGATCTTTTTTTATAAAAAAGACATTTGGGGTCTTTTTGAAGAAATTAATTTCATTGCAGAACAAGGCCTGTATTGGAATTACTCCAATTGTGCAAAAATTTTCTCTGATGATTTTTTCAAACAAGAAATTGATTTACTTTAGCTATTTTCCTTCTGTATTGCAGTGTTTCTTCACAAAGGTTCCACTTCATTTCCAGAAAAGTACATGAAAAACAGTTTTCAGAGTAGCATCTCTGAGGAATCATTGAAATCAAGCCTCAGCTTTGCACTTAGAAGCCTCTGTGCTACAGTATTTATATGAGAGCACCATCTCAGTTATTGAATGAACATGTCCGGGGCTAAAGGTATGAACTGCAGCAACCTGTGCTGCAGCCGTCTGTTCAAATTAAAGTGCAGCTTTGTTCCCTGCACACCAGGGACAAGAGGGGGAATGGAGGCTTATGGAAAAGTGAGCATGCTCATTGAGTAAAGGAGCAGGGATAGCTTAACATGGCCACTACTGGCCAAGCAGTGCTGTTCAAATTTCCAAACCCATCAATCTGCAGGATCTTATGGTTTTGACATGTTATTTGGTCAATAAATGTGAGGAAAAAAAGAATCTACCCTATTGATTAGATCATTTGTTGTGATCCATTTACTTGCATCTATTACTCAGTGGCTGAAAAGCAGCTGTCTTGATCTATGTTCATAAGCATTTGGCTTAGTACCTTCAGAGCTGTCCAGCTGAGCTCTTTCCTAAGTTAAACAGAAATAAACAAGATTAAAGTAAATGTCAATAAGACACAGTTAATAAATAATCTAACATGTCAAATATAATATAGGAAATGAAGAAACTAGCAGAAAATTAATAGATGTGCTAGAAGCAACCTCATATTACCCAGTGCTGAAAAATTTGCAGCCATACAGATGCTATAAATTTGTGACAAAACACAGGAATGGAAACAAATGGGAAGCAAGCCAACAAAGTCAGTGCTGAAATGTTTGTGATATTGGAAAATGTTTCTACTCACCAGAGTGCTGTGATAGGTGCAAAAAATTCTACTGAATTCCACAGAAGCATCAAGTCATGAATGCATGTGTAATTTATATAGGTAGGTATCAATTTATAGCAAAAGAAATTTTACATTTTTTTAGGAGTCTCATTTCATGCAGTTAATTAATTTTTTTTTTTCTTAGATCTCAAGGAAATCAGGATTCTTTTTCCATAGGAGTTTAGGGGTTTTCTGTCTGTCCTATGTGGAAACACTTTTGTGTGATTCATATTTCTGTCAATGAATGAGTGTCAATGTGTCATTCTTCACAGTTAATATGCTGGCCATAGTGTCCCTGTTATAGTAAAATTGGAAGAACAGGCTTTCCAAATGTTTTACTTTGACATGTCAATCATCTTCTTCACTGAATGCAAAAGACAACTGTCCGTGTCCACTTACCATGCTCAGGGACAGTTTCCTCCATCCTTCTAATACATGGAAGATGACAATTCTGCTCATCTTCAGGTATTAAATTTGTCAGAAATTAGTCTGACAGCCTCAGAAGAAGCTCTGAGTGGGATTAGACCCACCTAACCAAAAATCGCCAATGCAGATGTCTGAATCTAGGTGACTCATCTTAGGTTCCTTTTATAATCAGGCAAAATAAAAAAGCAGTGATTCATCTGACATATTTCAGACACCAGCTTCATGCTGTAATCAGTCACATCATGTAAGTGCTTATGTTTCTTCATGGGTTATGAAGGGAGCTTAGGTGACATGCCCAGATATATACATGTACAATGAATCTTACCTTAAGTTTCTTGATTAAGGTTTGAAGATTTCTCCTTGCAGGGCACTCAGCAATCATAGCGCCAGGTGGGGTTGAGGGAACATACCAGAACAAAGCAAAAAAAAAAAAA
>VXBQ01014040.1:87189-97574 GCA_013400175.1 Phainopepla nitens
AAAAGGAAGTTTTAAGCCAGAATGTTTTCTTTTGCCTAATCACTAGGTACTCCGTATGGTCCTTCAGGGTGCCATATTGTGGGATGACATGCCCATGCATTCATCAGACCTCTAAGTGCTATGTTCTGGTCCAGCAGTCTCTGATGCAGATGGTTTAGGAGGATTCCAGTTCCAGCTTAGATCATTACTCCAGCCCTAAAATTCCTACTGATGAGCTGGAACATCTCAGTAAAAAATCAGACCAGATTATCACATGTCACCTGCTAGTTTCAAATCTGGGAATCTATGTAGAAAGGAAAGACATAAACTCATAGTATAGTAGAAGTTCTGCTTTGCCACACTGGCCTCTCCCAAATCCTCCCCTATGCATCCTTCTATGCAGCTGTTTATAGGGATTTGGAGGCTGGTTGTTACATACATGGATATACAGATACAGGAGAGGGTGTTAATGTAGCTTGAACTAGCAGCTGTAGGAGTGAAAAAGAGCCAGAGGCTTTCTTGGCTTTGTCATAGACTTCTCAGGCTTGCCAGAGAAGAAGTGTACTCTCAGCTTGCTAGACTGCAGTGAAATATGAGCTGTCATGTCTTCTCTGCTCTTGACGAAAATTATTGAGTTTCCTGGGTCTGCATTTCTCTGCCTGTAGAATTGTTAAAAGCAATCAGCCTTAAAGCACTTTTCTCAGTGTTGTTTTATGTTTATAAAATGCTTGAAGATGTTTGGAAATAAGAAAATTATAAAAAAAAGACAGAAGGTTTTTTTCCTGTTTTTTTCTTCCTAGCTATATTAAAATAGAACTATGCATGGAGTTGCTATATGTCTAAGATTTACAAAACCACCAAACCCAATAAATCTGCTGCTCTACATCAGACTCTATGAAATCAGAGAAAGAATGTATAATAACAGCTTTAAAATGAACTATCTGGTAGAGCAGTTCAGCTGTACAGTCTGCTTATGCTGAATTCCACATCTGTGTGAACATACTTTAACCATTTTAATCGCAATCGATCGCTGACTGAGAGTGTATATGTCCTCATAAATTTTCCAGTCTCTCTCCCACATGAGGAATGTGTGACACTAATGCTTTGAGGTACTTCTTGTAAAAGCTGTACAAGAAGGGGATCAAAATAAGAAACCTCTGCTGATTTAAATGTCACATTCTTGGCACAGGTTAAATACCCATAAAAATTTGCAGTCAAGATTAAAAGATGAGACTTCAGATAGTACTCAAGAAAATGACCTTTTGGTACTTAAGTATGAGAACTAGCTTAGAAATGGCATAATACCAGCTTTAGGAGGACTGGATTTTCTGACTTGATAAATGAGGCTGCTTGTTCTGCACGATCTTTTCTTTTTTGTCCTCATTTTTATCTCCACTTGACAATGTTCAGCAAATTTTAGTGAAAAAAAGGCAGCATACTTTTTAAATATTTTGGAATATCACATAAATAAAGGGAATGAAGGTGGAACAGACGTATTTCTGTTATATTGTGAGCCATACCAATAAAATTCAGGCAAGTCCAATGGATCTTTATTGGACTGTGAGAATCTGCAGACTCTCAGCAATTAAAACCCTGAAACTAGAATTTACAGACCATCTTCTCAACAACACTGCACAGCAAGTACACAGGATATATCGAGATGAAAGGAATGAGTAAGGTAGTTTTTTGTTTTGCTGAAACTGAGTGGGTAAGAAAGTGCATTCAGTACAAAGAAAGGAAAGACTAAGTGCCTTGCCTTTGAATCTCTCTGAAAATAGCTTGGATGGGCGGTTAATAAACTCTTGCAAATTTAAGAATTAAATATACAGAAATATTTTTAACATTAGAAAACCTATTGATTTTAACACACAAAGGTGAGCTTATCTCTATTTTGAACAGAAATACAGTTTTTAAAGGTATTTTCCTCATTATCTTCTGCACTCCAATTTTATAAGCAAAAAATTCATCTGTTGTTCACTGACCTTATGACCAACAGAAACACTAATTATCATCATATAAAAATTATAATGTAGGAAATTGGGATGATAACACTTTCTGGAATCAGGTTCTAGCTACATACTTGGCTTGTTTATAATTGTATATCTTTCACAGATGTCTAGAATTAGAACAGAAGAAAAAAAATTAATTTTTTACTGATTAAAAAAATGGAAAAGTAACAACTTTCCTACTAACTTGTTCCAGCTTTTAAATAAATGTTGTAAATTTTGACTTATTATTTTCATAGCATCTCTTTATGATTTTTTTTTTTATATTAACAGCAGCTATTTTGGTAATAATCAGATTAAAACATCACTCCACATCCTAGTTCTTAACTGCAGCAGCTTCTGGTTTTGGTATTCTCAGTGGGAAAAGGAGGTCTGAGAGAGGATCACTGCTGATTGACAGTAGTTCCCCACTACTGCAGGTAGCATGGATGTGGACTGAGAGTACAGGTCCTAGGGAACCTTGGGAGCTAACAGTGACTTCTGGAGCTACCTTGCTGGCTTGTCTTCCCCTCCAGCCAGGCTGCAGCAGACTGCATGCTAGTACAGAATGCTGCAATTACAGGATGTGGTTCCAGCATATAAGCCATATTTCATCTGCTTAAGCGCCATATGCAACTCCATAGCCACAAATTGGCTATTTTGCCATAGACACAGAAGTCAACTGTAATAAACACACACAGTTTCAAAGAGTAAAATTTAGCCCAATGCAACTATCAAAAAAGTACTTGAATCTCTTTGATCCAAGGCTGAATGACGTTTTGACATTGTAATGTGAAGCATACCTTCAATGACCTTATCTATAATATAAGCAAATCAACCTCCAGTCTTGTATGTAGTGGTCTTTTACATCAGTGCAGTGAGTGAAGAACTACCTCTCTGTACATAAATATATATTTATATAATATATTTATAAATTTATAAATGTATAGCTTTATAAATATATAAATGTATATACATATATATATATATTATATTTATATATACATGTCTAAATATATACTATATAAATATATAAATAGCATGGCAGTGTGTTCATGAGACTGAATATTCTTCTTAACTTTCGCAAGTCAAATCATCACTCCAGGTCATATGTACTTTTGTATGAAGTGAAATCAATTTGTTTCTCTCTCTGAATAAATGTTATTGTGAGAATTTATACTCTGGGCAATAGGACAGAAATTGTGTCCTTTCCAACAGACTTCTTGTAGCTCATTCAAGAGACTGGCAATAGATACTTGGTACTTCATTTTCACCCCCAAAAATACTATATCTAAAATGTTCAACCTTGAAAAGAGAAGGCTTTGGGGTGACCTAATTGCAGCCTTCCAGTACCTGAAGGAAACTTACAGGAAAGATGGAGAGAGCCTATTTACAAGAGCATGTAGTGCAAGGGAGAATGGATTCAAAATGAAAGACAGTAGGTTTAGATTAGATATTAGGGAAAATTCTTCACTCTAAGGTTGGTAAGGTACTGGGACAGGATTTCCAGGGAAGTGGTAGATGCCCGATCTCTGGAGGTGATCAAGGTCAGGCTGGATGAGGCTTTGAGCAAACTGGTCAAGTGGAAGGTGTCCCTGCCCAAGGCAGGGGGAAGATGGAACTACATCTAGATCTTCTAGATCCCCTTCTAACCCAAATCACTCTATGATTCTATGATTCTATGAGTATCTTGATTCTGGACTTAAGTGATAATAACAAGCATAATGCTTCAATGTTCCTCTGTAATTTTTTTTTTTTTATTTTGAGAGGCAAGCTGTTATGTCACAATTATTAGTTATTCATTGAATATTCTTTGAGAACTATAAAATATAGGGAAGAAGAAAAAAGGATGTTCTGAGACTTAGACATGTTTCTAACATTCATGCTGCATTATTGATACCTAATTTTATCAGTGTTGATAAATTATTTCAGTGAGTTGGTTGTTCAGGTCATCATTTTTATAGTGCAGTGGCAGAGCGAAGGAGTTTTAAAGTGTTTGTAAACCAAGAAAGCTGTAACAAACTTCACATAAGCAGGCATGACAAGTATGACTCATTTTTCTCTATAGTCAGTGAGAAGACATAGGGATATTTAAGGAATAATTAATTTCATCCTAAGATGAATACCTAAAATAGTCCAGATAAACTGTTTTCTAAATGTACTCACCACTCTCCATTGCCTACAATTGAGAATTTGATGACTTATTCTGGTTTAGTGTCTACTGTGTAGGTGTTCAAAGCTACACAAATCTGGTCCCTTTGACTTGACTCTCTGTAAAGCAGCACATTACAGCGGGCATGGATATATCAGGCTCATTTTTTGATTAAAACAGGCTACTGACTCTCACTCCAGAAGGAGAGTTGTAAGTCTACGGAAGAAAGGAGATTTGCTAAACTTTGGCATACATAAAAGCTAATGGGGTTCCTAAAGCTTCATTTTACTTGTCTTTCCTTTACTGGTTTTCCTACTCCTCATCCATAAGGCTCCACAGCACAGTACCCACATATGTTCATTAACTTGTTAGAGGTTTTTTGTTTTGACTGAGAAGTTTTTTTTTGTAAGGAAATCTAGTTGCTAATCTGAATGGGTAGCAATTTATATATGTATTTAATTGCTTAAAACCCTTCATGACTTAGGTCATTGTACTGTCAACTGAGAGAATGTAGGCAATGGAACAAGTGCTGGTAGTTGCTCAGAGGACAAAAGGCTTGCAGAATTAGACCTAGCTTTCAGGGACTTATTAAACCTATCTTTTGTCTTGAGCTCAATATAAAAATGTTGTTCTCTTAACTTATTTCACTTATCTTCAAGAAGCAAAATGCCAGCTCCTGACACAAGGCTACATGGAGATGCCAAATGAATGTAATAATTCTACTATTACAATGAGTAATGCTGAAAGGTTGAGTCTCTTTTCACTGGTGTAGGTCAGTAGTCTGTACTCAGAGGAATGATGGTGCTGCACCATGGATGCAAGTGAGTGTGTTTTGGGACACAGGATACCAAGGAGAAAAAGGCAGGCATTCAATAGGCTCCACTGATTCATGTAGCTGAACCAACACCAAAGGGAAGAGGAGATTTTTTTCTTTTTATGAGAAATCATTTGTTTCCCTTTCTTTTAATACTGGATATTCAATATAAGGCTGCAGCTCAGTTCCTTCTGGCAGTCTTCCTTGCCCAAGGAAAGCTCAGATTCAAAGCAGGATGAGGCTGCAGGAAGCTAAATAAATTAGATGGGAATAAATTAAACAGCTCCTCTTTAGTCAAGAAATTGGACAAATTCCTTTCATCTAGAAAAATTCACTGCTCGCCAAGGTTAGCACTGAGGAGCAGAAACTCTATTACCACACTCTTAGCAATGGGTCAAAAAATGAAAGGAATTTCTCTATTTCAGAATGTAGGTTTCCCTGTTTATATTTGGGTTTGTTTCTTCACTAAATGGGGGACAGGGTTGCTAATTTGCCATTCTCTTGTCCTGCTATGCACAGGTACTTCTCTCATGATTAGTTACAACCCCACTAGAAAGCGGTTGCTCTGTCAGGTGGAAAGCCCAAATAATCTCCCAAACCGACAACAGGGAGAAAGCATTACACCAGGAGAAAAACTTCGAAGCCACACTCTGCGTATAACAAATGAGACACAGGCCCTGTGAGATGTAAAGGGGACAAAATCAAAATATTTCAGAGCAGAGCAGAGCAGGCTCCAAGTGGTTTGAACTATATACATACTCTTTTAATCAAGACACACTGGGACATTATGCACAGAATATTTGATGGATCACTAATACTCATGGGCGCTGTAAGGCTGAATTCTTCCCTAACTCCCTCATAAACAACATCTACATTGAATAGTACTGTGAAAGCCAAAAGCTGGGTCAGCTAACACAATCTTTTGAAGATTTAATGAGAAATTTCCATATATAACTTCAGGGATGTAACAGTGTATCTGAAGAAGAAAAACCCAGGTAAGAAAAATTTGACAACTGGTCAAATTTTGTGTAACAGGAATAGTTTTACAGATTTGACTCATACTCCAAGTGATACAGTAAAAATTATTGCTCTGTCAGAATTTTACAAAACAGCTTATCCTCCTTTGAAAAACTGCATTCTTCCTAGACGGGCATAGTATATATAATACTCTGAGCTCTGTTCCTGTAGTAATGTTTGACATTCTATAGATCAAGAACCAGATTTAAGGACCAGCACTATACCGTATGTTTAAAATGAAGATTCTCAGATGAGCCCCAATAGGTGAGTAAATACAATATTTTCAGTCATCTCAAGTATTCACTTCTTCTCTTTTTCTCTTCAAGTACAGTAAACTGCATATATAGAATATTTTGCAATCTATCAACCCTCTAAGAAAAGTTTCATCCAGCAATCAATTGAGAACCTTTAAAAGTCTTCATTCATTTTCTTGTCACCAAAACTAGAGTACCCTCTTGAAATTTACTCATGTTGTAAGCTCAAGAGCCATCATTGAGACAAAGGAGAATTCAGCTGTAATACAAGAAGGGACTGGCAATGGGGACTTCACTAACAGTATTGTCCTGAAATCCAGCAGTGCAAAGACTTGCTCTTAAGGGACAAAGATTCCTGCATCAGAGTCAGAGTTCCAGTGCTCTTCAGCAGAAAAAAACCCCAAACCACTGAAAATTTATGGATTCAATTTAAAACAAAACAAAACAAACAAACAAATAAACAAAAAACTATGTTACAAATAAATTTTTAAAAAGTCTTAAAGCAACAGAAAAAAGTAGGCAAAGCTGTGATTTTTTTTTTAGGCTATTCTGAGTTCTACCTGAAATCCTTAGAGTGACTTTTTTAGTTACTCCTTCATTTTTCGCTTTTTATACTGGACCTTTCTATTCATGCACACCTTAAAAATGTATTCTATCCAGAAGATTCAACAACCCAAAATAAGAATCAATAAACTCACTTTCAGTTCAGTGATAGAAAAATGTTTTCAGGATAGAAAAGTGTTTTACCTTCATAACTAAAGCATGCCTATAAATATCAGTACCCGGTATTTTTGACAGATTAAAAAAATACCTGCTACAGGAAAATTATTTTTAAATTATATTTATTTTAAACAAATTATTATTTTTCCTATAATCCAGGAGTGTAAAAAAGTTCTAATGTTAGAGAAATAATAAGCCATGGATTATGGAGAACACTGTGTGAGTTTGCCTAAAATATTGATCATGTGTCCAGTGCAGCTATTTTATGGTCTGCAGACTCATTAAACCTGCTTGAGGGCAGCAAGGTGCAAAAATACCACTCCTGACTCCGGAAGTCCCCCCACATTGGCTGCTAGGAGGACACACAGTGCAGTTCCTGCTGTGTATTTGCTCTGTCTTGTTACTCTTCCCTAGGCATTTCTTATGAGCTCTTCTCAGACAATAGCCTTGGAGGTTCAGGGGTCCTTTGATCTGACCAAAAAGAGACCCCTCTCTCACAGGGAACATTTCTGACTCCAGGCCCCGTCAAGCACACTGGAGAGTGCTGCACTGAGTTTTCCTGCTGTCTGCTGCTTTGCAGCACCTGAGAAGATAAGAACACCACAACTGACTGCTGTCTTAGTGGTGGTGTCTGAGTAGTTGCAGACAAAAAGCTTTATGAGAAAAGGATTGCATTTGCAAAAGAGGTGATCTAGACAATTCCAAGAAAAGACAGATTTTATCTGGCTACTATTAGGTTCTAAGACTGAAATTCTGAGAAACATAAATACTCTTTTCCTGTTAAAAATAAACTTTCCTTAAGCAACTTCCTGAACTTTAAGTACCTTAAGTAAGAAATAGAAATTTTTAAGAAGGATATTTTTTGCCAAAAAGATCAACTACATATTTACTTATCAAATTAGATAATAAAGGGACCTTTTTAATGATACTGTCATGGGAATTTGTCATATTCATTATCATGCAATTATTCAGTCACAGAATATTATTGGCTGTAAAAGTGTCTATTCAATCTGTGCTGATATTCACACATATTTGTTTTGAAGCCAGATTTGAGCAAGCAGCCTACCAATATAATTGAGATATTGCAAGAAAGAAAATAATTCAATACACTACTCCTGTGAGAGTTTCTATGATATGAAAAGAGCAATCCCATTCATGATGTGCCATTGGCCATGACTCATAGCAGATTTCTTGAAGTGCATTTTTCTGATATCTGATAACCTTAGAAAGTACAATAGGAAGACCATTGTCAGCAGGGCAAGGGAGTTGGTCTTGCACTTCTGCTCAGCTCTAGTGAGACCACATCTGGAGTGTTGTGTCCAGCTCTGGGCTCCTCTGTAAAGGAAAGATATGGGGTTCCAGGAGTGGGTCCAATGAAAGACAACAAAGATGATTAGGGGACTGGAGCATCTCTCTTAAGAGGAGACACTGAGGGAGCCAGGCTTGTTCAGCCTCAAAAGTAGAGGACTGAGAGTGTACTTCATCAATGCCTATCAGTATCTGAAGGCAGGGTGTCAAGACGAGGTTTCCAGGCTCTTCTCAGTGGTGCCAAGCAATAGGACAAGAGGCAAGGGGCAGAAACTGATGCACAGGAAGTTCCACCTGAATATGAAGAAGAACTTCTTTACTGTGTGAGTGACTGAAGACTGGAAAAGGTTGCCCAGAGAGGCTGTGAAGTCTCCCTCACTGGAGATATTCAGGAACTGGATGCAATCCTGTGCCATGTGCTCTGGTATGACCCTGCTTGAGCAGGGAGGTTGGACCAGCTGACAAACCTGACCCATTTTGTGATTCTTTGATTCTTTTCATGTATGATTCTGAATAAAGCCCCAAATCACAATTTAGGACTGGATCCTGAATCAAAACTGTGCCTTTCTTTCACCATTGAAGGCTCTTTTGAACTTTGTGTTCTTTTTGCCATGCCAACACAGACCAATCCCCTGGACACCCATATTTGTTCATTACAAAGGATGACCTTTAACTCTATCCCATTCTCTTCTGAAACCTCTTTTATATTTCCAGTTTTAGGTCAGAACTAAAAAGTCATTCACACATTCTTTGTCCTTTTTGGAATACTGAGTCCATCAGGTTTTGTTCAAGAAGCACTCTCTTCTCAGAAAATTTTGGGCAGTTGTGCTGAATTGATTATCTGTACTTCAGTCTTAGCATGCCTTTGCTTTCCTTCACAAGGCCCCTCTACTTCAATAGATATCTAATTATTATTTATAAATTTATGTGTTTGTCTGAATAACAGTGGATGAATTGTTATGGAAATCTAATTGACATCATGAGCTATTTTTAGTATAGTCAGGATTAAAAGAGCAAAAAACCACAACACCTAATTTTCCCATTAAATATTGCTATAAGTATTGAAAATGACATTGCACAGTAATGATTACAGGAAAATTATAAATGACATTAATTTTACCAATCATCACTTTACAGATTTTAATTGTGAGGCTTCCTCTCTTCTGCAGCGAAGAAAGAAGGCTATAGTTCTATATGATTATTTATTAGTACCTGATCCAATTTGGTTTCCAGTAATCATAGCAGAATAAAAATGAAAACACATGTTTTACAATGAACCATACACACACATACACCTGGATACCTAACATTATTAGCAGAGATAATTAATAGTTCTAATTGCTAGTATAAGAGTGCAAGTAGCCTGAAATTTTTCTTTACTCGTAAGTGAGCTGTCATGCCATTATGCAGTACAATATATTATCATCATCAAATTACTTCCTTTTCTGCTAAATAATTACAAAGCGCAGAATGCTTTGCAACAAGATAGTGCTTGTCAGTTGATGGGTTGCTTTTTGACACGATCCAGCTGTGTGTTAAACAAAAGCAAACCTCTTAGTAGCAAGACTTCCCAATCAAGCAGTATCTGTCAATTACAGTAGCAGTTGTTTTTAACTGTGTTTCCTGAAAATCAAATATTAGCAGGGAGACGGATAGAGAGGACTCCCATGCGTACTGCACAGGAATCACTGTCCATCACAGTAATTAATTTCCCGGTGATTTCCATATAAAACTAGTCTGCCAGTTTTCACAAATTATTCACATGTGTTGCAACGTGGCCTTTGGCTAAGCCATTCTTTAGAAATACTAGTTCTGTTTTGTTTTTTTTTTTAATTCATATTTTCTTAAAGAGATTCTATTTTCTTGCTTATCTTGTCCCTTGTATGCACTGAAAACACACAGGTCACCATGGGTTACTGTGATGTGAGAAAATGAAGCACAACTCTTCTTGGTTTCAGATGTTTGGGATAAACCCCTATCTTGGTTTTAACTAATCATCATTTGTGAATTACCTTGTCCAAAAGTGAGAGATTGGTAAATGAGAGCCTGTTTTAGAGATTGCAACTCCTCGGTGTTTACTTTCCAGCTAGGTGCCAATGACAGGGACTTAACAAATGCTGAGAAACACGCTAAGACAGTGTCTTAGGTTGAAAAGA
>VXBQ01014041.1:0-69266 GCA_013400175.1 Phainopepla nitens
GGGGACACGCACGGCGCGGGGGAAGGGGGCGGTGGGTCCACATGACACAGGACGGCGAACCTGTTGGAGGTCGCTTCACCGCGCGCTTGGCTTCCATCTGGGCAGGGCTCTCGGAGGGGGATGTAAATAGCTCCAAGGTTTGGGCGCCGGTGTCCTCAGAGAAATTTGTCCCGTGGAACAAGGCAAAAATGCTCCGTTGCTAAATGGGGAGTTCTAAGGTTTAAGAGAAGTGCATCATTTCAGGCTTTCTGCAGGAACATCAAATACTACTAAGTTCTGAGGTGTTTTGTTAGTATTTGAGTGATCTGCATGCAGCAGGGAAAGCTTTGTAGCCTATCAGGAAAGCAAAACTCTGCAAATATCTGCAGAATAAATCTTCTCACGTTTCTTTTTGCAGGCTGGTTGGAAGGAAAACCATGCAACGTTTATGAATGAACTGAAAAACCTTCAAGCTGAAGGACTTACGACTCTTGGCCAGTCCCTAAGGACAGCTTTTGATTTATTAAACTTAAATAGATTAGTAACTGGCATAGACAACTATGGGCAGGTAGGTTGACTGTTACTAGATGAAAAAAATCTTAAAACACAAACTTCCCAGAAACAGCAATTAGCCAGTGGTCCAAAGTGGCATCTTCATGGAATATTCAATATAGGGACATCTTCAAAAGTAAGCAGAGCTCAGCTAGCTTGAGGAAATACAGTCAGTGAGTATAGTCTGATACCCAACTTTTTTTTTTTCTTTAATTTCAGTCATTTCTCAGCTTTTAAGCTGTGATGTAGCCTCCAAGTTGACCTTTTCAGTTCAAATTTTTCTTTTTTCTTTTTTTTTGTCAAGTCTGTGTTCAGTACCTTAACTAGTGAGCCTGATAGGGTTATGAAAACTTTGCTTTCTCTATACAGTGCTGAGCAGTTTGGGAGATGAGCCATTTTTCTAACAACACTGCATGTCCAAAACTACTGGAAGGAGCACAACTTCTTCAAAACACTTCCTTTCCATTGAGTTTACCACAACATTTCTTTGCTACATGTATTTTTATAAACCTGCCCGTTGTATCAGAGCCTTGAGAAACTGTGCTTTTTTTAATCTCTCTATTGCAACTATCCCTTTAAAACAGGAGGTTTTTTGGTGTGGGCCAACATTCTCATGCTCATTAGTATGAGCTGCTAAAATACAGAGATTTTTAGGTTAAATGTGTGCATTAGGACTCATACAGAGTTCTTTCTAATGCTGGACCAAAGCCTGGATTTAATCCACTTGAAGGATGCTACGAGTGTTGAGCAAAGTATACTGTGCACATCATGTGGGGCATACTAAATTAAATCTCTCCTTTTTTTTTTTGTTATTCTCATGTAATTCTGTGTCCATTCTCTGAGGACTAGTACTTAGTACTGCTCTTGGTGTCTAACATGAGAATGTGGTTGTGAACATAAGTCCCCCTTCTTCCCCCTCTCTTTCCAGTCTAAGCAGGGTTTGTAATAACATGCCATGTTTGTTTGTCATGCTGCATTGTGTGTGCCTTCCCCATGAGATGATCAAGTGAGCCTAAGCATTGTTAAAATGCCTGCTTAGTGATGAAACTTAAAAGAAGTGCTAGTTCCACACATGGGGTTTTTTCCTATGGCCATCTGCTGTCCTCATACACGTGTGTGCCATTTCCCCATTTTTCTGGTGTTTTTGTTTAGTTACAGGAGCTATATGGATCTTTCTTGAACACTTAACCCCTGTAGGCCCATACACAAAATATTTTCTCTTTCCCACTGCTACTGATAATTATTCTAATTAAACCCATGTCAAGTAATTTGCTCCAAGTGAACCAGCTGTGCTCATTAGTCAAGTGTGTGGTTGAGTTGTCATGACTGTTTTGACTCACTAGTAGTGTTCATTACTGCAATAGTTGCTCTTTTGGCTGTTAACCAGTGACTTTTTCTTTGTCTGATCTGTTCTAGTTATAAGTCTCTCTGGGCTTGAACCCACCCTCACTTATACACACTTTTGCTCCATTCCACATGTGGAGCTGGCTGTTGAAGAGGTATTCACTTGTGCAGTCAGGTGACTAAATAGAGATTCTAACTCTCTTTAGTCAGCAAAAATAGATAAATGTGTTGCAAGTGGCAGGTCATCTGCTGCTGAAGACAAAGGTTGCCATTTTGGCTAATCAAACTAAAATAGCAATTTTTTAAAAATAAATCAAGTTCCACAACACTTAACTGATCCTTTAGCATTTGCAGGATGAGATCTAGGGCAGCTAATTCTCCTCACCTTCACATTGGTCTTGATAGCCTGTCATCTTCCTGTTATTCTTGTCTACCACCTAAAATTAAGTCCAGACAAATGAGTGTTTAACTGTACACAGTGTGACAGACTCAAAAATCCAGGAAAATAAGTGTTCAGAACACTCAGTTACATTTGAATCAGTTTTCACTTAGAACATAAATTGCTGATTAACCTTTTTCTAAAGCACCTACAAATACTAAAACCATAAAACAGTAGTTAACTGGAAGTTAGCAGGCAGATCTCTGAATACTGAGTATGTCAGAGTAAGAGAAGACAATTTTACAAAAAAAAGCAGCATACATTGCTAAGACCATCTTAGGTGTGGTATTATCTGATGTAATAAAATCCAGACTTTTATTAATCTTCTGTGGGGAATTTCTCTGGCTAAAAATCTTTTGACAGTCATGCTTATATTTTGGTGTATTGACAAACTTCTAAGATATTTGCCAAGATCCACGTGTTACACAAAAATGAATTATAAAACAGGCTTTTCTTACACATGCAAATGACATGATAGCAGCCTGATGGGATTGTCTGGTTATGTCTCCACCACTGTGATATCTTGTACCCCTGCTGAGTGTGAACTGTTTGTTGAAATGGCAGAGTGACTCACTATACTCTGCTTCTTTCAAAGCTGACCAGAGTTCTCCATCAGCTGACTTTCTGAACAAGAATGATGGCTGAAGGGTCATTCTGGAATTATGGAAAATCTGTTTCATATTTTCTTGCAACTTTAATGTTTGGTTTTTTATTGTGAGTGTTTATCATACTGCTCTTTAAGCAAATAAGTACTGGCTTAGTTACTCATAAAGATTGTGTTACCATGTGATCAGCTGATCACAGGATCTCATATTAAGATCTTAAAGGACACTGTCAACACACTTAGATTGTCAAGAGACTGGAAATTTTTTTCATAAGCTATTTCTGATATAAATGCTATGGTATGGCCTTGTAAAACTTTTGTCTTACTGAGAGGATTGCTAGATCCAATTGTTTTGAAGCCTTTTGTCAAGAAAAAATGATTTTGAAAAAGTACACATTTTAAGGTGGTTGTTCCTTTAACTTTTGCAGCACTTTCAGATTGATAATTTCAGTGTTGTACTGCTTGGTCCCAATCATAGTTTTTTTTCCCTCCTTAGTATGCTTTGTGATGATTGTGATAGCAGAAGAATAAACCTTCAAATAGGGTGTCAGCTTTTAGCATTCACTAAAAATAGCAGTCCTTTTCACCTTTGCATTTTTATGGAGTGCTTAGGAAAAAACACAGCATTTGGATGTCTCCAGGAAGAAATCACTTTAAACACACCAAGTTCAGTAAGGGTTTACTGTCACATCACACAAAATGTTGTACTTCATTAGCCCAGTTTACACTTAGATAATTGACCTTTTCTCCAGTTGAGCTTCTCCATTATTTCAGGTAGTCTGAAATACCAAGCCTTTTACTGGCAGGTTTTTTGTCCTCTTGAAATACATTCTTAGGTCTTGTAACTATTGCTTGTTCAGCAGGATGTGAATAGTCACAATTTAACCAAATAGTTTTGAGTGTAGCAAATGTGCAGCTTGTTATAGTTGATAGAAGGGTTAAATACTGATAGATGTTTCTGTGGAAACAGACAACATTCAAAAGGTAGCTGCTATTTCAATAGAGTGAAAATGTAAACAAATGGTTGAATTGAACCATCAACTTCATTATTTGCAGTTTGTAGTGAGGTTTTTAAGACTAACACTGAATCTGAGGTAGATAAAATATGTATCAATGGTGGTTTGATACTCAGGTGCAAAGGACCAAAGCCCTACCAAAACTGGAATCTGGTGGATGTTTGAAATTGCTAAAACTCTGATTTATTGGTACCTCATGTGTTTCACGTTGCCTGGTATTTGTGAAATGATGAAAGCCTCTTACTGTTTTTTCAGCAGGATGGCGTAGAATAAGGTTTGAGAGGATAAAATACACTTAACTGAGTGGGTTTCAAAGTGGTTGAGTTGATATTTTAAAGTATCTTTACAATTTCTTTTCAGGGTGAAATTGCTTTAATATTGCATATAGAAAGTGTTTTTCAATAATATAAACTTTTTATGAGTTTTTTTTAATCACACTGGGGTATCTTGCACATTTTTCAGCAGCATTACTACTGCCGTGAGTTTGACTTTTGAATTAATCTAATGTAACAAAAGCACATGGTAACTTTGTTGCTCTGAAACAAAAGTCAACTCTAACGTGTCTAATACAAGTGGATTTGGAATAGGTATTTTTCATTCACAGTGACAAATAAAATGCTGCCTGGATTTAGATTAGCAGGAGAAACACTGTTTGGATGAGTTACCAGGTGTGTACTGTCTTGGTGAAAACCTTTTACTCTGTCGTTTTACATATCAATAGAAGCATAACTAAAATTTTTTGTGGAAGAATTAAAATCCAAATGATTCAACTGCTAAAGAATATTTTGGAAACTTAGAAATACGCTCAGAGCTGGAATGACCCGTTTCTGACCTGGAAGTTGGAAGGCATCCTGTATTTGAGGGCATTGTTTTTAAATAACTTTTTTGCAAGTGTTTTGATCGTGCCATGTATGACCATCAAACAACACAATCTTAGGTTAACTGCTACTTTATAGTTCTCTCTGAGTATATGTTTAGACCCCTTTATAGCTACAGTAGCAGAATTACTGATATGTTCTCACAATAAAACTTAGCATTGGTCTGTAGAGTTCAGAATGCTTTGGCATGATGGCTCAAATACTGTAGTATTCCAACTACAGGTAAGCAGCATACCTAGGAGATAATGTCTAATCATACTGGTAGGCACAAGACAGCTTTAAGTCACACATTCTAGGCTGACTGCTTGCTTATGTGCTTGTCCAGGATCTCCTGAGCTTAAAAACCCACAACAGTCCCACGTTAAAGAGGTGCTGTTCCCTAACATAGACTGCATTATGCTTTTGCAGTGGTATGTTCTGTTTTCTTTTAATTGTTGAGCAGTTTTATTTTCCCAAGAGGCATTTGAGGATTGTTACTGGATTTTGTTGCTCTCAAAAGTCAAAGTCCTTTGAAGTATGGCTTTTGTCGTGGTATTTTAGGATCATAACACACTGCACTGAAATGGCCTGTGCTGCATGTGCCTCCAAATTTGGAACCAAAGTTTAGGTTAGCATTTCCTGCTTTGTCATGCTGGCACAGTTGCGCATGCAGTTTGCTTTTCATGTTGGTAGAGGCAGAGATTTGCACTTCTAGAGTAACTCTCTTGGTTTGTTTTTTGTGGTTTTTTTTTTTTTTGCCCCCTTCCCCAAGAAAACAAACTGGGAGAATTTCAGACAGTAGTAAACAACACAAGTGTAAGTGTAGTAATGGCAGAAACATGAGAAGCTTTCTCACACTGTCTTGTTTTCTGTGGAGTAGCAATGGATTTAACATGAACCTGTATGCTTGCTGATATCAAAGATCTATCTGTGAAGTGCTGGTAAAAATCAATCATTTTCATCTGCTTTGTTATGAAATTAAGTATATTGGTTTGAACTTATACCTTTTAGACCATAACCTTTAAATATGACATCTTTGAAATTTTTAGTTGATTTTGTTTTAGAATACCCTCTAGTGAGAGCTACAGCAGGCACTGTTAAAGATTTTTTTCACATTGTGAGGTGCTTGCCCTTCAGCCCTCCCAGCACAACAAAATTCAGCAGAAGTCCTAAATGTTTTTAAAATTATTTGTCTAGTTCCAATCCAGTATGTTGCTGAAGAATTTGAAACAACCTTACAGGAAGTACTTTATTTTTTCCAATTAAAACAATCTCATAAATGGTTTTCAGTACCACAAATATGATACTTCAAACAAATTTGATTTGGAAGGGGCAGTGGCATAATATGTTTGTTCATAAGTTGTCTGCATACACTGTGCATTTTGTCCAGCTACATTGAACAAATACAGAATATGTCAATGGACTCATGTAGTGTTTTCTGGTGCTCAGTATAGAGAATGAGTGAAAAATGGCCATCTCTCTTGCAACAATTCTGCCCTCCCAGCTTTGAATCCCAGAATGCCAACTAGATTGTATGCATCTCTCTGTAAGGCATACTCAGCCTAGATCTCTGCTCTGGAACTTCTGGCCTCTCATGGGCTTGTCGTTTTGCTAACCTTGCTTCAAGTTGTGTGACTTCATGTAGTAAAATAAATCAGTGATTGATCAGTGAGATGAGTAAACTGGACTGCACTGTAGTAGTTCAAAATCGATTTAAAACAGCGAAGTTGCTGCTGCTTGTTGTGGTGATAAACTCCAGGAAGGAGTTGTGGGGGAGGCTTCGGAAGTTATTCTGAAGAATTGCTCTGTGTTTGTAGGTAAATAAGCTACTTTTAATCTGCTTGTCAGTGCTCTACATTATTAACCCCCTAAAATGTGGGGAGATTTTTGTATACAAGTCTGTCTTTTCTCCTTGGAAGTGGGTTTTTTGGTTAGGTTTTCTTTCCTCTACTTAGTGTGCTGGCAGCTGTAGGTCTTGTTACCCTTCTCCAGCATATGGAGAACAGAGGCCTGGCTTAGCACTGTGAATTGCACTGACTGAGCCAGAACCAGCTATGTAAAGTCATTGCTGTGAAGCAGAAAAGCTGCTGTAATTAGGGACTTGATCCAGGGCTTGGCAAGGTCAGTTATTTTTGGAATAAAACATTCAGAAATATTTTTAGGAAATACAACCAAAATCATCTTAGAGCTGAATTTAGAGTTGCGTTTGGTAAGGATTGCGTTCTTTTATTTTTCTTAGAAAAAGGTTATAAAGGCTCATGTAGAACCTATTTTTGGCAGCTTGCATTTACTATGTTCACTCAAATAACTTTGAAAACTCCTGTAACTTATTGACTGATTATCCAACTTCAGATGATTCCAGTAGTGATGCATTTATCATTCTGTAACTAACTGATAAGGTGCATCTTTTTCTATAAGTTACAATTTCCATTACCTTAAAATTAAGATAGAAGTTGTGATTGCAGTTGATTTTGCTGCTTAGATAGTTCATTTAATTTAAGAAAAAGTTAGAGTTCTTCCCCTTCTGGGATTATATATGTGTTTTATCAGTACTTAAATGTTTCAAATTTTAGTGGCCTTTTGTTCTTCATTTCAATGTGGTTTGTCACTGTTTAGTTACTTGCTGGAGTTCATTGTGTATAAAATCCCTATTCTGTGCATGTTTTACTTTATTTAAGTGTCACATAATTGTGAAAGATTGAAGGACTGAATTGTTTTTGAAACTTACCAAGGACCTCATATAAATTGGAACACTTACAAGTTAATCAAGAAATTATCACTTATATAATGTGATATTTAAAACTCAATTAAATTTGTTCTTAAATGAAAGAAACAGGACAAACCTATATACTAACCTGTGATTTTTGAAACTCTGTGAC
This sequence comes from Phainopepla nitens, assembly GCA_013400175.1. Classification (NCBI taxonomy): domain Eukaryota; kingdom Metazoa; phylum Chordata; class Aves; order Passeriformes; family Bombycillidae; genus Phainopepla; species Phainopepla nitens. The sequence goes on from VXBQ01014041.1 coordinate 7,671, forward strand.
TTACTAATGTTAGGACCTCTGATTTAGGCATGTGAAGGCATGTAAGTATCTTGAGGTTTTAAGTTTGATGTCTTAGTAAATCTACTGTGTATTCATCGTTCTTTTATTGTTCAACATGAACAGAGTTTTAAACTGCTTCCTTAACACATGCCTTCTGTTGTCACATGTGTATTATTCAATATGGAGATTTTGTATTCCAAAACTCATTTTCGGGCTGCTTTGAGTTGCCTTTTTTTTTGTTTTCTTACTGTTAGTTTTGGTTTTGTTCTTGGCACAAACTTTTTGAGAGAGTTCCAAAATGACTGAAGTTGCGCAATTAAATAGTCTTTAAGCAGTTCATTCAGTGCCAGACTTGGAAACTCAGAATGTGCAAAGTTATGAGCATCTATAAAAATGTACTAAGGACAGTGAATTTTCTTGTGGCATGTTTCAGGATGGATATGCAATGAAATCATTGCCTATGGAACACAAACTTGCAAGCTTTAGCAAAGCAAGCAGCTGATATGCTTAGATGTATTTGTGACTTTGTTTTTGAAAATGGGTTTGATGTCTCTTGTGCAATTCAGATAGCTGTTTTATCTCTAGCATTTCTAATTATAGAAGTGATATCTGACTGGATCTTTGATTTTTGCTATACAGCTTTGACTGGCCATGGCTAGTTTAAGGTGACACGTTTGGAGATTCAGTAGTCAATTGAAGTTATAAATGGCTATTTTAAAAAGGTTTTTGGAGAGCATGCTTAAGTCCAAAATACCAAAGAGCAAAGGACTGGCTTTCATCTCATTTATTTTCCTCAATACCTTAGATTTCCTTTTCTTAAATGGAGCTTAGGTAGCCTGTGTTATGGACCTAAGGATTGTTTCAAGAATTGTCCCTTAGTTCTGTAACTTATGTGCTGAGGAGTTTGATCTCTGATTCAGCTTTAGGAAAAGTCTGCTGTTACAATTGTGTTCTGCTTTGAAAGCCTTTTGCTAACTGATTTTTATTTAAATTCCTTTTTATTGAAGTCTATAACTTAATTTGTTTCTGGTTGCTTGAAATGCAGAAACCTTCATACCACCAAACAGTGGTATGTACAAACACTCTGTGAAAATAATTTCGTTTATTGCTAATCTGTAGTGCCAGTAAGGAATGAAACTGAAACCATGTAACTGCCTTGTTATCCTACATAGGTATTCCAGTTAAGAAACTGAATAGCCCATGTCGTGGGCATTGTAGTAACTCAGATATTTGTTATGTAGTTAATGAAAGAATTGTTTAGAATGTGGGAAATGAATTTGCCTGCAATAACCTTGCTGTAGTCTATGGAGGAGGATAGCTGAATTTAGGTCTTGTAGTCTTGCCTCGTGGAGGAAAGATTTTTTTGGTAGCCATCCTTACTGTAAAATTGTTGCAATTTTGTTGACTTTTAGAGCATGAATAAGTGCAGGAGCAATCATTACTGCTTGAAAAGCATTTTCTGTTTTTTTTTGTGGGGGGAAGGAGATGGTGTGTTAATGGAAGCATGGGTTCAGACCTTGATAAATTCTAGTGGGCTTTCTTAAAACTCTGCTTTTAAGGTCCTCTCCAAAAGACAAAATAATTTGAGATAGAATTCTGGGGGGAGAGGAGGTTAGCTTCAAAAGCAAAGGGAATGAGTCTGTAATGTAGTTTAATGTTTGTGACTGAGCCTTCCAAAAATGGGCAGTCTGCAGCAAAAAAAGTAGTGGAATGATAGTTTGTGCTTCCATGGCATCTAGAAACCATGAACCAACTGTTGGGTTAAATGTATGTTAAGAAATAAGAGTTCAGTGATAGATTACTTCTTATTTGTACTTACACAGAAACATTTGGGGGTTTTAGATAGTTTTAGAATAGATAGGCAGTTTTAGAAAGGAGGTATTAACCTGTTCCTGTGTGTTTTGAGGTAGTATGCAAACAGAGCTTGCCTCAGGTTTATCTTGTTACTCAAATCACCTGGTATGAGGCTAGATTTTATTAACTTGTGCCCCCTCTGCTGGCTGGTGTTCCAATTACAAAGTAAAATACAAGTTCACATAAGTGAGGTACTCTCTGATAAGCTATTTTGACCAAATATCAGTTTATAAATATTGCTTTTATGCAGCTGAAACTATGGAAAAACCCATGGGAATTGTAATTTGGGAGAATCAGTGGTGGTGTTGAGAGTTGGTGTTTTCATAGTACAGTTACTACCTTGGGCTCAGTCAAGACTCCTTAAGCATTTGTCAAACCTGCTTATTTCTTTTCCCTCATCCCTTAGTTGAAGAGATGTCATCTTTTTACTCAACCTGGGTGTGTATATTGTTACATATACAGAGGAACTAGACCTTTATAGTTCTTGGAACCACACCTGGGTCTTCTAAAATCTGCTATCACCTGCTCTTCTGATAGTAGTTGTTTTTCTCTTAAGATTTAGAGTTCTCTTCTTTTGGTTGTAGTGAGGCGATCTCTCAGATTATCTTTAAGAGGTGATGAATGTTGCTGTGTTCTTTCTGAAACTTGTCTGTTGGTGAGGTAGTGTTCCCAACTGCCTAGGGTGAATGAAAGGTAGAGCACAAGTCCTCCCATCTTGGGTACTGCAGGGAGAGCTAAAAGATTAGAGTATTATCACAGAGGATGCTTGTCCATACTGCTGGCGTGTGTGGACTAGCTCTGATGGTAAGAATGATCCTGCTGTCCTGCAGCCCTTTCAGAAAAACACTGGGCATTTTTTCTTGGAGATAATGTATCTGGAATGGGGCTTTCATTAGGTTGTTTCATAAGATTCCTCCTTGTGACTGGTGGTGTTGTCTTTGTCGTTAATCAGACATCAAGGGAGATTTCTGGTTTGTATTAAAATTTTTTTATAGCTTGAATTTTTAACATATTTCAAAACAGTTCTCCTGTGTAAAACTCAAACTCTTGGATGTAGCTGTCATGGAACTTTCTTGTGTGACTTCTGAAAGTGATCTTGAAATACATCTGCCGTACAAATATCTGATCTTCTCCTACTGAAACAGAACTGCTACCACTGTAAAACTGTATTATATATTGAATAATCAACAACATTAAGGGAACATTCTGAAATCTTGATGGACAGCAAGACAGTTGAGTTAGCGACTTTGTGCTTGAAGTCCATCTTGTCAGACCTTAAGCCTGTACAGAATCTGTATGTTCTTCAGCTCTTAGTCATTCAGGCTGAAGGCACAGAAGTTTTTCTGACACTGAGGTGCTTCCACTTCAAGGAATCAATTTCTGTTCTGAAACAGACATAGTGAATAAATACAACTGCAAAGTTATTTTTGTCTGCAGGTTCAGTTACTTGGATAATGCTGTGACAGAATTTAGAGGTGCTGTACTTTTCAGTCTGGCCACAGAATTATGGTGCTCTTGTGGCATATCCTGTGAGAAGTCAGATTTATCAAAGCAAATCTTGTAGTGGAATTAGACTGCCCTTGTGGCACTCCCCCACCCCCAGCATATTCTTCCTTGTTCTGATGGATCAAAGTTTCACAGTGTGTTTGTGCTAAATATTGATTAGGTGATAGAGTACCTTCATCTGGGAAAACTTCCGTTTAAAGGCATTTTGCTTCTTATCAAGTTATAGGAAAGAGTTTAGTGATCTACCAAAGCTGAAAGCACATTCATTCCTGAGTACTGTAGTGCATTACATGTATATGCATGGTTATGGTGTGTGTCTACATACATTTGAAAATCCTTAAAGGCAAAGTAATTTTTGTAGAGTTTAATTGTCAGATATAAATGGACTAAAATACTGTTGTGGTGCCAGTGTATTCAGCCATGTTTGTGACTTGGGAAACAGTTGTGCAAAAGCACAAAATACAATTGGTTCTATAGGCCTTGCCAGCTACAGTGATTAATTCAGTGGGGATAAAGAAAAAAGCCAAAGCTGCTGAAAATGTGAGTGGGACAAGTAAGAAGTTGCACAAGATGCCGCAGTTCTTAGGTAACTGATGATCAGAACAGTTGTTAAATACCTCTGTGTACTTGACTGATAGTGTTCTGCCTTGAGCAATGAAGGGGAAAGTCTTTAATAAATGCTCATGTCTTAGACATTTCATGGTTTTGCTAAAGTGTAACTGAAGTTTCTAAGAAACAAAAAGTGAAAACCATGATGGTTTTGGACCGTTTGTTTTAGTTTGAAATTTAAGCTTAGTGTTTTGCTATTTCTTAAGCTGTTTATCAGTTAAAAATAGCTTTAACGCTAATAAATTTTTTCATTCTGACTTTTAGATTTCATTTTAAGCTATTGTTTTTGAACAGTGGTTGCTCACAGAGTCTCATGAGCATTTGTGAGACTCTTGACCTTCTAAAATATAAAAAAACCCAAGACTGAATTAAAAAACTGATATTGCAATTTTGCATTTCCTGGTCATATGTCTAAATTTACTGAGAATTTGGGCTGATACTTCTGAAAATGAAAAGGCTCTGCTGAGATAATATAATGGGAGATGTGCAATACAGCTTGCAGAGTTTTGTGATTTGCTGAAATGAAAGGGTACCTTTTAGACATTTGTTGTGATCTCAAAATGCTTTTTTTCCAGTTCCTAGTGATATGTTCTATTAAAAAGTCTGCACCTCAGTTCATGTCTACTTTCAGCTTCCAACCCTTCTTGGACATGAAGTCTCTGTAGTACTAAGAACTGAGTTTTGTAGTAGTTACTTGTTGTAACTTAGTCTCATATTCAGTGTGTTTTGGTCACGTTTCTATCTCATCCATTTCTTCAGTTTTGCAACATTTCTGACTTGGAAATTAGTATTTAAATGTGTGCTTTGAGATAACAGTAGTCTTTCATTTATCTTGCCTTTTTCCATGTATAATATTGTATACTTGCATATGTAATGGTCACAATAGCTTTTGAACTGCTTTACCTGTACACTTGGAAGAAGGAAAAAACCATATGTGTATTCATTAGTCATGCTGAAATTTGATGCTAAGCTTACTTGCCAGTGGGAGTGAATTCTTGTTTGTGAGAGCCTTAACCAAGCAGTCATGTATCTTGATAGTTTAATACATTCCTGGCTTGATGTGAGGCTGTCTGAGAGCATCACACAAGCTGGGATGGCATGGGGTGCCTCTTACTGTGACCACTTGTGAGTGTTGTGGAGCTCAGTGGTGCTCTATATTTGTGTGTTATCTGAGCACAGAACTGCTTCAGTGAGAGACCAAGGAAAAGGCAGCCAATGCAGCTGAGTTGCTTTGTGTTTTGGAGCAGTCATGAAGCTGTCAAATTGTTCAAATGGAAGTGTTGTGTAATATAAGTTAGTTTTAAGGCTTTGAATCTTTTGCTTGTTCTTTTTAGCCAAGCCAGCTTTCTCTGGTATTGATGCTGAGTTTTAAGTGCTGTGTATTGGTGCACATCTGTCCTTGAAAATGCAGATTGTAGGTGAATGAAAAAATCTTCCCTGTGCCTTGTTACAAGGTGGTCAGCCATTAAAACTGTAGGCACTTCTTCCTTTTTTCACTGGTGCTACAAACTTTCAGATGGTAAAGCAGTGTGCTGAAAAGAATTTAGTTCTGAAATAAATAAAACCTCATGCTGGGTTAGCTAGTTACCAGAGTAAATTGTAAGCAGGCTTATTAGTTATACCTTGTTACCCTGAGATGCCTTCCCCAGTGCATTGCAGCATACCTGTAAGCTGCCAAAGAGCTGGTGGTGTGCACTGTCACTTACTTACACCACAGTAATTGGGCTGGACTGAATTAATTACCTGTGCATTCACAGTCAGTGGTGTTGCTGCTATGTATTTTGAAGAATAGTATTTCCAAGATGTGTAAATGCTAAGTGGTTTTTTTAGAAGTATGTTTTTAGGGGAAGAGAAATAGAAAGTAATTTGATTACTGTTGAATTATATTAATTAAATAGAAATAAAGTTCTCAATCAGTTGTTGACAAAAGTGCTGCAGTTTAGTTAAAAGAGTTGGTAAGTCTTCTGGAATTTAATTTTCTGACATCTGACTGTTGAGAGCTTACGTGAATAAGGAGGGTTTTCTTATAGGGATGCTTGACTTAATACTGGTTTTGAATGCCTTCGTATAACTAAGGTGAGGAGCAGGGTCAGAACAGTCAGTGGTGGTCTTTAAGAAGCAATGACATGGAAATTTTTAGTCAAAAATGCATCTCAGTAATAGACATTTTTACCGGAGTTCTCCCATGATACATTTTAATCATCTTTCTGAAAACAAGTTGATTCTTAGTATGTTAGTGACTATCCTTTGTATATGTAAAATGCTTGTGAAGTTATAAAGAGTAGCCTAAGAATGAAGACATTTCTCCCTCAGACATGTTTCGTAGGGAGCTCAAGCGTAGCAGCTCGTTTCCTTCTTTACAATTTCGTAATCATTCTATGACCAAACTGTTGAAGGCTTAAACTTTAGATGAGAAAAAATTGAGCCAAAATATAGTTAAGGAATAAAAAAAGTTTTTAAAGATGATGAGGATATCCAGATAAAAGGTGTTGTCAGAGATGAGAATTTTAATACTTGTATTTGAAATTGCACCAGAATATGAAGTTAGCATTGCTTATGACATTGTGAATCTGTTATTTTTATCAGCTGTCAATTCATTTTTACAATAATTTATTCTCAATAGAGTTCAACTATTTTTATGGGAATAAAAAAATCATGAGAAAATATCTAGTTACAAATCCTGCTTTCTGTATTATTTCAGTGCAGTGTAATTAGCTTCCAGCTGATAGTTGTGGTAAACTATTAGTTGACAGGAGAACATACTGTTAACAATTAAATAAGGCTAAATATTCTTAGGAAATTACTTTAATTAAAATTGAGTGTTTTGAGAGTCCTTAAATTCTTTTGAGTAATTGTTTAAATTAAATTATGAGGTAGCTTGGCTTCCATGGGAAAGATTGATCTTTGTTTTAATATTATTTTTGCTTATTTTTTTGTAGTAATGGTATGCTATTTGAAAAGAAATCTTTCATCTTTTTTTCACTATGGTTTGAGAAAATACTGACCACTATAAATGTGGTGCTGGCACAGTAGTCAAACTGGATACCCTTCACCAAATATGTTTCAGATTGTTAAATAACGGTTCTGTTTGAAGCATGAAATCAGTAGATATTTTATTCTTAGTGGGTTCTAAAAATGGTTTTGAAGGGTTTCTTAAAACCTATTAGTTCTCTCTCCATATTTTTAGAGTAAATCACAAGCATTGATAGACTTTTTCTTTATAAGCAGAACTAGGCTGTGGGTTGAGTTACATTTTTCTTTGTTTCCTGAGGAAGAAAAACAAGGCCTTGAAATTAGCAAGAGGAGAACAAGACCTACTGAACAAAATCTTGTGGTGACTTTTATTCAGTTTGTTCTTAACCCTAGCCAGAGTGAAATGTGTTACCTAAGCTTGGAGATGATGTGTCTGTGGAATACTTTGAAATTCTTTTTCAGAAGGCACAGAAAGCTCCCAGACTACAGGCAGTAGATAAAGGAATACCAATATCAGACCTCAAGCTTTTGCTATAGCTAGATTAGCTGCCTTTCTTGCTGGGGTCCTAGAATATCTTGCATTCTATGTGTTTCTGTCTTAAATGAGACATATAGAAAGTTTATCTATTTTTCAAGTGTTTGTTTCTGAAGTAGGTATTGTATGCATGTTGAGCCACTTTGTGTGTTAAGACTGATAGGAATAGCACCTGTTCCATTCTGATCACAGGATTAGTTCTTAACTCAGGCTTCACAATCACAGGATACTATGCAAATACTTTACTTGAACACACAACATCGGCCCTGGAATAAGGGGAAGTGGAAGTACCTTTTGAGGAGATGGTTGCTTCTTTAAACAGCTGCTAGTTTGTCAGAATACTTCAGCAAGCATTATTCTTGAAGTCCTGTGTTAACCATTTTTGCTGTTTCTGTATGCATCCATTGAATACAGACATGTTAAGTATCTAGCTTTCCACGGTCTGGCTGTAAAAAGGCTTGGAAACCCATTGTGCTGTACTATGCAGTACATGAGAATAAATACCTCAAGCTTTGTTGTTTTGTTAGTGGATATCAGTGACTGTTTAATGACTGAACAGAGTTACATCATTTTAAGTTAAACTCGTTTTTTCTCCCCTTAGGGACGAAACCCTTTTTTTCTGGAGCCAGCAATAATTATAACAGTTACTGATGGAAGTAAATTAACTACTACCAGTGGGATACAGGAAGAGGTAAGATCTAACCTCTGGTTACAGGGGTGTGTACTAAATATTGTTTAAACATTGGTGCTGTTTACAGTAGGAGCAGAAGTGCCTCCTCAGAGGAATGCTCATTAATAGCTTAAACTTGCTTGTATCTTAATTTTAATTTTGAGTAATTTTATGCAAAAGCGCTACAAAAAAACAAGTAACTCTTTTTTTCTTCGTGTAACAGAAACCTGTGGTACAATTGTTGGTCTGTTGAGTAGAATGAGCTCTTTCTGTCTAGGGAGTTCATGACTTTTCAAATGTTAGCAGAAGAAATTGATTTCTGTGAAGCATATGTGTCTTTAATTGATTTTGATATAGGTTCTTTTGTACAGACCCAAGTTAATATAGTGATTTCCCAAAGGATGTGGCCACTAGAGAGTATGTGAAACATTTACTACTCTCATACTGAGTTGCTAAAAAGATTATAATCAAATCAGTAGTCTTTATAATTCAAGATAACAACTGAAGAAATATATTCCAGGTTAAATCTGTAGAGCAGTTTAAAATTGAGATCTTAATATACTGGATTGCTCACTCAGACATCTGGCAAACTCAGAGGTGTAGCAAATGCTGAGGCACTGAACTGTTTTAACTTGGTGGCCGTTTTTAATTCCTTCCTTAAAAAGATGGAAGTGATCACAAGGGGTAGGATTTGCCTGGCCAGTTCAGTGCCCATTCCGTGCAGTAGTAAAGAAAAAAACCCAACCAAAACAAACTACAACAAATTCCTAAGATCATTCCCTTTTCAGGGAAAAGGTTAATATCCAGAGGTCTATTTTAAATCTTAAGAGGAGAATTAAGACTTTTGCCCGTGCTGCACCACATTTGACTGTACAGATTAACTTCTTGTACTTTGCTGTTCATTAGTTACTCAGATTTCTCCTAATAATGTATTATATTGCATTCTTACAACACTTAGAGAATTTGTCTGTGAGAAGGGTGGTATTTGAGTGGTTTTTGTAATATATCTGACTTGTAGAGAGTTGAATGATCACATAATTCTGTATGGACTCGTAACAAGCATAGCTAGTAACTGAAAGGGAATTCCTGGATCCATGGTAACAAGTAGGTTATCTGTATGAAACTTAACTTGCATCATACTTTTTTTACCCAATAAGCTCTTTTCAGATTAATTCTGTTCTGTGATTGAATGTGTGCAAGCCAAAATACTGAGTAGAATAGTGTGACACTTCTAGAGTCATCTACAACATACACTGCTGTTAGCAGCAGAATACTGTTTTGGGTGATCTCTTAGCTGTGTAAGTCCTTCCTTGAGAAGAATTTCTCTTTGTCAGATGGCTTTGTAAAATCTGGCACTGACATACTGGAGTGAGGAACACCAAGGTGCTCAGAGGATGAAACTAGTAACCACTGGCTAGAGGCTGAGAAGTGGGTTTGTTCAGTCTTCAGAAGAGAAGACTGGGGAGTGCTTTACCACCCTTTTCAACAGCTGAATGGAACAGAGAGTTTGTCTTTCCCTGGAGGTACCCAGGGCTGAGATGAGAAGCAACAGCTGCAAGTTGTCCCATGGGAAGTTCTGACTGGATATCAAGAAAATCTGTGACTGTGGCTGATCAAACACTCAGTGTTGTCCAGTGGTTGTGGAGATGGTAAAAGCTGCATTGGACAAGGCCCTGAGCAGTGAAAAGCCTCTGGACTTTATAATTATCATGTGTCCCTTCTAGTGTACGCAGTGCTGTGATTCTGTTACATTTCCTTTCATCTTGGTTACTCAAAATGATTTAGGTAAGAAAGCTGCATTAGTAGTTAAGCTCTTTCTCTTACAACAAGAATCAGGACTTTTACAGCCAGCCAGGTTTTTTTGTTGTTGTTGTTCCTTTTCCTTTTAATGTGGGTGCAACTTCTTCATCTTAGTCTTCATAACAAGACATATTCCTAGAGTCAGGCAACCATTTGGTCACACATTCACATCTTTAAACTGTTGTAACTTAGGTTGGGAAAAAGGGTTATCTGGTGACTGCATTAATCTACTAAATTTAGACTTGGCTCAGGAGCAGTGCTGACTGATAAGTGTGTGCTACACCCAGAGTTTGTGTCGTGATCATGTCAAATCAGGCCCAATGTTACAATTTGGTAGTTATTAAATTATGTTCTAGAAATGCAGAATTTGCTCTAATAATAGTAAATTCATGTGGGGGTTTATTTTTATAAATCAGCCAATGTAAAGGTTCCATTCCTCCAGAAGGCAGTGTCCACTGTTCTTCCTGCAAGAGAAAATTCAGGTTGAATGCTATTCTGTATGTGTGTATTGGGTATATGTTTCATAACCAGCAAAGGAGGTTATTTTTTTTTTTCCTTTTTTGTTGCCATAGGTGTACTGGTAGGAACATTCTTAACACTATCAAAGAGAAGAGGAACAAAGCATTGAAGGGTGCTACTGTCTTTCAGGGATGATCTTTTGCTGTTGTCAGTGTGTGTCCTATTGATCAGAATTTTCCTTAGTCTACCTTGCTTGTCCTTTACAGTTACCTCTCGAGTTGGACGTGCAGAAATTAACTAGAATTAGTACAGGAACACCATCCTGGAGATCCAGAAGTTCATTGCTCCTCTTTGGTTCACTAACAAAGCTTTTTCAGTCCCTTTCAAATGTCTGTTCTGTTCTTTGGGTTTGACTTTGGGGAGCATTTTCAGAGTTGATATTGGAAGTGATCATATCCCACTGGCTATGACAACAATCTTTTTATTTAGCATCGACTGAGGCAGTGTATTTTTAGTTCTTTTAAGACAGATGTACAAGAGAACCAACAGTGTTGGGCTTTGGTGTTTTGTTGGGGTTTTTTTGGAAAGCCTGTGAAACCAGCATGGAACCTGGAGGCAAGTTTTCTCAAAGCTTTGTCATTCAGATGAACATTTGCATTCTTACCAATGAAATCAATTTATCACTATGGGAACACTGTCATTTGCCTTAGTGTGAAGCAGTCAAGCTTAAACCCTGTTTCAGAGCTCTTGCTGAATTCTTCTGATGTCCTGCTCCTTTGTGGATTTTAAAATGGATGTTGCAGATAGAGCCTTGCCCTTCAGTGAGTGCTGCTCTGTCTCATGGGTGTGGTTACTCAGACTGAAAACAGAAATGATGTTGTCTATGCAATTTTCTCCACCTGTGCAAGTCAGTAACACTTTCAGTTCTGTCCTTTCTGACGCTGCTTTTTAATGCATCAGTGCCAATGCACTGAAAAGTGCCAGCATCAATTCTATGCATGGTTTGACCAGACTCCTCCCTGGACTCATTAGTTCCAGTCAGAACTTGAGGAGGGGATGGGCTCATACTCTTGGCAAACCATCATTAATTAGTTGGTCTCATGTTATGGATTCCTTATGGAGGCTTTAGCATCTGGCCTGATCCCTCAAATTCAGTCTTAGCCCATTCTTCGGCTTTTGTTAAGTAAATGTTTAAATGCTTGAAGGGATTTCTTAATCCTCTTCATATTATCAAATAATATACTTATCCAGTTTTGCAACTGCTGAGTTATGTTCCCTTGTCCTTCCTCTGCATACCTTCTAAGTAGCATTAAACCTGTCTGCAAGACTGAAGTGGAGTTATTAGCATATTGATACATTTTGATAAATAATTATACAAGCATGAACAATGCTGCTTGGTTTCTGTATGTTGCCATTCTTCTGATCTTCCAGTTATGGGAGATTTTAACAGAAGGAATCTGGGATTTTTGTGAGACTTCATCCCACAACTGTTTGGCATTGTCACACTGATCCTTCCCAGAGCTGATCACCTTGCATTGCACTTGTAATGACTGTGACAAGTGTCACAGCAAGATTCTGGTGGTTTTGCTTACTGTCAAGAGTAATCAGGCACTCTAGATGCTCTATTATGTTTTTTATCATAGTTCCTCAAGTTAAAATTTTGATTTCTAAACAAATTCTGCAAGAAATATCATTAAATGTATGTTCCCATTCTTTCTTGTCCTTATTATTCCTGTTAGCAGCAGTTTTTGGCTTCACAGCACTTGACACTGAGCTCCAGAGCTCTTGATGCATGAATTCTTGATGTGTAACTATCTGCTCAGTGAGTACTTGGTGATTACTAATGCTGGCTTTGGAATGGCCAAGTATATCATGACATGGTGTGTCAGTTGATGTCTTTGGGATCTCCTTGAGTTACCTCCCATGGAAGAACGATTTGTGTCTTTCTGTGTGTTGTAGCTGCATAGGATTGGATGGAAAAACATAATACTGTTGATAATTGTAAGTAGAGTTTCTCAGTCTGTCCAGAGCTGATGTTCTCAGCTGGGCTTGAATGGTTACCTGCCCTTAGTCCTTTAAGAATGAAAGGCTGCATTTGCTTGCAATTTGAGAAGTCTTGTCTTTTTTTTTTTTTTTTTGAGGTACCAGAAGAGCATGCAAGGAAGGTTTCTTGCTGATAGATTTTTTTTTTTTTTTGGTACAAAAAGAAAATTTTTTTTTGGCCTAGTCTAACACTGTTTTTTGAGATTTCCCAAGATGGAGCTGCCTGTTATTACCTGGGTACTAAAGCTTAAGGAGTGCTATTGGTTCCCCTTCTAATGGATGAGCCCCTACCTGCAGCCATTGCCAGAAGATCATTACTGTCTTTCTCAGACTGCCCTGCCAGTGCAGTATTCTAATACTTACCTAGCTTTTTTCATCCTAGGGTCTCTAGGATACTCTTTTTTTTTTTCCCCTCCACATGGGATTTTAGACTGTTCTGCTTCTCATGATTGCATAAATGTAGGTAGAAACAAGGACTGAGAATAAACAAACCTGCTCACCAATAACCTTGTACTGAAGAGATCTTCTAGAGCACTCTTATGTTCCACCCCCTAATAGTTCTGGAATATTCTAGTTGTTTAAAAGGCAGGAAGAGTGGCATAAGGCACACACTGATTGTGTAGTAGCATTATCATTGTGGCATTTGGGAATGGTTGGGCTTCTGTGTGCTCCTACAAATGAGTGGTGACACAAAACAGCTGGTTTCTAGTACTAAGCTGGGAGGACACTTACTGTCTGTGTACAGCCACATGTTAAAGACCACAACTGGCAAATAACCTTCCCTTAATTAGTGCAGTCTACCTTTATCTTTCATACTGGTTGTTGAGGAAGAGGAAAATGTGTGCATGCCTTCATATTAAAATAAGCTTAGAGAAAGAAATGAAGTGCAAGATGTAGAATTCTAGGCTCATCTTAGTTTCTGCTAGGTATGCAGTTGCTATGGTAATACAATACCAGTTAAAAAAAGGTAACTGGAGGTGACAAGACCAAGTTACTAGTGTCTGTGAATGAGGGGCTTTGAGTCTATAACTTCGCCAGTATAAGTGTTAAAGGATGTTAAACTTCACTGGAATGAAACTGTAGGAAGAAAGGTGAGGGTATTTGACTTGATGATGGTTGCTTTGCATTTTGTCTAGCAGTTTGAAAACGTTTTTGATAGTAGTATGTGCATAATGCAATGGCCAGCTTCTGACTGTGATTTTGGGGTTCTCTCCATATAACCAGCTGAGCTGATTTCATTACAAAATGAAATATTTTGTAACTTGAGGTAAACTGAACTCAGGATATTGTTGGTGCAGGATCCAATGGGATACTTCATATATATATATATATAAATATACATAGTAAAAGGTATGTATATATGCTGTCTGAAGGAAAACAATGCTGTTAAATAGGTGTGTTTTGCAGATCAAATATACTCTTTGGAGATAGTATATCTTCAGTCAGATCTAAGTAGGAAAGCTTTGAATGGCATTCCTTAATGGCCCCGTGTGAGGATGGTGGAGTGCTTGCAGTTCAGTCTTCTTACAGTCAGGATTCCAGGCTGTTAACTAAGAATGTGGCTATTCTTTTAAATTCTTGTAACTGAATTTCCATTGTCAGGCAGTCTTTGTGGGTCTTTGTGTAGAGGGGAAAGACATGCATGTCAAGCAGTTTAAATCACTGAGTTCCCTTTGACCAGTTTCCTGTAAAACATGAAACCTTTGGAGATGATAGTTCTGTTCTTACATGTACTGTGTGCTTGCATAAGCAAAAAGAAATTCTGGAGGAATCACCAGGTGTGCTGAAAAGTCCAAAATACTCTGATTCTTGGCCACATTTTATGAGTAGTTTTGTCATATTTGTTCGTAGCTTCGAGATTGTATCAATAAATTGATTGCTTTTCAAACATCAAGGTATGTTTTTTACCCAGTATGAGATGCTGCTATTATGTAAATAGAAATAGCTGCGGTATCTGGTTTTGGAAATCAGTTTTTAATGCTTTCAAGCTAGCGCTTAAAAATAAGCAAACAAAAAACCTTTTTTAACGGTTTTCTGTAAATTCTTTAATCGCTATGAACTAGAAATGAAGGCAATATATAATGAGTGCTTGTGTGGATTTGCATCAAGTTTTGGAACAGACTAGTACTTTTTTGCTAGCATTGAGCTGAGGGTTGAGAATTGGGATCTTTTTGAACGCTTCATGAGAGAAAATGAGGACATGTAGAGTTTGCTTCAGCGTGTGGGCTTAACCCCCTTGTATTTGGTGTGCTAATGGAGCTGTTTGCAGCACTTGAGTCATTGCTTTGGGGATTTTTTTCCCCTTTTGTTGCTGCAGTGTTCCAGGTGAAGTGAGAATTTTCATTGTGCTGACAGTGGTATTATCAGCCAGGGATGTATCAAATTTTCTGAAACTTGCAATTATTTGTTGTAAATCTATTTGTTCAGGGCTTCTGTAGCTGAATGTTTGGATAAGCTGTCTTTTTCCCGCTAATCTGTGTGAAGTATCTGGATGCAAAAAGAGCATCTAGGATCTTCTGAATGCCATGTGCTGTCCTTTAGAAGTTTCTCTCATTTTTGTTAATGAGATATTAAATGTGTGTGGAGAGAGAGAGGTGTACTTATATAGAGTGAATTGCCATTCCTATGTAACCTGAATTTTGGTTGCTTTTAAAAGCTGTGTATTCCCACATTTAAATCTCTTTCCAGCTCCATTTACCTCTCAATTCCCCTTTACCTGGAAGTGAGTTGACTAAGGAGCCCTTTCGATGGGATCAGAGATTATTTGCTTTGGTTCTGCGTTTGCCTGGTATTACAGCACCAGAATCAGAGCAGATGACAGGGGTACCTGTGGATGACTCTGCTATCACACCTATGTGTGAAGTCACTGGAGGTGAGTGCCCTTGTTTCCTTTGACAAGTCGTTACTTTCCAAAGTGTAAATTAATTCAGTTTAGTTCAATTGTGAGATTCCATGTAATGGAATAAGGGTTTCTAAGTTCTTACGGTATGTGTAAGAACTCTCAAGACTGTTCTAATGAAACTAAAGACACTTACAGCATTAAAGCTACAGACAATTAAACATAGCCTGTTGTGGAAGAGTGAATCTACTTTCTTCAGAAATGTTTTGTACAAGAACTTTCTTCTACTACACTTTGGTACTGTAATTAGAATTGTAGTAATTGAGTCTGTTCTGCAGTACAGTTTTGGTTAATTCCTGTCATACTCTGCTCTAAAAAAACCAAAGTGAACAAAGTGAGTTGTTTTAGGTTTTCTCCCTCCAGAGCACACAGAATGCCTTTCAGAATGCATAATCATTGTGCAGAATTGATACTTCTGTTACAGATCATATTGTTAATCTTAGAAATTATATTCTGGATCAAACTCAGGCATTGAGTTTATTATATTTTAAAAGTATGATGATTCTTCTATGCATCAGAGAGGATATGATAGAGAGGAAACAAAGGGCTTTGAAAAGTATTCCAAAAGGATTTGATTCCACTGCTTTCTGGCTGTATGTAGGCTGTACTGGCAAGTGCTTTGACTGAAATTTGTGGACAGTTTAAGTGTTGATGTCTGTCACAAGGGGGAGCCCATTTTCCATGAATGCAACCAAGAATTGGAGTTAGTCATTAAGGGTCTAAAACACAAACATTTCCAATGAGGCATTTGTCAGTGCTTCACTAGGCTGCCTGCTGCTTAAAAAAAGAGGGAGTGTTCAGGAGAAGCTTTAAATCAGTGATCCATACATAAATCCATGTGTGTGGTGGTTGAACAGCTTTCAATGATCCAAGTTAAAATAAGGGCAGAAACACTGAAGAGCTTTAACCCTGACTGTTTCCTTTTAGGTCGATCATATTGTGTGTGTTCTCCAAGAATGCTGAATCAATGTCTTGAGTCATTGGTGCAAAAAGTGCAAAGTGGAGTGGTAATAAATTTTGAAAAAGCTGGACCAGATCCCTCACCAATTGATGGTACTCGAATTTTTTACTCTGTGGTATCAAATAAAAGGAATGATTATCATCAATGTAATTTAGCTTAATATAGTAGTTGTCAAGTCAAAAGGGAAACTATTGCAATTTGAAAGACCTAAATACAAAAAGGACCAACCTGTTAACTCTGAAACTCCTTGTAGTGTCTTAAAATACTGGCTGTAGCTGCCAGACATTCTGCATTTGGTCAGACCATTCAGGTAGTCTTAAAAGCATTTGTTCCTGTCAGGCATAGTTAAAGGGATTTATAGGTTTTAAGCAGTTTCCAACCAGCTAGAAATGTAAATAACATGATATGGCAAGACCTGGGCTTATCTGTTTTTCTTCAGTGTGGTAAAGTGGCTGTATTAAGAGTTAAAATAGCTAATAGACCTGTGTGGCATTAATTTCTCATTCTAAATGGCTTAGGTCCCTCTTTGGATGTTACTGAGAAGTTTGTGAGATTCTTTAAATTTTACTCTGCTGTAATACAAAGTCCAGCAGTATTAGTCATGTATATCACTTCTTTAATTGGATTTAAATGTTATCTGTTAATGACATTGGAGGAAAAAGAAGCATTATTATGAAGGACTCCAGATAATTGCCTTTCCGGGCTCGCATCCTCTAAACATTCAATTCTTATTTGGTTTCTCAGTTTGTGTTTTTGCAGACATACTTACTGACATCTGTCTGCTATTCTTAGAAATAATATTAACTGCAGGAAGGGCTTCCCTGGGATCATAGGTCTTTAGCTCTTCACAGAAGTTATTTAATACTGTTCTTGAGTTTTAACACTATTTTGACTCAAAGCCTTTTTCTTCTGTAGATGGGCAGGTGGAGATATCTAGACCCTTTGGACCCCAACCTTGGCACAGCTGTCACAAACTTATCTATGTCAGACCAAACCCTAAAACTGGGGTCCCTATAGGTCATTGGCCTGTTCCTGAATCCTTTTGGCCAGATCAAAATTCTCCAACACTGGTATGTACTGATGATAAAGCAAAGGGTTTGTGCATGCAGGAATATTCCAGGATTTCCTATTCACAGATTTTTTTTTTTACAAGTCTTGACATACATATTGCAGTGTAGCAAATGTGGAAGCAGTGTGACCCAAGGAGTGACACATACAAGCCTATAAATTACTGATGAGCAAATAATATGGGATTTCCTTTTTAGTAACTTTGAAGCATTAGGGAACTGCCTGTAACAGATTTTTGACCCGGTACATGTACATAAATGTTTGTTTTAACCCTGTTAAATATCAAATGGTGGCACAGAGTTAAAAGCCTATCGAATTCTATTGCCTCATGGAGGATATTAATGGAAGATAGTATGATCTTAACAGTTTCAATCCCTGTGGTAGTTGTACTTTCATTCTAGCAAGTGAATATAATTTCATCTACCCTTGTGCGGTGTAACCATACCTTCAGTTTATCCAAACTGAGAAAACCTTGTCTTTTGAATTAATTTATTTATTAGGAATTAATTTATTTGTTCTTTTTCACAAAAGAATATATGCCACTGACTTTTGGTCTGGGAACTAATTAGTGTAGTATGATGCATTTTTGTTTTTTTATATTTGAAATCATGAAAGTAGAAATCCTGCAGTTGTGTAACGGTTACATACATTTCATGATGATTTTTATTGAATCTTTGTGGGTTTTTTTGATATGAAACATGTGCTGACTAACACTTACTGAACTTCTTGTAAATTTTATCTCTTGGGTAGAAAACAGATTAAGTCCTTGGAAATACAGGTTGTTGAGGAGTGATTGAGTATGAAATTTTAGTCATATTTAAAGGTTTGATATTTTTGGCATCTGTGGCCAGGTTCATTAAAGGATGTGGATGTCCTTCTGAACTACAAGCAAGCTAGCATATATTAACAAAACTAAATTTTCTGTAGTCATTCTAAAAAAATGTCATTATGTAGTGGGTGTATTTAAAGGCTGTTCTGAAGGAAGGCTGGTCCTGAGTATTCCTTGTAATCACTGTCAGTAGCATATCTGCCTTCATTTGCTGTGTAGAGTCTGTATGGTTTACACCAGATCTTAATCAAGATTGATAAAATAGATCTTGCCAAGTGAAGAGTTGTTGAATTAAATCTTCTAACAGCCTGAAGTTGACTTACTCAAATGGCAAAAAAATGAGATTTTTTTTTTTTTCTGTTGTAGTGTGTATAGCTCTCATAATGATAAAGCACTGTCAGGTGCAGCTAAATTCTTGTTGACATCAATTGAAATTCTATGTTGTACCTTCCTCATGCAGTGTTGGGGAGCTAAGCTGCTGATGGTGTTTCAAGACCTGTATTTCAGTACTGCTCTAACAGTAGCATTCAAACACAGCATATGTTGTAATCGGTGTGTATGTGTGTAGCATATCTTGTCTGCTGAAGAGTTCACAGTTAAATACTTGACTTTCCCTGCCTGTGACTTGATCCACGGTGGAGTTGTCTCAAACTGTTCTATCACAAGAACTTAAGTCTCCTGTGGCTAATGACACCATCAAGGCTTAAATGTATATGAAAGTCTGCTGATAATTATGCTGGCAGATCAACATGTAAATGGCTGTTTCAGCTGCTCAGAGGTAAAAATATTTCTCTGTCCAGCGAAGGATTATTGGGCATCTCAAGTCTGAGTAGTCAATTTCTTTTGCAGTCTTTTTATTCCTAGTATAACTTCGGTGGCTTGGTCAAAAACTCCAACACAACTTTTTATTTGTCATATTCTTTGAAGAGTTTTATTCCTCCATTTAGTTGGTTTTAGTTGTTCTTCCTCCTCTTTGGTGTCCAGTTGGAGAGCCTGCCTTCCTCAAGGTGGAGACACTCAAGGCAAGACCAGTTCTCTTGACAGATAACTTGTTTGGGTAGCATATCCTAAAAAGAAAAGCCTAGAGCATAGACATAAAAGAGTTGCTTTCAAGGTGAAGCAGTAAGGTAGTCCAAGAAACCTTGTGTTTCTCTACTTCATCTTGTGTATTTGTGAGTTACCCTTTTGTAAATAGAGTAAATGGAAGGAGGCTTCCCAATTGAGCTCTTCCTCAGATTCTACTGGCCTTGGGGGAAGGCTCAGAGTAAGTATAAGAGCTTACATTCCTCCCTTTAGTGGAAGGTGTACAGCTCCAATTTTCATCACACTGAAAATCAACTTTCCCTTTTGGCAAAAGAAATTTCAAGTTGTTAACTTGCAGTTGAAACTTGAGACACAAAGGCCTTTTTCCCATGATTAATAAAAAGATTAAAAAAATCCAAACACTAAAATTCCTTGAATCAAAATAACTTTTTTCTCAAGCCTAGTTAAAATGTGAGTTCTTAAAGTTTGTTTTTTTTCTGAATTCATGCTGCTCTTTATAATTGTTTGAGTTTTGTAACTCAAACAATTATAAGTTTGCCAAGAAAGAAAAGCTCCCAACAAAGTCAGCAAATGCAGAACTACAGCATCTGCTCTTGTAGGGAATGAAAATGGACATGTCCCAGAGTAGCTTTGATGGTATTTTTTGTCCTCACTAGGACTTACTCCCGTTTGTACAGCTTTTGGGCAAATGCAAGAAGTCTTAATTGCTTATTGCTCTAGACTTACTATGTGAAGTAATTGGCATTTCTTTAGAAAACAAGATTCCTTCAAAATAAGACAGTGCTAACATCATACATTGCTTAGGACTCGTTAATGGTAAATGAATCCTGTATTGAGTAGGTTCCTTAAATACATGTGTTTTCCAAGAAGCTGCATTACTTTAGTTGTCATAGCACAAATGCATTTTAATTGTTGTGCAGCCTTATTAACCGTGCCATGCTTTGTTTAGCCACCTCGCACATCTCATCCTGTGGTGAAATTTTCCTGTACTGACTGTGAACCGATGGTCATTGACAAACTGCCTTTTGATAAATATGAATTAGAACCTTCACCACTGACCCAGTTTATCCTGGAAAGAAAATCCCCTCAGACCTGCTGGCAGGCAAGTATAGAGCATGTTGAATTGAAGTTTATGGAATGCTGTTTTTCATAAATCTTATTCTATAATCAAAATAGGATGTAATATTTCAGAACACAATACTTGGTGTGTAAATCCAATGTAATGTGTTTTATTGCAGGTGTATGTGAGCAATAGTGCAAAATATAGTGAACTTGGTCATCCTTTTGGTTACTTGAAAGCTAGTACAGCGCTGAATTGTGTGAATTTATTTGTGATGCCTTACAATTACCCAGTCCTGCTCCCACTGCTAGGTAAATACCACTTCATACAAATTTCCTTATGTGGTAGGTAATTGAAACATTGATGTCATCGAAATAATTACTGCAATTAATGCCAATATTAATAATGCCTGGAGAAAGGTAGAATCAGTAACTTGTTTCACTTGTCTCCAGTTGTCTGGCCTTCATGACTCAGACGCAGTGTGTAAGATGATTTACTCCATCACCATTTTCAGATATGTTTTGGTCTCACTTTCATTATTATAAGAGCCATTTTTCTTAATCTGTTGTCTCAATACCAATTTGATTTGATAATTTATCAGGTTCTGGTTTTGGCTGCAGTGTTAATCTTGTGAGTTTGGTTTAGTTGTATATATGTTGACTTGTAGATGCTAATTTAATCATTGAGGAATTTGCTTTTCTTCAAGTTTCTTTTACTAGAATTTTCTTTTTTAGAAAAAAATGCGGTGCTCTCTAGACATGCCTTTGACTTTGTTGCTTTGCTTTTCTGTAACCATTAGATGACTTGTTTAAAGTACACAAGGCAAAGCCTACATTGAAATGGCGTCAGTCATTTGAAAGCTATTTGAAGACAATGCCTCCTTATTATCTTGGGGTAAGATGACTGTGTTAAAATTTCTGGTTTATAGTTATCTTTCCACTATGGATGTAGTCTCTATTTTAAGTAGAATATGTATTAGTTTAAGAGAGAATAGTTAAACTTCATACATAATGATAGTGTTTCCACTGGAGTCCCATGGAAAGCCTGAGACCTGAATGCTATGAAATTTTTTTAATTTCATAGTATGCTGGGACTTGCATATAAATGATATTTTTGTTAACTGATTGTGTATGAATGGAACTGTTTTACAACAACAAAAAATGCTGCCCTGAGAGTCTTTTTTGGGTTTTTCTGTTCTTATTTGAACTTTCAGAACCTCAGGTTCTATTTGAAATGGGTACATTTAGTTGAAGGATGTGTAAAGTTAAATATGACCATGCAATATATTCCGTGTTTCAGCCTTTGAAGAAAGCTGTGAGAATGATGGGAGCACCAAACCTTATAGCTGACAATGTGGAATATGGACTTAGTTACAGTGTCATTTCATATCTCAAAAAGTTGAGTCAGCAGGTAATGTTGAAGCAAAAGAGCAGTAAAAACTTATTCTAATAGCAGGATAATCTTAAAATACTCAAGTTCAGTGGCTTTGTAGGAAAAAAAGAGCAGAAAGTTCAAGTTAATACTTTCCCATAAGTGATTAGCAAGAAATAATTTCAATTTTTTTAAATTGAAGGAAAATATAATATTTAAATACTGGCTTTATAAACTGAACTATATATAGACAGATATGGAAGTACAAGTTGAGGATTTTTTCTGTTTAAGGAGCATTTTCACTTGTGCAGAGAGTAACATAGCTTTATCCAAAAAAACCCATGTTGTCTTTAAAGATGTTTTAGTATTTTTCCAGGAAATAGGCATTTGTGCTTGATGCATCAGAATCAAAGTGTTCTTTCTTTGGCTTGTGACATGAAGTGGAAAGTGTTCAGTAAAAAACTGACCTAACAGACTGTCAAATAATGATACAGATGTAGAAATGACAAGTGACCATTTGAAATTGCTGACCATGTTCAGAACAGTGCCCAAATCTTTGACTAGGCTCCTGCACCAGCTAAAGCATTTCTGCCCTGCTACCTCCACTTTTGAACTGTGCATGTTAAGCTTTGTGTTCAGGATAAAAAAGTAAACTTGAAACTTCAAGCAACAGTAGTGCCAAGTACTTGTAACTTAGCTAATGAAATTTTATGGACCAGCTTTTTCTTAAAACGTGGATATAAATGATTGAGGAAGCAAATGTCTTGAAGTCTAGAGCATACCCTGTTAAATTATAGTCATATTGCTCACTATTTTGTGAACTAATGTCTCAACCTAGGCATTTTGGACTTCTCAAAGATTAATGACATGCACTGCAAATTGTACTTAAAGCTTTTTGTAACTTCTGAAAGGCCTTGGCAGTACAGACTCAGTATTCTCAATACAGACTCAAATTTTTGAGTAGTCTATAAATTCATGTTAAATTGCAAAACAAAAATTGGCAGTTGTGTTACTAAATTCCTTTTGGCACTTTTCACTATATTCTGTCAAAAAGCTGGCATTTATGAACACATTTAATTTTGGTACAAATCTAACATAACGTTGTGGGCTAGGTCTTTCTGGTCAACCAGTTGGTTATTTTCATATATTTCACATTTGTTAATGTTATGATTATTTGTATTGAGCTTTAAAGACGTTGATACCATTGGGTGACTGATTGCAACTACAGTTGTGGGAGAATCAGTCTTGTGAGAGTTTGACTGTTCTCTGCAGGAACAGCTGAACATTATACAAGTACAGATAGAGCTGCAGAGAATTACTAGTCAAATTATAGCATTTTATGAAAATAAAAGCATTGCATGCATATTGGTGCTTAGATACTGTAATGGGCAGCAGAGGAGAAATATGCAGAAGACCTAGGCAGAAAACTGTTCACTATATTTAAAACTGTAGTAGGCATTAAGTGGTTATGTATTAAGCACTCCTTAAGCTCTCAGCCTGGTTATGGTCGTCTTAGTGTGTTAGCACATTGTTGAATCTTGTAGGTAGGAATTTAAAATGAATAAGTCTGACTAATCCTTTTAAGAGCATATTGTCAATTTTATTTATTTATTTATTTCAAATTAAGGCCAAAATAGAGTCCGATAGAGTCATTGGCTCTGTAGGCAAAAAGGTAGCGCAAGAGACTGGAATTAAGGTCAGAAGCAGATCACACAACCTGTCTATGGCACATAGGAACGATTTTCAACATCTGCTACAGGGGATTACTGGGGAAATTCCTCATAGACCTCTAGACCTCAATATGAAGGAGTATGCTGGGTTCCAAATAGCTTTGCTGAATAAGGTAAGCACCACTGTGTGTAATGTTGTTATTTTCAATATACTTCCATTGAAATGCTAGATATTGTTTCTTACATGGCATTAATTGGAATTTAATTTACTGGAACCATAGGATTTGAAACCTCAGACATTTAGAAATGCTTATGACATACCCAGAAGAAATCTTTTGGATCAGTTGACACGAATGAGATCTAATTTACTGAAGAGTACTCGCAAGTTCCTCAAAGGACAAGATGAAGGTTAGATAACAGTTTATATTTTGTCTGCCTGTGATATGATCATTGCTAAAAAACAATGTAACAAATAGTGTAGTTCTTTAAAACTTGGTGGGTGTCTGATACTGCTGTTAAATTGCATGAATTTTGTAGATGCTTTTTCCTTACCTTATTGGAGGAAATATGGTGAGGACAGAGAAGATTGCTGATTCACTGCTCTATCCTTAAGTCCATATGAGGGGACTAGGGCTTTTTCAGAAGATTTTGTTCACTGTTTTTCCTAACTTTCATGGATGTATCTCATAAAATCACAGGACAGTTCTGAACATTATGATCTCTCTCAGTAGAAGTGGTTTGTGAGCAGTAGAAAAGTAAGCTAGCTCACTGGGTGCTGCCACTGTGATTTTTTTGCCTATTGAGCCAACAGCAGATGGTTCAGTAGTCCGCTGATTTATTCCTTTACCTTTTTTCCTGTGTCTTCTGGCACTGCTTTGTGGCATTTAACCGAAGATGTTGAAATAAGTAGAGTGAGAAGGGCAATGCAAGTGAAAGCTTGTGCTACATTAGTGCTGCCACTGCTTAGGTCAGATTAACATCTGTACATTTCACATCACATTGTCACTTTGTCAGAGTAGTTGGTCTTCAGGGAGGAGGATTAACTCATGTTAGGATTTTTTTTTTTCTGGATCAAAGGCTTGGCAACTCTAAAAGTTGAACAAGTTTAAAATGAGCTCCTGTGTTTTTTTCAGAATTTGTTGATTTACAGTGGTCAAGTCACCCTTGCTCTGGGAAAATACTAGTCTTGTCAATTAAGTTTTGTGCGGCTAAAACTGGACAAAGTTATGTCAAAGCTGTGTGCAGCGTGGCACTACTGCTTTGCTTTAATATATCTTTTGTTTGTAGTAATGTTTTAGTTCTGATTTGTTCCTAGTCTGTTTTTTCCATTCATTACTCTGTTGTAAAGTTGGGAGACTCTGGAAAACTAACATCTATGCATAACACCTATTGCTTATTTCCTGTCAAAGTGATAAATCCTCAAGACAAGTACTGATTCATTTGAGCAAGTCTCCTGAAGTCAAAAGTGTTATAAATACCAGTTAGGCAAGAAAAATGGTGAGCTTTGTGGAGCTGTTTTCTTAATGCATGTGATAAAAGTCTGAACACTGGAGATATGAAATGGAAATATTCTCATAATGTGAGCAGTACTGTGTATTAATTGACTCCTCTGTTACGATAGATCAAGTTCACAGCGTACCTATAGCACAAATGGGAAACTACCAGGAGTATCTCAAACAAATACCTTCTCCACTCCGAGAACTTGATCCTGATCAACCACGGAGGCTTCATACTTTTGGCAATCCATTCAAATTGGACAAAAAGGTGACTCTTCTGTAGAGCTTTTTCAAAAATGTGCTGTTGTGTGTGCCTACATTGTTCTTTGAGTAGTCTGTTGGCGAAACCCTTTCAAATACTTGTGAAAGAAATTATTACAAGAAAGTGTCTCAAATGTCTTGTCTTCCATCAGTAGTATCTTATGGAGGGCAGTCTTTATTTGAAAACCAGTTTTATGTCTCTAAAGTGTGTTATAACTGAAATACTTGTCTCAACTTTGTGAGTCTTGATTGTCCCTTTATCGAAATTTCATAGAATTGAACAAACTGCCAATATCATTTAGGGCTCTTGTATTAAATACAAGAGCCTCTTTGCAATTACTGAAAAGGAAGTTTGATGCCCCACTCCCTCATCTTACTTGGCAAACTGTTGGATAAGGGCCTTAAGCACATTTGTCTGGTCTTGGTTGACAATTTGGAATTCCAAACATAATGGCATGTTGTGTGTAACTTTTACACATGCTAAACGTTACCGTAATATCAGAGCATTAATTGTGCCTTATGTGGTTTTGGTGGGAAGCTTAAGAATTCGTCCTGTTAAATTAATTACAGGGAATGATGATAGATGAAGCAGATGAATTCGTATCAGGACCTCAGAATAAACATAAAAGACCTGGAGAACCAAATATGCAAGGGATTCCGAAAAGGCGACGTTGTATGTCCCCTCTGCTGAGAGGGCGACCACAAACTCCTCCAGTTGTCAATAACCACATTGGAGGAAAAGGGCCACCAACACCAATTGCACAAGCACAGCCTGACCTTGTTAAACCCATTGCTATTCACAAAAGTAAGTGAATCTTCAAAATCTTTAGAGCTTGTTTTTTAATTTATCTTTATTTTCTTTGTGTAAAAAATACTGCTGGCTGATTTATGAAATATGGCAATTTTATCCCTCCCTCTTGAAACTGAAGTACTTAAGTGTGCATCTGGGATTAATTACAGAGATCATGTAGTCCTTCAGATGGAAGTCTTCCTATAAATTCCGAGTATAAACAATGTATTTTCTCTCTCCTGAGGAGATGGTGTAGACAATGAGAAGACTTTTCTTCCTTTGCCTGGAAATTCAGATACTCTATAAATACCACAGCATGAAGTTAGTTTGAATTTTGCTCTAGTGCAGTGAAATCACTTCCCTGGGTGTGAAGCTGAGGGGCTGTGTAACTCTTACTCACTGTTCTGTACTAAATTAAACTTGGTTAGTTTGATTTAAAGGGAGAAGGACACCATGTCATAAAATCACTCTTTGCAGATGGTTTTTTTTTTGGTAGTCCATACGGTAATTTCCTTTTTCATATAAAGAACATACCTGTGATTTTTTTGGAAAGTCATTAATTGCCAGGAGATAGTGGCAGGCTCAGTGTTATGATCCACAAACAAGTTTTCTTATGCCTGGCATGTACATAGACTGTATGAGCTGGATCATAGTTTTAAGAGTCTAGTACTCATCTGACTCATTGACCTGTATCAGATGATAAGGAATTTGAACCTGGCAAGTGTAATCTTTTGTTTTTTCAGCATCAGAAACAAATAATGAAGTTGGTGTTCATGATGTCATTGAGAATCATGTTACAGACTCCCTTCCATCAGATGTTTTCCCAAATGCTGTGGATTCAGAGTTTTCGCTGTCCTCTTCACCATTTAATTCATTGGATCGACCAACAGCTCATACAGAGGATGGAGGCCATGAACATTTAGGGAATAATTTGAATGTTGATGGGTTTTTGGAGAATCATGAGGAATCAGGTAGTAAAGAGCCAAGTACGGAAGAGAACTTGACAATGTCTTCACCTGGCAAAGGGAAAAAAACAGTGCACTGCAGAAGTTCCAGAGAGATTAATATAGAGCTAAGAGCACAAATTATGAAAGAGATCCGAAAACCAGGAAGGAGTAAGTATACCGAATTTCTTTCAGATAATTGGCATGACAGTTAAACAAAGAATTCATGTTAGATCACTATTTTAGAAGTGTACTGGACCATGAGACTGAAGCAAAATGAAATTTAAAGCTGAAAAGATTTGTTTTAAAACCTCTGCTAAAAACTTTCTGTAGGGGTGATTAAAACATTGCAGTACCTATCAGTGTTCATGAAAGTCATGTTTTTTATATCAATACTAGAATTAATTTGATAGGTGTTAGTAATATCCTAATCAGCAATATCTCATGTTATTTTAATGTTGGTTCTCATTAAATAAGATGTTCTTGCTCCAGCTGATAAGAGATAGAGCTTAAAAGTTTATGGAAATTGAATGTTGCATTTCACTCAAATCTATTACAACAGATGTGTAGGCATCTTTTAAATAACTGTTTCTTTTCTCTTGACCTTTAAGAATATGAAAGAATCTTCTTTTTACTGAAGCATGTACAAGGAAGCTTGCAAACCCGACTGATATTTTTACAGAATGTTATAAAAGAAGCTTCAAGGTAGGTTACAGAATTGTATTATTCTTACAAAACTGCACCATGTCATGCCATGTATAAGTGCTGGACAATCATGCAGTTGTTTGAAAACAATGCTTTGCAGTGCAAGTAAATAATTCCCCATGAAAGAGCAGAAATGCCTAAGCTTCTTGAGGTGTAAAAGCATCAAAAGCATCTTCTTGTTTGTAAAAGCATACCTTTTTTCCTTGGATTTTGGCTTAAAGATGTTAGCAACTGTAACTGCCAAATCCCTGTAAATGTAGATGGACAATGGTATAGAAAGAGAAAGTAACTTGAAAAAAATCATTCCAATTAAAAAGTGCAGGTGAGAGTGTACTGCTAATTTGAAAATGTAATGGAGCTGCCGATTACTGGGAATTAGGCTTTCAGAAAGAGCATCAGCTCAAAATTTTGTACTAAAAATAGTTTTTAAATTCAGGTATGCTCATAAAGATGTCTCTACTCTTCAGCATACTTCATTCAGAGATAGTGTAGTCCTGTCTGAGACTTTGGAAATGGAGGTGGCTTTTCTCTGGAGAAGAATGACTTGATAAGGATTTAAACCCAGTGGTTTTCTTCCAGGTAGAAACTGTTCCTTACAGTATCTTTAGACTGTCCATACTTAGCCGTCTACATGCTTACTGAGAGACAAAAAATGTATTAGAACCAATACTGTTGGAGTTACAGGGAACTAGTAATTCCAGGATCATGTGTGGAACATAAATATAGCCAGAAGTTTGGGGCTTTCTTCAGAAACCTCAAAGAATAGTTGCTTCTTACTCTCTAATCTGTTTTGTAGTAGTGAGCTCTTTTCCTCTGGTGTTAAGCAAATTTCAGTATTAAAAACAAAGTAATTTTAGGCTAAAACCATGCTGAGTGTAAGGTATGCTGGATGCTGGACATTAACACAGATCCTCTAGCCTTCGATTGCCAACTCAGCGGGGCATGTAAATTTATGTAGATCGTGCTCTTCCTATAGCAACAATTGCTTTATTGTGCTTTTACTTGATTGTTATATTGCCTGTCAGTTGTTCTATATGTTGTAAATTATACATTCTTCCTCACTGTCACAGCACACCAAAACAATACTGTTGCTCTTGGAGTTTGTGGCAGCCCTTAGTGGGGTTAGAATTTTTGTGCCTGTAAAATTAGGCTTTTAAGATCATCTGTAACTCTAATTACTCTTGCACAATGTCTTTATTTCAGCTATCTTTAGTTGGCAGTTGTACAAAATTTGGCAGTGGTTGAGTGTTGGTCTTGGATGCATCAGGGATTGTGGGGAGGCTTGTGGTCTGGAAATTATGGCAGGTACCATGTCTCTGTGAGCCAATGACATAGAACAGGATGCCTGACTGGAGCTAGAGGCTTCTCCTTGGTTTTAGTGAAGTCATAGGGCTGAACTTGGGATATAGCTGCCTGTCTCTGAACACACATGGTTACCAAAGTATTGGTCAGAAGTGGCTTCTCAGAGGTGCAGAACTGTTGCAAGGGGGAAGGGTTAGCTGTGGAAACAGCAAGGAGTTTTACTTCCTGAGGTAGGGGTATGTAAGCAGAGGCTGACAGAATGGCCTACTGATCAGATTTATACAACTGATCCGAATAGAGCTGCAGAGACTCCAGAGGGATGGAGTCTGGATGCTTGTATTTTCCTTCAGTTTCTTTCTCCAAGTTTTAATGTGTTGTTTTCAAGGAATTCTGCTTTGCACTGTGTAATGGCTGTTCCTCCACCAGTACCAGTTTAGTTAATGTTGGTGAATGCATCATGCAGGCATGCAAATAATCCCTAAAAGCTGTTTGCTAGCTCTAGGATTATAGTTCTTTTGATGTATATTTTATTTCTGTACTTCAGAACGTTACTTCTGGAAGCAAAAACCTCTTAACTCTCTTTCCTAGATTTCTGAGAGCTAAGTGATGTTCAGCTATAATGTGCTTTAATAAACTCTCATAAATGTAGTTCTGTATTCAGCAAATGGTAAAGCAAGTTAGTGGTTTACCAGAATGTTAGGAGACAGTGTATGTATACATATGAGGTATGTGTGGCCTCATCATGCACTGCTCCTGAAGTAATAACTGAGTTTTCTAGAGTTCAGTTAATGTTTTATCAATGATGTTTCATGTGGTACTCTGTGCATCCATTGTAATGCTTTCTTTTAAATCCAGGTTTAAGAAACGAATGCTGATAGAACAGCTTGAGAGTTTTCTGGAAGAAATCCATCGCAGATCCAATCAAGTCAACCATATCAACAGCAGCTAAGAAACTGCACATAAGAGAGCCACAGCAGAGCACTGCTGTTCTTACTTGCATTCATTTTTGACATGCACTCTTATCTCAAGTTCCTGTACCTGAAAAGAATGAGAGGCTGCTCAATAAAATGATGAGAAGTATCCATCATCCTTTTTTTCCTTCACTTCTGTTATTTTTGTAATGTGAAAAATACAAAAAACATTTTTATTTAACTAAATTGAGAACTTCTTGCTTGTCATGGACATAAGTGTCACTTTCCCTCAGGTTCTATTTTTCTTAATCTAACCTTCAAAACTATCACCTCTTAAGGTTGAACTTTGCCAAAAAGTTGCTTTGTAATTTAAAAAAAAAGCACATACATTAAACAAGGTAATGTTTTGTATATACAGTTATTTTGGATATATTATTGTAAGTTGTATAAATGTATTTTGAAAAATATTTAAGAAAAGCACTTTTGTTATTCCATTAATAAAATCTCTATTTTAATCTTTGTGTAGGTTTGAGTACAGTTTTTATTGGAATTATTTGTTTTGCCTTCCCAGAGCTTTTGCATTCTGCTATCAGTGTTAAAGAATGAAGAGTGATTTTGTATCACTGGGTATTCTGCTCTTAATCAGTGAATGAGTCAGAGAGGTAAGGCTGAATTGAGCTACAGTAGGATATCTTATGTCCTTTGCACTTTTGGTGGCCAGCATAACAAAGTGATGTTTTGCATGCCCATCTGCAGCCGTGACAAACCCTGCAGTTTTATTGACTGTGGATAGAGTGCAGTAAAGCAGGGGTCAGTAGCCATTGGGGAAGGCTGCACAGAGGTTTTCTGGGTCAGAAGGTTTTACATGTTTACAAGTGCAGGAACAGCCACAGGGTGTTGCTGCCTGGACACAGAATATCACTGATTGCTTTACTGGCCCTGTCTTTCTGCTGTGCTGGATGCTCTGAATTATCTGGAAGGCTTTATTCAATTCAGTGGGAGCTGAATAAAACATTTCTCTCTGATGCTTTTCTTTGGAGCCAGTGGTTTGCCAAAATTGTTCACCCAAAATCTTTATGTGCCTGGGTTTCTGATGCTTGTGCCGTGAGTTGCTGAACACTTGCCATATCCCAGCTTTTGTCAGGATGCTGAAAAACACCCCCTGTTTTTCTTGATGGCAGTAGTCACACTCAATGTTTTTCTGGAATGTCCGTTCTATGTTCTGTACACTTTAAAGGCAGTAGAGGTAGTACTGCTACCTTTTTTTGGCAGAATTTGTTTGGTCACAGAGTGGATATTCTGCTTCTTACTTTGTCTGTCTGGAACAGGCTGCCCTTGCAAGTGGTAGAATCACCATCCCTGGAAGTGTTCAAGAAGTGTGTAGATGTGGTGTTCAGGGACTTGGTTAGTGGTGGACTTGGCAGTGTGGGGTTAATGGTTGGACTCTATTATCTGAGAAGTATTTTCCAGCCTTAATGATTCTATGATTCTGTGTCAGTTTTGAAACAGCCTTTCAGCTTGATTTTCTTCTCAAAGCATTTAGCTGCTTGCTTGTTACCTTTTATATCAGCTGGATTATAACTGTCTGAGGTCAGACTGAATTTCAGTTTTATTCTTACGTTTTCAACTTCAGGACAGGGAAATAAAATTGTGCTTGAAAAATAACATCACAAAGCTTTTTTATGGGTTGCTTTCATTCATATGACCTACATACTCAGCAACAGTCAAGCTGACTTTAGCCATGATGAAGTCGAAGAGAAGCTGTTGGCTCATATTGTTAAACATTTAGGAGGCTAAACCTGTTCCATTTTTTTGCAAATGTTTATTTGGTTACTGTCTTTGCTGTAGTTGTGCTGATGATTTCTAGACAGCTCTAAGTTTCAGCAGTGTCTAGAATGTAGTAAGGTACTGGAGAGCTTTTACTCTAGCTTATTTTAGGAAAAGTGATACACTTAAAACTGTTTTAATAAATACATACAACAGAGACTTTAATTTCATTGGAGGAGAGCTCATCATAGGAGGAACAGAAGTCAGTGTATGCATTTAGTGCTTATTATGAAGGATTTGTAACTCTTCCTATAAAAAGTACTGAACCTGTAAATGAAAACAATATAAACATTATTTCAGTTTGGGGCCTCATTTTCAAACTGTGATACAGTTCAAATACATAAGTTAGGCATGGAATTAGCGGATCATGGAATTGTTCATTGCTTGCATGGAAAAACTGACTGCAATTCCATGCTTGTCTTCAAGTAATCTAAACATTTCTGTATTTAAAAAAACTTTCCAAATAATTGGTAGCCCAAACCAGGAACCTGCCAAAATCTGAAACTTATGCTCAGCAAAACAGAACCTAAGTTCATTGCTTTGTTTTCATATTGTAGTTACAGAAAAGAATGAAATTACAGCCTCAGATTCATTGGATTTGTTTGGTCATTCGTATTGCTGTTACCTTGCCTGTCCTTCAAAGGGAATGTGCTCAAACCTGAAAATCAGATTAAAAAACTAAATTTTTTTAATTATTTTGAGCAGAACTATGCTATTTTAAGTATTGGAAAACTTATTTCTGCTATTAATAGAAAATTGATGGAATGAATACTTTTGGTCTATGCAAAGATTTATTATGAACTTTATGGGCATGAAAGTTTTAAGCACTTCTAGACAGGTGGATGAAAAATAGATCTTGTTTATCTGTTCAACTTTTCCATACATCAAAAACTTGAATCACTAAGTCTGAGCAAACAAAATGACTGAATGTTTTCACTTTTTGCATTAAAAAGCTTGAATTACAGATTTTTTTTATTTCAAGTTGATTGGAAAGTACATGTTTTATGCTTCACATAAAAATCCTATTTTACAATCTGATTTCCTTCCTCTTTATATAAATTTATATATATTTTGTAAACTGACCATTTTATTCACCAAAGTAAGTTTGTTCTTGATCCTGAAGAGTCGGTGGCTCATGTTTCATAGGTGAGCTTATTAATGCCTTTTTATTTTAAAATTCTAAATTTGCCAAGTAAAATACTTTTATTCATTGACTGGTAATGATCGCCAAAACATATTTAAAACAAAATTCCAACCAAGGCAGTAATTTTCCCTTCAGGTGCTTGCACTGTGGCCAAAATTCAAGATCCGGGTTTTTAAAACAGAATGTTACATACACAGGTATTCATTGGCTAAGAGAACAGTGTGTGTTGCTTGGAAGCAGATAAGGGCAATGACTCCTGTCTTTGTGCTAGGCTCCAGTGCTTTACTGAACCCTATAAATGTCTGTATGTTCCTTGAAAATGTAAATGGCTGTGACCCCAGTTATGAGAGAAATGTGGTGGTTTAAACGATTTTTAGGAAAATACTTCAGGTGCAGAATTACTGCATTGCTAAGAATGATAAGAGTGGTTGGAGATTGGTCTGAGGCTTCAGATTAGCAAATAGCTGCTAAATGGTGCATAATGCAGTTATTTATTATTGCCAACAAGCTATAGGGTGTTTCCTTTTGGCAGACATTCTGGAGTAACTATGTGATTGGATGTCTGAAATGAGACTTATAATCCACTACTGAAGCTAAAGGAGCACTGTGATGCTTCACTCTGCTCTCCAGTTCTGTTTGGCTTTTTTGGGTGGTTTTTGTTTGGTGGGTAGGGGAGGTCATTTGCAAGAAAAGGGTTAACAGTTGCAAAGAAACATTTTTTTGGCAGAAGTCTGTGTGCTGTCAGTATAGGCTTCGGTAAGTTTCCTTTATAGGGAAGGGTTTCTATTTTAACTGCTTCAGATGTTAATGCAGCTGGTCCAGCCCATTTGTAATTTGAATTGCCCTGTAGAGATCAGTTCCTGATGCTGGAACATTCAGCATCTGTGAGATCTCTCTAGTGTCATAATTATGATTTTTTGAGCACATACTGCATATCCAAAGAGGCTAATCTGGCTTCCTAGACTTCTATGACTCTTATACATTCTTTTGAAGGAAATTAAAATCTATGCTTTAAAACCCCAAACCCCACTGTTTCCATGGTGGTTTGAAGTTTCCTGGACTGAAGAATGGCATGCTATTTGTGTTGATTTCAGTGCTACTTGTGGGGGATTCTGCTTCTGAAAGGCAGAGCATGCCTACCTGTGTTAGCTTGTCTCAGGAAAAATGTGAAAGGTCGATCTGCTTTGAAAATAGGTGTTCGAGACCTTTTTAGTAAGACCATGGCTGTAATGCAACAAAGAAAACATCAGTAAAATGCATCTGTTTTCTTTCCATACAGTGCCCTCAAGCTCTGCTTAGCACTTTGACTCTTGAGTTGCTCCTCTGCTTTAAGACTAAAGCAATAATTTTATCTAAGAGTGAAATGAGTCTGGCAGAATTAACAAGTCAGGAGTTGTGAGACTACATGCAGGTTTGGTGCATATTTCAATGCTGAAGGGTGTCTGCCTGGCATTGGATATCAAAGGTGATTTTTGTTGTCATCACATCCCTCTCTAATTCTGCTGAGGTCATACCATGCTATTGCCTCACCTGTTAGCCAGTTCTGGTGAAAAAGATAAGCAAGGCACAAATGTAGTTCCTTATCCAGTTGGGAGACAAGCAGCAGAGAAATACCTACATTGTCCTGGAATTTCTCTTGTCAGAGCTCTCAACAAAAGCTTAAGTATCCTCAACTCAGGTTATGACTGTCTTTCCTCTCTGGTTGTGGGTTAATTATTAGATTAAATGAGGAATTTTTAAGAATTGTGATGGCTCAACTATTATTAAAATACATCGTTTAAATAAATTCTTCCTTTTAGCTATATTGTATTAAGAATACATTGTCAACATCCCCCTCCCCCCTAAATGAAACCCATCAGATTAAGATTATTTTTAGAGCAGTTAAAACAATGGAATTAGTTTGAAAATTAAATTAAGACAGAATAAAACTAGTTTTAGAAGGCACTCTTTTAGTGCTTGTTAAAAAAAAAAGTGGCTTGTTTCAAGTCATCGTGTGACTAGATCCAAAACTTTTAAAGTAAACAATAAATGTAATTGCAGGTTTTTTAAAATCTGCTTGTCAGCTTGGTCAGACTGGAGTTAAGGGATGTTTTGGCATTGGTTTCAATGGGATAAAGGTCTATTCCCCTTAGTCTTTGGTATGTAATTGAAGTCACCTAAAAGCTTTTATTTTGTAGAGGGCTTACTGCAAAGTTATTAAAAATATTACTGCCCTGATAGAGATTAAAACTGCTACTTAAAACTCTGCAGCCCTGCAGAAAAGTTAACTTAGTTTTGCCAGATGTTCTCCATACAGCCCCATATGTACACGTGTGCCTTATTCAGGGTTGTTTCCAGAGGAACACTGAATACATCAGTTCAGATGTGCTCAGGTTCTTTTTGGCATTGCAGCTGTGGGATGTTGGAGTGATGGCATGTGCAACAGGTTGGGCACCACAGTGAGATGCACTGCCATGCTCTCCACGTGCCTCTTGAATTCTTTCCTGGGAGCAAGGAGGAGAAGTGGTAGAGTGCCCTGGTCCCCAGCCAAGGACCATCAGCATTTGTGATGTGGAGCACATCTATCTGTCACATCTATTGGCACAGCTCAAGGAAGCAGAAAGGAGATGTGGTTAATGGTGAATGAGTCATGTACTGACTGGGTAGTCCATAGCTGAGATTTTACTCTGAGTCTCCCACTCACCCAGTCCCATCTGCTCGTGTGGATGTGATCTCTTAGCAGGAGCTACTGCACATGAAGGCCACGCTTCAAAGTATGTAAGAATCAAGCTTGTCTGCATAAAACTTGCCCATCCTTACCATTAGTGCTATCAAAGAGATCATCCTCAAAACCCTTAACAGTTCAGGAGCTGTAGATAAAATATTACTAACCTTTTTTCATTTTTTGTGCTTATGATCTAAGCAAATAGATATTTAACTAGCAGAAAAATAAGTGGTACATTTTCTCAAACTGGATTTTCCCTGTACTGGCTAAGTTGTTTTTTTCATTTGAGCCATTACTCCTTAGTTGGACATCAAAAATTAAAATTTCTTATGAACAGCTACAAAGATAAAATGGAAGCATGTTAAATAAAAAGGTTTGTTAGGCAAACATGTACATTCTGCCATGCTTGTTTGGTTTGTTTTAAATAAGAGACTAGTAGCTGGTTTTGTAGTGATAAGCTCCAGAAGTGCGAAGTTTGACTGAATATTTGATTTACCTGTAGCTCCTGATGCCTTTGTACCATCTTCTGTTGCTTCAATCTCTGCTTTGTGAATAGCTTCTGAAATATAAAGACTATCTTGCTCTGCAAAACACCAAAAACTAGTAAGTTTTTTTCTGCATTTCATTATGAGCATTGTTTTTAAAAATAATCAGAATGCTTTTACCTTTTTTTGTCCTGAAGAATCTAAGGATCACATAACTATTTGTTAGGCATTTCAGCCTTTGACTGTTTTCCCACTATATGGCTAACAGTGGATTGAATGCTGAATGGGAGTTACTAGTTTGAGAGGTCTCCAGGTTGTGATGGAAGACAAGGTTACATGGTGAAAATAGAAACTTTAACAGAGTGAGGACAGTGAAAGAACTGAAGAACTCATGCAAGGGAAAATGTAGAAAAAATGCTCTTCAGGAAGAAACAATGGGACTGTGACATAAAATGAAACTTGAAAAAGAATTTCAGAAAGACACTGAAAAGAGTGTTACAAGTCTGCTTTTCTCCAGCTGCCTGCAAAAGGCAGAAAGCAGGAAAGGTTGAGTTGTTTTTTCTTTCCTGTCTGAATTCAAGGATAAGTCCAACATGTAGGTGAAATGTAGAAGAGCATTTTATCTATTTCTGTCTTAGTTTTGTCCAGTCAGAAAAACTGGGATGAAAGCAAGCAGGACAAAACTAGGGAGAGGGAGAATTTTAAAAAGTAGATAAATCTTACACATTTTTGAGGGGGAAAAAATACAAGCTTTCAGGTCGAAAAAAACTATTTCAGGTCTGAAATGAAGTAACACATTTGTTTGCTAAATGTGATCTGAGAGTAAATATTCTGATTATCCTTCTGCTTCGTACAGAAAAGGGAATGAAAACTTACCTATTTTTTTTTTTCAACTATCTGTTGGTTAAGTAAAAGATGCATTTTCCATGTAAACTCTGCCTTACCTTACTCTTAGACCATATAGAACCCTACTGCTATGACACAGGGGTGTAAGAGTAGAACTAAAAAGGGCCTCAACATCCCCTTTGTTCCATAACCCTGCCAGGGCAGGATCAAATACTTCTACAAGCCTTATCCTGTATGCCAAAAGCCAAAAGGAAACTCTTAAATTATATTGTTTATGGAATTAATTTCCCCAAAGTTTTTATTGTATTTAAATAGATATTAACTTTATAAACTACATCCTTGTGTAGTTTATCAGTATATTAACATTTGTTTGCAATAGGCAAAGCAGCAGTGAGCAGTAACAAATTATTTTAATGTGCATCTGTGTACAGTCTGAGATCTATATTGCAATTGAACATTGCTATGTTCAATTTTAAAAGCAGCAGAAAAAACTCTGTGAGTAATGTGCCTTCTGAGGTTCATCCCAGGAAAGCAATTTTTCTGTAGAAGCAGGTTGGTCTGAATTGGAGCAATTTCATTTACTCACACACACAAGAATGTGAGCTGCTTGCTGGGCAGCTACCACTCACAAGTCTTTACTGTGAGCAGAAATGACTAAGTTGAAATATTTTATTGCTGGAAGGGAGTCAAAAGAAAAAGATAATTTGGATTTTTTTTTTAATTAATATTAAACAGGGACAAATTTTCCAAGGAGCAGAAGATTTTCAGTGTTCCAAACCCAAGAATTTAATCATAACAGTATTTAAGCAAAGGGAAAGTATAACTTTGTCTACTGATGACTGGATTAGCAAGACAGTGTAGCCTGGGCATAAACCAGTATGGTTTGCAGTGTCTGGAGCTGGCATATGGACTTGTTGGACTAGCATCCCTTACTGTTAAATAACTACTTAAAAACACAAATAGGAATGCAAGTTTTACTGAAGCATCCTACATTTCTGAATAAATGACCGTTTTTCCGGGCCTACACTGTCTTGGTGGTTTTAGTCATAAAGACAAGGAAAAAGTAAGTTCAAGACCAAAACCAAACCTGTCCTTTTCAGGTTCTTTTTTTCCTACAAAACAGCTCCAGCTACAACTGCAGTTGAGTGTGAATTGTGCTTTAGAGTTTCACTGATAAAGTGCAATCAATTCAGAAGACCTAGGTCTAACAAATCATTCAAATGTAAGAGTCTAGAAATACTGGGTCAAGGATCACTTTGTGTTCAGTCAAGCCTCTTACCTGAAATGCCTTTAAAATTAGCAGTGATGGGATCAAATGCATCTCTGATTCCCAAGGCAGAAAGAACTGTCTTTAGGTCAAAAAGACTTTGAATACTGAACCTGAAATTAATATGATAGACTTTATTTAAATGCAGGATTTGTAGAGTTGTGTAGAAATGAAAAGGCATTTACAGATACAATTCATTTCAAGCCTTTGTGTTTCATCCATCTCTTCCTGTATGAACCCAGTGCATTGTCTGATTTAATGTATTTGCAGAAAAGTAGCTCACCTTCACCTGAAGTCATTAACAGAAAGAATCCCTCGCCACCCTCTGTTGCAATCAGATTGCTACTAAATCTTCTTGACATGTGAATTCTGCATCTTCCACGAGTGTTCTCTTTATAATATTGTTTTTGGTTATAGCAAATGGCCCTTAGAAACATTTCCCCAAAATTAGCTTGAAGAAAACAAATATTAATGTACACACTGGTTTTTGGGGCTTTGTTAATGTGATGAATCTGTTGTAGGAGGTGTGTGATGAAGCCCTTCCATGCTAATCCATGCAATAGATACAGCCACATAAAGCCTTCTGCACCTAATTCCTCCTGCTATGCAATTTCATTGGAGCAGATGATAGAAAATAGCTCCAGCATAGGTGTTTGCTAACACAACAGTTGACTGAAGTGAAAAATGGATGAGTAAAAACTGCTTTGTGCATAGAAAGAAGGTTGTAACTGCTGGAGGGGGGCCAGTGCCTTTTTAGTACTCTGGCAAGTTTAAAAAATACAAAATTGTGTGTCTTTAGGAGATTATATGTTTCTTCTTTCTTAAAGAGAAAAATGAGTGTGGGAAAGGTCCAGCAACATTTCTCTGGTTTAGATTCTTAAAGAATTTATACCCCAAACAAATTTTAAATAAAACCTGTAGGATCAACTGAAATACTTAGTTGTTTGTTTTTTTTTTTTTAACAGTACAGAGTGTAACCAGAAAGTTTTGTCATTCCTGGCTCACCTCTTTGTGGTTTAAGAAAGGGTTAGAGCATCTCTGATCATGTGATGAATAATGAAACCAAAAGCATGTAATTTGATTTTGCTCACACACTGCTTGTGTCAGCACTGTCACATGAAATTCTGACAGCTGAAGTAGTGAATCCATTGTACTAACATTGCTTACCTAGGCAGAAAAATGTCCATCTTTGTTCTTTTCAGGCTGTTGGCCCAGAGGGTTATGGTTTTGGCAGAAAGGTGAGACTCAATCTGGGACAGAGGTGTTCTTTTGTGGCTGGGAAGCACTAGGAACATGCTGAGTTTTTCCCCCAGGTAGGGTAACTCGACCACACTGAAAGCCTCCAGAGCTGCAGTCTGGAACTGGCCTGTGGGTGGGCAAAGAGAGATCTTATTTCATCATTCAAGTGGGAAGCAAACCCTGAACCCACAACCCTTGCTGGGGTCAGCAGGCAGTTCAGAGCAGATGTGGATACAAGGAGTGTTCTCCAGCACCTGGGCTCCTGTGGCCAGCGCAGATTGCTGTCAACTCACAGCGATCCCACCTGAACAGAACTGAGTGTGTCAGACACAGATATCTTGGCAGAGCAATGCCAATGCCTCTGACAGTACCTGAAGAACCACCTCAGTAGAGCACGAGTATTTTATTACTTTTCCTTTTAACAGCTGTCCTCCTTGCTCAGTTTGGGGACAAAAAACCAAAACTACCAAGGAATAACAACAACTATGATGACTCTTCCCTCGAAGTATGTTCTTTCAATAAACTTGAAATTTTATAGTATTTTGCACCAAAATTTTACTACAACAAATAAGAATTGCAAAAACAAAGTGCAGTGTCCTACTTGATTAATTGAAACCTACTTTGGCTCATGTTTCCATCTCTACTACCTTTAAAAATCAGTTTTAACCTTATTTCAAGAAAAAAATAGTTCTATTAAACAAGAGCTAGTATATGCTTATTTAAACATCAGCTCT
This sequence comes from Phainopepla nitens, assembly GCA_013400175.1. Lineage (NCBI taxonomy): Eukaryota > Metazoa > Chordata > Aves > Passeriformes > Bombycillidae > Phainopepla > Phainopepla nitens. Next base: position 47,677 of record VXBQ01014041.1, read on the forward strand.
TTATTTTTTATTTAAGCACCAAATTTATAATTTTTGAAAATCTAGACACAGAGACCTATCACAATCAGATGAAGGTCATAAAAAGCAGTCTTAAAAGCTGGAGAGTTTCCAAACTTGCAATTAGTTTTACAGCAATTTGTAACAGCCACTTAAAATACCATTTTCATCCCATATTCCAAAAAAACAATTAGTCTAGGCATTTCTAATAGTCTCTGTTACGCAGTAGAACAGACTCGGCTGTCACAATTTTGCTCTCTTATTTTTTCATCTGAAAATCCAATAAGTAGCACTTCAGGAACACTCAGCAATAGTTAACAGGCCAGGAGCTAAATACAACTTAACTACCAAGGCACAAGTGAAAGTCTTACTGCCTTTACTGCAGGCCACCCAAAATATTGAATTTATACCTCCTTCACCCAGCTGTAGCAGCTGTATCTTCAAAGGCAGATGCTCACACTGTTTGAGTCAGTGGTTGTAAATAACTGTGTATAGATAGCTTATATATAGATGTTCATAATACCTAACTATTTGGCAATAAATATATAGCTATAGGATGTCTCAAATATTTAGTGTACAGTGTTTGTTAGTTTGGCAGATATAGGCTAGATAGGATTAAGTGTTGATTGTTCTGCTAGATTAAATTTTAGGCTCTAAGATCAGCCCTCCTGCCTTGCAATCTGGAGAGAGAATTGCTCTGTAAAACCAACTCCCAGCATGTGGATCATTTGCTGGGAAAAGAAGTTCTGGTTTCTAATGGGAAGGCAAGAAAGATTTATATTTGCTGTGCACTGGACGTGAGTGGTGTAACTTGTGGGCATGCTGATATTTTGTAGTTGGCACATTCTGCACAAAGGCTATATAGTCCTTATTTATTAATTAGAAAGAAAATCAAAGACTTTAGATGACTGAGTCAGAACGTTTAGTGTTCATTGCTTGAACTAATTTTGAGCATCCCATAAGGATCACACATATGCTAAATTAGAATTCAAACGCCGTTAACAAATTGCTTGGAAAAATGAGTATGTAAAATAGTTGTGGTGTTTAAGAAGTGTGTGTGAACAGTAATGTTGGCATTTTCTTAGAGCAGTCTTACTTGTCCCCAGGCTGGTTTGTTCTGAGTGGCGATGTTAAAAGGATAAACAATGTTGTAAATGCTGCAACTGATAACAGGCCACAGCTTATCTTTCTCACTCTGTATTTTGGATCTTGGTGGGACACAGCTGCTATCATTTAATCATGAAGGAAAGTCATCTCAGTCCTCTGTTTAGTTGTACTGAACCAGTCTTTTGCATTAATTTTAAACTGAAATGTTTCTGGATTTTGTAGTGACAAAGATTGAATTGGCCCAATCAAATCTGACAACCAGCAAATATTAAATGATCCCTTCTATTTTGGCTTTCCTCAAAAGTCTCTCCAGCTGCAGAGAGTTCACACATTTCAGGCTGGATGAAAGGTAATCCACGTATTTTGTCTTTCCTTTTCTGTGCAAAAATGTAGTGCTTTAGCTACCTATGTAAGGATGATAGGATGGAGTTCCTTGTATTTGGGCAAGTGGTCAGAAGAGCACCAAAAATGATTTCACATCAACCTTGAAAGGACTCTGGAGCAGCGCAGCTGTGGAATTCCTGGTATTTGGCTTTACCTGAGATCTTTACTTGTACAAGCACCAGCAGCCCTCTGCCATTTAATAATCTGGAACCTGATGGTCACCACCCCAGAATATGAGAAGAACTTGGATGTGGAATAGTAAACGAGTCAGCAGAGATTTTTAATAGCCTGGAGATTCAGTTGTTTCCCATGACTAGGAAACACGAGTGCATTTGTAAGAAAAAGAAGGCAATCTGGGAAACTTTAGGTCTGTCATTGAGAAGTTTTAGGACATATTCTGGAGAAAAGAATTATCAGGTTACAGAGAAAAATAGAAAGAGATAAATTGCAGTATCATGTAGACTGGTAAGTAAAACTATAAACTCTTTTGACTTGTTAGCTAATTTGATGAAAAGGCAGAGATCCAGCCATCTGGTTTTAGATAAAACATTAGACATTGTTTCACTGTGCCACTATTTACAGGTAGAAGTGGTGGCACTTAGAATCAGAAAGGAAAGGCAGCAAGCAGCTACTTCAAGGGGAAACTACAATGAACAAATGTACAAGAGGTTGAAAAGGATCACTAGTAGCTTTCCAAAGTATTGTCAATGCTCAAGACTTTTGTCAAAGACAGTGAGATTGCCATGAAGACTGGACTGGTAGAAACAAAATGGTGGTTCAAAAACACACAAAGAAGTTATATACCTCTGGAGATTTCCCTCCCCTTGATTTATCTAGGGAAAAAGTTCCAAAAGGAAAAAGGCCCAGGTGGGGCCAACCTTGAGTAACCACCCTGAGCTAGTTCTGCAATACACTATGCAAGGTATTTTTATTAAGACATAGAAATTGTGAAAGCATTTTATCAAGCATGTGTGTGTCCTCATTGAAAGATTTGTGTACATTTCTGGTCATTGGTTTTCAAGAAAGATTAATTTAAATTGGAAAAGTACAAAAAAAAAGAGAACTAGTAGAGAATTTGGAGCATTTGGTTTTCAAATAGTTTACAAGAGCCTGGTATCTTCATCTTAGCTATCAGGAGATCTAGAGAAAACTTGGTGGCTTGCAATTCCATTTGGGAGTAAATATCAAAGTGAATAGAAGCTATTTAACTTAAAGGATGGACAGGCAGGATGTTGATATAAATCTGTCCTGAAAAAATTTAGATTTGGAATTTGAGAGGTTTTTACCCAAGTGCAGTTCTGAAATTTAGAGTAGGAGGGAAAAGAGCTTTTTATATTTTGAAGGAGATTGTATAGCTAACTGGCATAATTCCTGGTGGCAGAAAATTAAGCCTGCAGCATGAGTCCTTCTGTCAGCAACCCACATACATCAAGCCTTTGAAAGTAGCCTACACTTGTATTCATATATTACGCAAACATAAGTTTGACCTATATTTATACTGTTCTAAGTATGCTGAGATCATCCACTGATTTGATGTAATGACATAAGAATTTCTCTCCTTTTTCTAGAATTTGTCCCTGAAGATCTGCAGTTTTTCCCTAAAGCCTTGGAGACAGGCTGTGACCAGATCTACAGGTCTGCAGTGCTGGTGCTCCTGGTTATGCTCCGCTCCCTCTGGTGCTCACACATTCAAGGGAGAGTGATTTGGCTGAGGGGCCAGGAAATTTCTTACCCAACAAATCAAATTGGTAGGGGCTTGATATAATTTTAGTTTTAATTGCCCCTCTGTCATGGGGTCAGATGTGCTTCCTACTGTAGCCCCTTCCTAGCCAGCTTTATTTAACCAGCTCCATGCTATTGTAAAGGACTTTGTATATTGCAATACCCTCAGTCTCTCATCTTTGTTTCTCCTGGCATGATATATTGGTGCCTTTTGATTGTTTCCTACAGCCGACCAGTTTGTTATGGAGTACTGGAAGGTGTTGGTTTTTGAGGGACAGGACAGGGACAGTGGAAATTTTAGGAACCATTTCGAACCCAGGATCTGTTTCATGATTGCCTGGATTAATGAGTAATCAATTTGGTCACCTGTGTGGCATCTTCATTTGGTGGAACTTCTGAGACTTCTCCAAGCTGGGAAAACAACACCACTTAGTGTGGTATCTGTGGAAATTAAATGAATCCATATTGCACTCCATATTGCACAGTAGATCAAATATGGCTCAAAGACAGTTACCGTAGTTAACTTCAGCTGTGTGGTGCATGGTGGGCACTTTCAGGGTTGAGCCCTCTGGTGTGGTAAAAGGCAACATCTGGGAATCCATAAAGGAAAACTTTTTTTGCCACATGCTTCTGAAGTACAGTGTGCTCACCAGGGTGACCTGGCTGAATGATGACCCAGCGCTCTCCGATGTCATCCCACGCACATCCCCATCTGCATGGAAAAGAAACAAGGGAGGGGGACACATGCAGTCCTACACGCCCAGGCCTAAAGGCCAGGTCCATGTGACTACATAAAGCAAGCTGAGACCACTCTCCGTGCCTAAGGCCAAGAGGCACAACTCACAAGGCACTGCTCACCGTCTGCCTCCTCCTCACCACCTACACATGGACCTCGCTGGGGTTGCCTGTTGGTCTGTGCTCTCCCCAGAGCTGAGATTGAGCTGGTCAGTGTTTTTATTCCCCATCTTGCCTTTTAAACTCAGAGTCTGACTGCTGAGCTTATGTCCCTATGTGTCTCCTGTAGCACCATGAAAGCATTCAGTGCCGCCAATATGGTCCAAAGGGAATTTGACTGCTCCTAATTAAAATGGAGAAAACTGCAAAGGATTGCCTTTTTAAAAATTAAGGGAACAAGGCCAAGTGGTTACAGCTTGACACTGCTTACAGATTCAGACCTATTCCAGCTCTTTCTTTGCATTACAGATGAGTGTTAACACTAGAATTAGGTTTCCTGGCTTTCAACCTTGGTTTGGGCAACATGGAGTGCGGCAAGAAACTTTATGCTCAGTTAAATGCAATTTCTCCCATAAATCTTATTTTGCAGTTCGTTCAGGTGCGACCATTCTTGTGGGTCCCTACAGTACCTGCAAGGTGAGTGGAGATCCATTCCTGTGTGTGGGTGGTGTTGGGGTCGGTGAGGTTGGTTTGCAGCAGGCTGCTGTTGGCCCAGCGCGCGGCGCGCTCCGCAAAGTGGGGCGAGAGCTGCACGCCCGCGTCCACAAAGAGGGAACAGCCCAGCTGGACCACTGTGCCTTGGCTGGGGTCGGCCACTGCTTCATCCACCGTGTGCATGAAATCCTGCACGCTTTGATCTGCCGGGCGACAGAGAGAAACTGCAGTTGTGCTGAGGCTCAGCATAGCAGAGATTGCCCCAGGGCTCCATAGCTCTCAGCTCCAGTGCTGACACTGGAGTCCTCGGACTGTTAAATCCCTTTAACAACTGGAGCACCCTTGACTTTTTGGAGTGCTTCTGTCAAGCACTGCTGCCACGGGCAGTGATGCGCTGGGCGTTGGAAAGCTCTCTTCACGTCACTAGAAATCACTCTAGAGCAGACATGTCAAGTGGCTGATCTCATGTCAGGCTCCCAGCTCTATGCAGACACAGTTCTTAACCGTTCATAAGGTAGTCACTCTTTCTTGGGCACTCTCTGAGTTCCCACCAGTGAGGTCTAGTGCCTCTGGCCATGACTGGCTGAACTGGCAATGCCACAACACTGCTATCTCCTTCTCCCGATGTTATCCACCTATCCCAGGAAAGGAATTTCCCTCACAGCCCTTCTGCCACCCTTGGGCCTTAGGTGTTGTTTTATTTCTTGAAGGATGATGTCCCAAACTGGCCCAGTATTGCTGATGAGCCCTACCAATTCTAAACCAAGCTGATAGGTTGCTTCATGTGTTACAAGTGACTCCTTTATTTATACAGTCCACAACAGTGGGCTTTTTTCTTTTTTTTTTTTTTTTTAAGAAAACTGACATGGTCTGAGGTGTAAAGTGTTGTTCTTGTGTGTTTTGCATTAGTATGGGAGCACTTGGTGAGCTCTCTGGAAAATGTGAGAAGTCAAAGATGGTAAATTAAAAGCAGAGATGAATGCGAGGAGTGGTATCCCAAGTTTGTGACTTCACCAAAGTGCTTAGCTAACCGAAGTCCCAAATTCTTACTTGGATAACAGCTCAAAATTGCTTTAAAACAGCAAGGAGAAATTTTAAAGCATGTCATTTTGTCTTTGCTGTCTAGAGATACGTCCCACTATACATTGTTTTTGTTAGAGCTAGAATAAAGGCAAACAAATTTTCCAAACATTGAAAGAAGTTTACAAGTGCATGTAAGAGCAGATTCTCTGTGAGCAGTGACTGAACCATCAGTGTTTTCATTGTTTTCATCCTGCCAAAAATTTAACCGTATCGTTCGTTATTGTTTAGGGCAAACCAACAGAAACAATAATGCAAACATCTACTGGAAGAAAGGAATTTTATCATATATGCATACATATACAATTTGGATTTATTCATCTTACAGGAAATTTCATCTAAGTATTTAATTTAATTATTTGATTTAGACCATTTGAGGAAGTGGTTTCCTTCCCTGTTAAGGGAAATATGCTGTATACCAATAACAACAGATCCCATCCTACTTTATTTTCACCTTCATGCATTAATATTAGTGAAAGCCAAAGCTCATGCAGTTTATGCCACAGACAGCTAAAATGAGCATAAAATATCTGCTTGCCATGATGTGCCACATGAGAAGAAGAGAGCATAAAAGAGCTAGCAGGTCATTAACAACCCCTGCCCTTCTCTGTTATATTTTCTGTGGAGATCTGTGGAAATGTTATTCTGTAAGGTTCTTTCATAATAACTGAGCCCCTAATGACCAGAAGTGTCAAGTAAGGTATAATCCTTGTATGAATTAATGTTGTTTAGGAATTGAATTTACAGAAATAGGAGCCCTGTCGGCAAGACTTCATTACATCAGCTGCTCATAATTTAGATGCACTGTCCCTGTGCTGGTACATGTAGCTGTATCTGTATGGATCAGCCAGAGTTAGTTCTTGCTGCTGTGCTGGGGTTGAATATCAATTCTGTACAGAATGGTGGTGGTGACTGACCCTTGTTACACCATGGGACAATGAAATTACTGTGGGTTTTAGCCTTCATACCCTGAAGGTAAATTTTATGCTGAGAAATAGCAGTGTTATCTCTCTATATAAGTGTTGTACGTAAGCTGCAAATTTTGAAGATGAGGCAGTCATCTGCTTTTCATAAACATTCTGCCCATAATGTAAAATAGTTTCTGACATGCGATTTGAGATGGTAGGATAATCCAGAGCTAAAATGAAAACAGTATCCTTAAATTCAGCTGACTTAATGCTGGATTTAAAGACATCTGTCTTTCCCATATCCCTTCCAAATTCCCAGTGAGTTTTATATTTTAGCCTGCTTTCAGGGAAAGATGCAATAGTACCATCCATCTGTCAATGTATATCTCTGTCTGCCAGTCTTCTGATAACTTTTCATCTTTTTGGCCAGTAGTAATGGCATTAGAAAAGTCTTAAAGATAATTCAGCTTCTACAGATTTCATAAAATTTGCTAGTATGATAGGAGTGAAAACCACTGTTCTCTGCCTGGCAGTTCTTTGCAGAGCACACAAAGGAGACCAGGACGCAGTGGACATGATGGTCGTCTGGCAAATTCTGCTGTTCATGGAAGTAGCTTTTCTAGATGTAGTTGTATTCTGTGTCATAAGAGAGTAAGTACTGAATCAGAAAAAAGAGGAATAATAACCTGTGTGTCAACTACTCCCTTGAGTTTCCTTTGTCCATCTGATACCTGGCTGTCAAAGATGGAGAAAACTGCATCTTGCAGTGAGAGAGAAAGCAGTTTAGTATGATGTGTGCAATTCCTGTCACCTTCCTAAAGCTGTGAGCTTATTACGAAATGTAAGACAATAAGTATTTTTTTAAGTACATTACCATGAATGCTGTATCCTAGAGCATCTTGCAGCTCCGTAAAGGTATTTCCTTGAGCTCCAAACTGCAGCAGCTCCAAAGAAACAGCCACACTTGCTGGAGAGACTACCAGATTGGTCCTGTTCTCTGCTTCAGACACGTGCCGGTAGAGACTGATGGCAAATTCAGTCTTCAGCTCTTTCAGCTCATCATAGGAGATGCAGTTCCCTTTGCTTAAGCAGCATGCAGACAGGATAAATGCAGAGAATAAAATGGGCAACATGAAGACGAGCTGGGAACAGTCTCCACCAGCTAATACCTGCAATTGATGACACGGATATATTTAGAAAAGCGATAGGCTGAGCTGGCAGAGGAACTTTCCATCAGTGTTGAGATATCACTTGCAATAGTAATGATCACTGTTAAAACACTTGTCCACGTCTACTCAGTAGCTACTGTCATTTAAAAAAATAAAAAAAATTGTATGGACATGCTGATGACTCTGTTGACTAACAAGAACTGAATTTTCCGGAATGCTGTAGCTTGTAAGATGATTGGCCATTACAGAGTGTGGAGACGCACAGCAAAGACTCTTGGTTAAAAATTAGCTACCTGCACACATGATGGGACACCTCAGTGCAGTCTCCATGCTGCTGAGCATCCACAGCTCCTTTCTGTCCCCAGCAGAAAGGGGGTCACACCCAGCACTCCCAGAAGGAAGGCCACCCCTCGTGAGGTGCAGAAATCTAATTGGAGGCTCCAGGCTGGGCTTTGGATCCAATTTTGCAAAAGCCTGGCTTCAAATTTGCCCCGCACATATTCCTTCTATGAAATTTATGCCAGTGGAAGAAAGGTTGTATTTGCAAAAGGCTCCAGTGCTTGCAGCACAAAACCACCACATCAGACTTTTATGGGAAATCAAGCATTGGTCAACGTTATATTAAGAGACTCTCAGATTCATATTTAAGGAATAATGCTAAAATGAGAGAATAACTTTCCTTATATAATTTCACCTTTTGAGATTGTATACAAGTATATTTTAAAAATTACTTCACCTTCTTTCACCTCAGGATTTCCTACAAATCTTTTTCCATGCCCTTTGCTCTAGAGAGCACCTCTAATGCTTCGTATTTACTCACAGTTAGCTCTGTTAATTGTCTTGCCTTCCTGTGTCCTTCTGGGTGCCTGAATGGAAGCTGCCTATGAACGTCTTGTCTCCTTCTTTAATAGGTAGTGGAGCAAAGACTAAGTCATGAGACTGCATTTAAAGGGATAGTCAGTGATCAGAGTCTCTGTCGGCGATGTCTGTACCACTCTGTCCAAATTCCTGTAGGCTACAAGCTCTATGGAGAGCCAGGCAAAGCAGCATGCCACTGACCAGCAAATCCAAGGCAAGGAACAAAAAGGTACTCATGGAGATAGAGTCAGCAACTTCCTTGCAAGCCCTGCTCGAGCCTCTTGGGACTTGTGACCTGCTGGTACCGAGCAAGGCATCTCCTATCTCTCTTCCCACCCCCCTCCTTCTTTTATATGAATTCCATTGATTCCTCTGCCACAAAGGGGAAGAGAAAGGGCTCTCTGTGTACCAGGCACACAGCTATTTTTTTACCCCCACTTTGAAACCTTATTCAGAAATCCCATGCAATTAAAATGTCTTTATTTCCCTTTTTTTTTTAATTAATGCCATCCGAAATAGCAAGATTTTCTTTCACTCTTTAGTTTCCAGGAGGAAAGAAACAACAAAGTGCTATGCTTGAAGGAGAACAAATGAGGAAAAGGCTGCTTTGAATGGACCAGAAGCAGAAGAGCTGTGGTTGTGACTGCTTTAAAAGCAATTGCAGCTGTTCATGGCTTTCTTCGTGTGATGGGATCAAATCCTGCCCATCATATTTCCAGGTTCAGCCTCACAGCTTCACAATGCCACCTAAGACAAGCAAGATTCAGCTAAAAAATTAATGTAAAACTGCAGCTTATTGATCTTCCCAGAGCTTGATGTTATGCACTTGGCTATTTCACAATATATATTCTTGTTGCAAGTGGGAAAGAAGACATTGGGAAAAAGGGGATTACAAACAAGCAATAATTTCGGGGCTACTGTTTCACTCTTAGCTGGGAAGGAGCAGCCACACAATAGAATTTGGGCCCAAGTGAGAATGAAGCAATGGGCCTCTCTTATTCTGTTCTTGCGCTGTTTCTCTCTTTCTGCTGTTTGGAGAACATGCCAGAATAAATGCAGACATTGGGGTCTGTTTCAGGATCTTGGGGTTTAGGGCTTGTTCCTGCAAGGAGCAATGAAGCACAAGAGCTGGTCAGTTACAGTCTAATACCACAGGCAGAAATGTAATTTTCCACAGATTTCAATGGCAGTGTCTTCATGCTGAAATTGCATTTGGGCTTAGGGGTTTGGCTGAATGAGGACCTCTCTGCTGAAGTTATCATTAACAGTTTCCACTGGAGTGGAGATGTATTCAGAGGGAATGAAACAGAGGCGGCTAAGTGATTTCTTGAAGGGCTTAGAGCTGTCAACAGATAAATAAGCTCTGGCCGCTAGTGAGGACTGTACTCTGGATTTGATGTGGTGTTCCCAGAGGCTCTGGACCTGAAAAGACATTTCTTCTGTGCCCTTCTTGATACTCTCCTGTGGATTTATTAAGATTTAAATGAAAGGTGGGGAACCTCTGAAGGTTTTAGGCATTACTGTCTAAAAATAACTTTCAATTCCCACTTTGCAAAAATGTTGCTATTCAGATTTGGGGTATGTATTTATGGAAGACATAATTAAAAACTAGACCTGGTAAAAATGTTGCGTAAGGCAGTATAGTGAGAAAGGAAAAAAAGTGTTCTGGGTCTTGTCTCATCACAAAGGAGACTTGGAAATTGGAGTGTTTGTTTCAAATCTTCCCTCTCTGCAACTGTTTTAGGAAACGAAAGCTATGGAGGAATCTTTGCAGCAAAAACAGTGTTTGCAGACAAGCAGAGAGGACTTCAGAAAACTCAAACTGGATCAACATTGTTCAAAGCAACCGTGGGGAGTAAGAAATGTACTTTACATATAATGAATAGGAAAGAAATCCAGTGGTGAATGATGACAAAGATAGGAGGTAGTGGAGTAAGAAAGAAGTAAGAGTCAGTGAAAGTAGCTGTGGCTAAAAACTTAGTGTAGAACCTTGGGGGAAGGTTATGAACATTAATCATAGACAAGGTCAGAACCAAAATTCTCATGCCTGTTCAGTTCAGCAGCCTAAGTTCTGAGTTTCTCTGCGCTAGACTGGGATCCATAATTGAGGACTGGGTGTCCAAGGAGAAGCTAGTGCCACATCAGGGTGAGTCTAAAAACTGAAGTTGCTGGGTAAGCTCAGGCAGCCAGAAACTGAGCTGTCCAAGTGAGGGTAGTTTGGGGGAGGGGGGCTGCAAATTAAATAGGCCAATTCCGTGTCAGAAATAAAGGGGTCTTGGACCTACTGAAGCATTAGAGTTGGGCTGCTGTGGAGAAAGGGAGTTTCTGTCTCCTTTAAGGACTTTGTTTTTGAGCCTTCATACCTGCCTGTGTCCTGGTTTAGGCATCACAGCCTTCTTTGAGTTTTAATCTGGCTCTGCATCACAAGGTACTGAGGAAAGTACTGATAAACTTTCTGGCAATAATTTTGTTTTTAAGGTGCTGAAAATGCATTTTAAAAGGCATGCAATTGACTGGTCCCCAAGATAACACTTCAAAGTCAGGAAGGGGCAGAAGTAGCATCTGTGTTTTGAGAAATGCTTCTTTGCATTGAGATGACTTAGACTGACTGTGAGGAAAGTGAGGGAAGACACAAACTGAGGATGTCTGGAGAAAGCACAGCGCAGGAGTGTGTGGGTAGCATTCTGGAGCACAGACCACTGTGTCTCTGTGGTGCTCCTCTGAGCTTCTACAGGAGCAGCTCTGAGAGCTTCACAGGGAGCCCGACCTCTTTATTCCCTCACAGAGGAAAGCAGAGAAAACCACCACTCCTTGAGAAGGAAGACAACAAAGAGCTTCCCGACGCGTGAACACCTCCCCACACAGGGAGCCAAAGTGGTGGAAAGCACTGGAAAGAAGCCACGAGTGGTGGCTGCTTTCCTGGATGGATTAGATCATGTGTGTGCCTGGAGAGTGCCAGTGCTGTTACTGCACAGCCTCTCAGTGTCCCCCCGTGTGACCATTGTGGTGGGCAAGGGGACAGACTGCTAAAGCATCCCCTGCTGCTCAGCACTGACAGATGCCATCACAGGCAGCTCTGCAATGTCTGGTGTGAAAAATGTGCAGAAGTGGAAAAGAGAGATGAGGGGAAAAGAAACAGAGACAGCTGTCCTCCAGAATTACATCTTCAAGAACTTCATGGGCCAGATTCTGCTCTTAGCTGTGGGAGTGTAAATGCAAACCATCGACACAAGCTTGGGTCCTTGAGAAAATGGGGAGCTGCTGGGGGACTATGGGCTGGGAGACTCCTTCTCTGGGGGACAGGGCTCTCCATGACTGTGGAAAACAGACTCGGGGTTGAGCCTCTGTGGTGGTGGCAATAGGGAGGAAGGTCAGGAAATTGTTAGCCCTGGAAGCAGCCAGAAGTCACAGGACTGAAATGAGAAACTAGAGGGAAAGGCACAAACTGCACGGGCACTATGGGCAAAGAAGCTTTTCTTTGGAAGCGTTTCCCCATCACTAATTTTTTCTCACAGGAGTTTTCTCTGATTTATCAGTGTTCTAAGAAAACTGAGCCCTAGTTTGGTGTGGCTGCTGAGAGGAAAGGGAGAGCTGTTCTGCTTTGGGCTCTGGCCAGTTTGTGCTTCTGTTGCATGCACTTTACACAGTGATCTGGAGCAGAATTTGGCCCAGGGAAAGGCTGGAAGAGAAAAAGATGAGAGAACTAGTAGGAAGCAGGTTTTTCTCTTCAGAAACCTCCTGTTAGCTTTTCTGTGTCAGGTCAGTCTCCTACAGTCTTCCTTTCGCTCTACCACAACCATGTTATCAGCAGGGCTACTGTGCATTTACTCCTTCACAAATGAGAACAGAATTAACGTTCTATCTGCGTCTGACTTTTGTGTGCTAGCTCTCTTTAACATATAGAATAACCCTAGGGAAATTAAATTGGATCTAAATCAGCTTCCTTCCTGCTTACATCTCTCCTCCAGGAGAGAGCCTGCACTGCAAGATGCCAGAACATTTGCTCAGTCAGTAAGGTGGTTCTGCTGAATCTCAGGATAAGAAAAACTGGCATCATCATTTCATACAGAGCTTATTCTGTGGGGAGGCAGATGGCTGTGGAGCCACAAAACACACAGATGAGCAGATTCAAGTGAATTTTTTTACTGCTATCCCCATGTAAAAAACATTGCTTCTGCCTCACACAGGGTGTGAGAACAAAATCTGGCTCTTCAAAGGGTGACCACTTTGGAGGATTACTTCCAAAGAAGAAATCCATCTGCTCAGCAAGGTGTTGTGGTTCGAGCAGATGAACTTGGTGCCAGCCTGGACCTTCTGGGGAGGTCAAACAGTGCAGAATCCCACAGTGGAGCTCCATTCTGCTGGAGCCCCCCAGATCACTTCCCTCACAACTTCCTGGCCAGCTCCAGGTAGAAAGAAGTGCTGTTAGCAGCAACGAAGGCTTTTTGGCAGCTCCACAGGTGGAGTTAGTCTCCCTGCCCATGGCTGCAGGCTGGGTAGCAGAGGAGCAGTGGCACAGGCTGGCTATGACCCAACTGTGCAGCACTTGGTTCCCAGTCCTCTTCAACCCCTGTGGATCTAAAATGTGAATGTAACATTTTGGTGGGTTCATTTTCCTCTATCTCTAGTGCTCCAAGTGGAATAACAGAGTAGTGGTTTCACAGCATCACTCTGGAAATCCATGTTTCCTGCCCTGAGAGATGCCCCAAGGGCACCCTTGGAGGATGAGTTGGCGATGGAGGACTGTGTGGGATCCAGGCTTGGGCCAGGCTATGCCATGGGAGCTTTTGAGTTGAGTCTGGAAATAAATGAGACCCGGACTTTTCCTGGGGAACAGTTTTGAAGACAGCTAGTGACAGCAACCAAAAACGGAGCCAGGCAGTAAGTTAATAAGGGATGTGAGAAATTGGTGCTGGGGTTATGCTCAAGTTTGCAGGGTAGGCGTTTCTAATGTGTTATGTGATGTCTTCTGCAGTGGGAAGAATTGTGCCTTTCTTTGGTGTGAAGCAAAGCAAAGCAAGCAGGAGCTCCACTTCCACTGGATGAGGTTACTGCCATAACACTGATGAAGTGACAGGTGTTCCCACAGGCAGAAGTGTAGGCTGAATAAGAGCCCAAATCAAGCATTTTCTAACTGACAGTGACTGTTCTCATTATGTATTTTTTAATAGACAAAATTCAAAAGGGCTGAGAAACTATGTGAATAAGACCACTCCTTTTTTTTTAAGGTTGACAAAATTTATAGGAATTAAAAAAAAAAAAATAAAAGGGAAGAAAAGCTGATGGAGGAAAGACAAAAGATTTTGAAGATTTTGCTCATCCTTGTTGTAATGCAATCATTGTCCTGTGCATGTCTCATAGGGAAGACAGCTTAAGGAACACCAGGAAAATGATGCATGAGGTCTCAAGAGAAAATCTCACTGTGTATATATTTTCTACAGTGTTTTATGAAGATCTTAGCAGTAAAGCCTCTTGCCTGTGGACTCTGAATGTGTGATATATGAGCCTGTCTCTGTGCACAGCTGACCTGTGAGGGCTGCTGTCACAGATCAGCTGCTTAGCTGATTGTGGTGCTGCATCAGCATGTTCAGAGTTGACTTGCCAGTCTGTGAAATGCCACCTCTGCCCCTAAACATCACCCTTTGAGTATCTGCAGATTTTAAATTCTTCTGAGATAGAGTCATTACCCTGCATGAGGCCTGGTGGAGATTCACAGTCCGACAAGACATGCCAGTGAGCCAAAGTAGGAGTGGGGAGCAGCACTGTGGCAGCATACTTTCCTCCCAGACAACAGGAGTGGGGAGCAGCACTGTGGCAGCATACTTTCCTCCCAGACAACTCCATGAACCAACAAATTAAATGCATTTGCTGTTGACATGGAATACAAAGTAAGTTAAAAGCTGATGCCCCCAAATGCTTGTCTAGCTGTCGACCACAGGCTCTTACAGAGCCAAGTGAATGATGCCAAGTAAATGACATAGGAAGAGGTCCTCATATGAACACATTGTCAGCTGAAGTTTCTGCTGCTGATCTGACTGAAATGACACCAAACAGAAGAAGAAAACATAAAGATGTTTATGAAATTGCAGTGCTGACTCCCTATAAGAAGTCTGGTTTTCAGAAAGAAGCGTGTGGTAGGCAAGGCGTTGAGATGAAATGGGAATTTATAGAGTGAATAAAGTGGAAGAACATGGCTTTGCATAGGCCACCCCAGCTTGTGATGTGCCCTCAAGCTGGGCAGAGAAGCCCAGTTGTGTGTGTTTGCACATGTTGCACATATTTCCTCCTGCATGCACTTCACTGCACACAAGTTCACCCAAACTAAGCAAACCCTGCTGCCCAGGCAGCCCCACTCTTGCATCACCAGCTTGTGGGGTGAAATGGTCCTGCTCCACCATGACAGGCGGGACAGAAAGGGTGCGTGGGTGTTTCCATGTCCCTCTGCTAGCAGGGCAGAACAAAAAACCTTTATTCTTGGAGCTGATCTGCTCTCACAGCTTCAGGTTATAATCCCTTTTGGTGACATCACAGGTACTGCTGAGGCCGCCAAGGTGATGTCACAATGAGAAGCTTATGACTGTAAATGGGGAGTAAGTCACAAGGACAGATGACCTCAAAATAAGCTAATATCCTGTTATTATATAAGTGTTCCCAATACTTATATAAATGTGCCAGTAAAAAAAAAATAAGAAAGAAAAAAAGGCCCAAAGGTCTATCAGGATATGTGAAGATGTGTGTAAAATTCTCATTTCTCAGAGACCCACAGATCCTTCATTAGTGTGTCTCGTCTCTAATAATCTTCCTTCTATCAGCTCAGTTTTTAAATCAGCCTCAGGATCTTTACTTATTTAAAGAGAAAAGCACAAAAGTTGTCCATATTTTGACATGTCCAATAACCACATACATGCTTAGGCGTATCAAAGCATCTCAGCCAAATATAATCTACATTTTATTGTCACAAATATGTTAAGTAATTTGATCTTATAAGAACATGGAAATGTGTTTTTCCTGTGAAGCCCTCTGGGCTCTTTGGGGAGTACCATAGAATAGGTGTATATCTGAAACTATCTAATTATTACCTACTGTATTCTTATGATAAATAGGAACTAAGAAAATTGAAAACTACATACAATTTTATCACAGAAAAGCTTTATTGCAGCTATAAAAATGATACTTTATATGCTGAGCTAAATTCTTTGAAGTTGGAAATAATGTTCAGAATCTCTAACGCACTTTTTTTTCGATGTCTTGTCTCCACTGTTCTGCAGGTTTATTATTTCCCATGGTCAAGTATTTATTACATTTTATCTTGGAGAATTTGTAATGGATTCTTTTGCTTTGATAGGATAAGAAGCACATTAAATGCCTCTGGGGGTAAATTATTTCACATCAACACTTTCAAGCACAAAGTCTGGATCTTCAGTAGGTTTTTACATTATGCAAGTAGACATTTAAGGTACTTAATACTTTCTAACCTCTAGTGCCCTTTTTACACAGAGACAGGCAGTCAGCAGGGATTAACCTGATCCTAATTAACCACAAACTCTTCTGATATTTGGTCAGTGCACAGTAGCGTGCTGCCAGGTACACGGAGGTAAACTGATCTGGATTATCTGCCGGTGTATGTGCTTCACGGGGGGAGGTCTGTGCTCCGTGCCGTGGGTGAGCTACGGGCAGACACAGCTTCCAACAGGCAGCGGGGAGACTGCTGTGCAAAGCTGCAGCTGCCAGGGGAGGGGAAAGCACTAATCAGGAGGCCTCTTCTTCACGGCTTTCCACCAAGATTTCACTCTCAGAGATGGCATTTGTTGGTGTGGCACCCTCCCAGAGCAGATCCCCGCTCTCCGCCCTCTCCTGATGAGGTGTCACAAGCAGAACAGAAGCTCCAGACAAAGTTTATTAGAGAAGTGCTCTCATTGTGTCACGAGGTGCATAAAGAACCCCTCGCTTTCTAAACTCCTCCTCAGAGAGGAATCCAAGTGCAGATGGATCCAGTCTTTGCCCGAGACTTTATGTTTAAAGGATTCTATAGGTATAATTGAATCTTTGTGTGAATTTGGACCGCAAGATTAAGAAAGAAAAACCAAATATATTTTTATGAATAAAATAAATCATTTTATTGGTGGTGATAATTATAATGATTAGACTAAAAGACCTTAATCAGAATTATTTACCACACAGTACAGATATTTACAACTACTAGTGAAGTGCACTATTTATTGAAGCAATTTTGAAACAGCAATATTAAAGCTAGCAAAACAATTAAGTAGAGATTGATGTTACTCACCCGTATCAACAGCTGTGGGCAAATCTATTCTGCTCAGGTTTGAGGGGATTCCCCAGTCAAGCAGGAGACTCCACACACACCACACACTCCTACAAGAGGTATATTAGATGTGCCTGCCACTAAAAAGTGGGATTTCAGTCCCATGGGAACTGAAGTTCTCAGAGGGGAACTGGCCCCTCTGAGTCGCTGGTGTTGGGAGGTGATGGTGCTCCACTCTGCTGGGGTTGATCCATCCTCTGCTAAGGCAACAGAGAAAACTGGGGACATGAGGTGGCAAGGAAGCCTTGCTGCAGAGCCAAAAGAATTCCTACCCAGTGTTAATGCTGGGTGCTAACAGCTCTGGCTCTTATCTCCCTAATAGTGACATGGCCAGCACAGCACTTGAATAGGGATCCAAGATATTAAAATGATTTTTTTCTGGGAAGGACAGAACAGGACTTGCTGTCTGCAGGCTCTTCACAGACCCTCAGCTCTGCGGACCACAGCTTTTGAAATGTTGTCTTATTCGTGATAGTCACCCAGGCCTTATGCATCAGACCCAGGCAGGCTGATAGGATCACCCTTACAGCTCAGGGAAACATCTTTAAAAGAGATTTTTTTATTCTATATTGTTGCAAATGTTCATACAGATGTCAAGGACAAGGAAATAGAGAACAAAAGTCACTGGAGAAGAATGTCCCAGAAATGGGATCTTGAAAAGTTAACTTGCTCATCCTGACATAGCTAACACAAGACAAATTCACAAAGGAGCTACATGGAATTTCTTTAGTTAAAGTGGTGACCAGGGCACCTGCAGTCCTCTAAGCATAGTGGGATTCACTGCTTGGGGTTTACCCTTGTTCAGACTGCTCCTTGTTCAGATTAGAGCCAGCTCAGGCCATGAGAATAGGCAAGCATGTACTCACATGAACAAGTAAGTGCTGGTTTCCAGGGTAGTTTGTTTGCTTTCCAAGCTCATTCTTCTCTTTCCCCCCTCACCTCTGAAGCATTCCTCTCTGAGGCATGGTAGTTATTGGACATAAAGAGGGTTAAAATAATCCCCAGCAAGGCAGTAGTTTTGGGAAGCTGACCTCTCTTGAATCAGTGTGCAGTCTGCCTGGTATCCAGCCATTAGCTCTTTCTGACACGGCTGGAGATGGGCAGGAAGAGAGAGCTGGCTCCAAGCTGAGCTTTCAGGGCTGTAATGCAGAGCCAGTTCCTACAGAAAACAAGCACTGCCTTCTCACCCTTTAGACAGAAGTCTGCTGGAATAGGCATCTAATAAAATAATATTGTTTTGTTTGAGTTTCCCCGTAGTAAGCAGGACTATACTAGAGCTCTGCTTGGTGACACACTGTTATTCTCAATTTTTCCTTGGGAAGATTGGGGCACCGCATGGTTGAGGGTCTTGTGTGAAGCCACACAGAAGGCATGTGCCATTCACTACTGGATGGCTGCTGATCTTTCATCTAGGGTTGTTCTCTGTGCACTTTTGTCCAGAGATGCATTTCAAGCTGGGACCCTCAGCACTGTTGTATTCCCAGCCCTTGAGGCTGTATGCTTGGAATCTGTTAAATCTGTTTTCTGGAATAAAACAAAATTAAACTACTAAACTATCTTGTTTCATCAGACACTGTACCAATAATAGAGAAGAAGTCTTAAAAAGCTAATTGGTCCTGTGAAAGTTGCTTTTTCAAGGGCACGACAGCACACTGATTCTGCTTGAGATTTGGCACAGCACATATGATCTCTGCATGACTGTTGTAATTAAATGTAAAACATTCATTTCTCAACGCTCTTCTCCCCCCATGCTTAATGTCTATTTGTTGCTGCTTGGTCCCAAAACAACTCTATTAATTAGGAAAAAGTGTCAAAGGACCAGCTAATGAATGAATGAATGAATGGTTCCTGAATTAAGAAATTTTACTTTTTCAATGTTTCCATTCTTTTAGAAATAGAACAGCTACAGCCTTCTTTAAGTGCTCTTGTCAAATATGGGGACATTTAATGTTGCAGTTCCTTGGAAAATAAGACTCTTCAGTATTTCAAGAAGAGGAGAAATATTCATAGATTGTTTGAGGGAAAAAAGAAAGCGTTAGCAGTTGTCACAGTGTCAAAATTAATTATTTTGGATTGATCCATTTGCCTTGATCTTTATGACCCTCAAGACTTTCAAATGCTTCCCAGTCAATCATTTAAATTCCTCAGCAAAACCCCATACCTCATTAAATAAAGAAATAAGGGGGCGTCTTGATATGCTTTTCTTTAGGCCTGTCACTCCAGAGTCTGAAAATACAGATCATGGCATCTTAAAGTATTCTCAGTTCTCTTTTCAAATAGCAAAAAAATGTTTCTCTGTACAGTTCATCACATTCTCTTCAGTGACACTTTCTTGCTGGAACCTCTTAGAACTAGCTCCAAGTACCACCTTCAGTGGTGGAAAGAGACCCTGAGACACTAAATGTACTGGTGACTGTGCTAATGTCACCAAATAACAAAGGATTGTTGGGTGAAAGGCAAAGGGAAGGAAAGGAAGGATATACTTAAAAGACATACATTGAAAAATTTAAGAAGTATATGTACTTTTTGGGTGTGTACTGACTTCTTAAAAATTGAGGTCCAGGGGAAATATTGCAGAATGGGAAGAGGACTCGAAGTATCAGACAATGGGATAGTGTATATTATATTCAGTGCACAGATGTACTTTCTTCAATGTTCAAACTATGCAAACAGATTCATTTCATATGCATCCTCTATTTCATCCCATCACACTCTTCTACTGACCTATAAAAGCCAACTTCTGCCCTGGTATGTATTTTCCCATGAAAAACAATTTCTCATTTGAGAGTTCAGCCTACTTTTGTTCCTGCTTCTTTAAGATGGCATAGCTGGCTTGTTTTCCATTTTCAGTTTTTCACCTTTCATCTGCTTTTCCCATTCTCCCGTGATGCGACAAGAAATACAAACCAGAATCTGGATCTGGAATGCTGCCACAGGGGAAGCTGAAATCAGAAGCAAATCAGAGCCATTTATAAATCAAACCTGAAAAGTATTTTGCTGCAATTTGTGTCTCACATTATTGTGCACTGTAATAACTGAAAGGGGAAAGGCATCAAACACTCAGGTTGTAAAAACACTCAGAGTGCTGGCATTTAAACTTAGACCCCAGACAGAGCCCAGACCTCTCAAGTTTCTCTCCTCCTAGCAGGTAAGACCTCAGGCAGCGTGGTGGCCCTTGTCCAGATCTGATGAGTTGCCCCTGCCAACAGCCCTGCTTCCCCAAGAAAGCAGAGCAGCACTTAACTCCTCCGGTGTGTGTCACCTCAGGCACCTTCATGTGGCCCACAGGGATGTCCCTGCCACATGCATGTACAGCTTGTGTGGAAAACATGCTACACCTAAGCTACAAAATTTGCAAATCTGCTTTCTTGTCATCCTACTTGCCTCTCAGGCAGCACTTCCCAAGCTCTGGGATAAAAGTGTCCCCTTGGTGAACCTCAGGAGAGACACCTTGCACTGCCACAGCAGTTCCCGACCTCAGCCAGAGCAGTTGATGCCCTTCAGCAGAACCTGCACTCCTGTAGCTGTGGTTTTTGCTCCATGTAAAATCCAGATTGCATGTGGCATCTCCAGTGAAGCTTCCCAGAAAAAACAGTGATTATTTCAGTGGAAAGCTGTTGCTAAATCCCTGAGACTGCTGTTCTTCAGAGTCTAGTTCTGAAAACCAGCAATAAGAAATAGGATTGATTGTTATTTCTATTACCTTTGGGAGAATTATCTTATGTAATCTAATTTAATTTGATTTAATTTTTTTCTAGGTAACATTTTTTTCATGTATCCAGAATCTTAACTCCTGTATCACAGATTGTAGTCCCCTGTCTGTACATCTCATCCATCCATATCTTGTCTTATTTTCTTTTTTTTATGCCAGCCCTTACACGATTGCACATCATTTTCAGAAGATTTCACACTTTTGAAAGTCCATATGGTTGTCAAAATCTTTTCTGATGCCGCTTGTTTATAGCTTCAAAATAATCAACATAGATTCACACATCTTTTTTTTTTTCCCTGTTCCTTCCCCCAGTCTCTTCTGTACACAACTCCAATAAGATTAATTCACTTTTTATCCAAAGAATGCTGCCAAAGTTAACACATCAGAAGAGAAGGCTTGGAGCAAAAATCTGTTCCATCTTCTTGTGCTCTTCATTCATGTCAGACTGCAATCTAGCTGTCACTCCAGATAGCAGCCAATTTCTCTTTGGGCCATCTACCAAAAATGGCATCATCAGAAAATGTTCTGGTGACCTGGCATGTCTAAGAGACAACAAGCCTCTATTGCAGAGAGCAGAGCACACAAGCAGCTGCATCCCTGTGGTGTCACTGAATGACTCCCAGGTATGCTGAAAGCAGACTTTTGCCTCTTGCAGTCTGCTAGGGACAAGTATCAAATCCAGTGGATTTAGTGAGGAGGTGCTAAAGAGAGGAGTGGGCAGGAAAAGAAAGGGGCCTTGGGTCCTGTCCTGCTTCATTCTGGAGGTGGAGCTGCAAGTGCAGCCTCAGACTTGAGACCTTTCTGAAGGGGTGAGACCAGGCTTGTGCCAGGCAGCTGGTGGAGCCGGCAAAGTGGGAGCACCTCCAGGCTCATGCTGGCCAAGGAGGAGATAGTGCTGTACTCTAAAAGAAAAGGGAGGAGGGAGGGAGGGAAGGAAG